>JACEEZ010019160.1:10000-117500 GCA_016584305.1 Chionoecetes opilio
CTGATATTCTAAGAAGACCATTCATCCAGTAAGAAAAAAATTATATCTACCTACAACTTACAAGTAAATCTTAGCAAATTGCACATAATTATAAAAAAAAATCTGTGATAACTTTGATAGCTTCCTTAACCCAATACTATGTACGTAGTAGTTTTATCTATCTTCCTTGGTTTTATCCCGTTGAATTAAAACTTTAGAACCTTTTTGAGAGTGTTTGATGCTTTAAGACAATCTCTTGTTGGTTATGCATACATGCTTAAAACTATCCATCACTGATGTTGTCGGTGTCTCCGCCCTAATAGAAAGATATCGCTGTTTTTTTGCCAGACAGTGGCCTCGTTGCATAGTCAGTCAACCAGTTACTGCATTGTTAATGCTATGCAGTGTGCAGCTTTTGTTTGTCAATGCAAAACAGAAATTTCATAAATATACGCAGTTCAACTGAATGTCATTTGATAGAACAATCTTACACCGAAAAGAAAGATGAGATAAGTGATGGATAGCAGACAAATGATGAAGAGAAGAGTCAGATAGTAGATTTTTGACAATGCACTATGATCCCCTTGTAACAAAAGTATACCCAAAAAAACCTAGAGTAACTACACACGGGGAATGATGCGTCACGCCTGGTCGCCCCACTGGTGGCACGCGCCGCCTGGTGGGATGCACGGCTGCCCTGCCTGTTGCTTGTTGTTCCATGTACGACACCATTTCTACAAATATGTACCAGTATAATGCAAAATAATAGTTGAAAACTTTTCAAATAAACTAATAAGAAAGATCACTAGATAAGATTTCGCTAACGACCCCGCATTGTTACCGACCTAGGGCCGCGCACACCACAAATCCGCCCCTGTTTAGTCCATGGAAGGCTTTAAAGTCATATCAGCGTGCACCAATAGCAATAGTAGCAGCAGAAGTAACAGTATAATAATATAACAAAAACCCAGTTTGACTTTGGCTCATTGCTTGGTTGTTTCCTACAAGGGCTCGATCCTCGATCGCTACTCATGGGTAGCTATATTTATCTTCTTTTACTGATGGCTCCAATTCGATCCACATAAGTTTCTCATCGTTTCAAAATCCAAGTTACTCTAGTTATTGTTGGGCGTTGCAGATTCTTAAATGATAGAATCAATGTATCTCCCCGCTCAAGAGAACGCTCAAGAAAATTAAAGAGTGCGAGTACACCAAAGATTTAAAGAAAAACATAAAATGTACATGAACTAGAAACACTTAGATAACACTATAGTCGCCACCTACACTAATGTCGCCAGGCGCAATATATTACGAATTATAGCATCACTACTGATTTGTTTGTGTCACTGATGATGGTAGGCTACACAGTAGTTTATATCATGACTGTATAATCTACCCTGTTTCAGTGTTGTTTTATGCTTTGTATCTGCAAGTAGATAATTATTTTTATATACGGTTTCAAATTTCGCTACTCATTTTTTTTCGGGCGACGACGACGGCGGGAGGACACTCAGAACATAAACACTAACTGGCGATCTCAGTGTAGGTCGCCACTCGGTTGATATTTTGGTAATGTGTTCATTTATAACCATGAAGACACAAAATGACACAGACTCTCCAGATAGCCCCTTCTAACTTTCCTGAAATCATGGATGTAGAAATGTGAGTATTAAAGCCCCCAGACGTCTGTAAATCGAAAAAAACGTTGTCCTGGCGACTTTAGTGTTATCTACGGTAACGACATAGCTAACGAAAAGCCATGTCGCATGTCGCAACGAAAAAAAGAAGACTGATAATACACCACATGCTATATCTATTATCTATACATGCCTTTGTGATCAGCTTTGGCTCGATTGGTGCAAAGTCTCGTAATGTGTGTTCCATTAAAGTAATCGTCCAGACCCAAATTTTTTTTGCCGAATTATGTTGAATGTACATTCAAAACACCTAATCCAACAAAAATAATTGATTTCCAGGCCTTATTTCCGTAAAAACACGACTTTTGTAAAAAGCGCGCGAAAAAAAAAATCTTCCCTCCAACAGGGCTACGATTGTTTTTGATGACGTCAGAACAGGGACGCCCGCAGACACTCTGTCTGACACCTGTCGGCAAATGTTATGATGAGCGATTGTACTTCGGTGTCAGACAGTGAATTTGTCGCTGTGACATCTAGAGAACGATGCTCAATCTGACACCGAAAGAAATGACGCTGGTCGCGTATACTATGAGGAAAACGAACCTCAGATTGTCATGGAATCCTATGTTTGAGCCCGAGTACGAGGTAGATGAACAGGTGTTAGCAGAGCCTGAGGTTCAGCAGGAGGACCTGGCACTTCTCCAAAACATGGATTGGTAAATAAGATTAAACCATGTGTGTGTGGGAATCACAATGAAGGTACTTTCGAGAAAATCCTATGGTTAGTTTTGGAGCTACAGTCAAACGTCATTACTCGGAAACCACATACTAGCATTAACTACAGCATAGAGTTGGAAAATATGCGGGCGGGAAGGCAGAAAGTGTGACAGCCACACCAACACAGGGTCTCTCACCACAGGGCACGCCCACTCCACAACTGGTTTACTTGGTCTTGTTAAGAGGCAAAGCCTCACAGTCGTGGTGGTCCACCGCTGCTGCCAGTCCTGGCGTCCCTGTCTAACAGGGCCACCTGGTCTGGTATAGTGTTGGACTGAGTCAGTCTTACGGGGGGGCGCCGTTTCTCAACACAACTGCTCGCCCCAACACACTATAGGCGTGTATCACCCTACACACGCCACTCCTTTCCGTGTGCAAACTTTTCTCGAAAGGCACAGCTGTCTTGCTGCACCCATAAAGGATGCATGCATGTGGCATATAGCAAAAAAAAATCTATCAGAAACACCCAAATATCTTCAAGTACTATATTTATCTCTGTGTTTACGTGCCTCTCTGATCAGCGCGGGAAGATGAGCCTCCCTGATGGTACGTCATCGAGCCTGAGCCTGAGCGTCTGCAAACCTTGAGAGCGTTTTGAAAACTCGGGGAATTTGCAGATTTTGATTGCGGATTATTTAAAAACGGCTGACTGGATACAAAAAGTGACGACGTGTTGTTGATATACTCGTTAATGGCTATGATTTGATTGCATTAAATCAGGAAGGATGAAATGGTCTGGACGATTACTTTAAGTCTCGATACATTTTTTGTCACGTGTAACTATGCCTATAACGCCTTTAGACTATGAGGGCTTAGATGTTGAACATTCTGATTATTTGAGTTATGATGGTTGGCCCTCGTCGTTTGGTGACGCAGGCAGGATTTGTCTCTATAGCAGTGGCGGTCCTGGCTTGTGTGGCGCCCTGGGCGAACCCTTTCTTCGGCGCCCTCCCCCTCCCTGCCGCTGTTACACAAAAACAGTCAAAATTCAACACTAAATATTTTTTTTATCAAGATACTAGAAACCAAAAAATTTAATCCGTAACATTTCAAATAATGCAACAATTACAAATAATATATATAAAACCATAAATATACAACATAAATACCAAAATAATGAAAATTTAACATAAGTTATATACAAGCCTAAAAACAAAAACAAACAAATAGAGAAAATTGTAGTTTATACATACAAATAAAATAAAGAAGCAAATTACTATAAGTAGATAGGAATTATAACAATTGTAAGACAAGGCAATTGTAGAAGGCTCCTCATCCTGACTAGTGCCAGAGGATGCTCCAAAATAGTTCAGAAGTGCCCCTGAATTTACAATGAAATAATAATATTAGTCTGACTGAATATATATTTGTTGCACAATAAAATCACACAATCGCACAATATCTTAACTCTCAGAATAGGAAGGAAACCATACAGAATATTTGGCTAATTGAAGGCATGGTATCCCACAAGACTCAACATATCACAAATAAAACAAAATATTAGCACAATATAGACCAGGGGCGCACCCAGGTGGGGCACCCATAGCCCCCTTTGTCAAGGGGGCCATGCCTGCCCCCCCGAAATTTCCCTCCTTGTAAGAAATCAGAATATACTAACAGTCGGTTTAAAAAAAATGGATCACATGAAGATCCACCACCCCAACTACACTTGGGGTGACTGATCTTCATGTGGGTGAGAGTGGTTCAATAACCCAGTTAGGTTAGGTTACATAACCAATGTCCAGGTTAGGTTAGTGAATTAGTGGGTGGGGTCAGAGGGGGCGCACCCCCCAGTTAGGTCCTGATAGTATTGGTCAATATGGAGTATTGTGTCATATGTCAATAAGTGGATAAAAAGGTTGGCAAGACTGGGGTGGTGGATCTTCAGGTGGTAAAATTGGGGTGGCGGAACTTCATGTAATCCAAAAAATTATTACTAGTTCTAACGATGTGACCGCGTCACCTGGCCGTGAACACCTATCTTCCTTTGGTCGCACTAATGATTCACGTAATGCCTTGGACAAGCATCTAACACTATCAAAACTATTGTTTCAATAGCTGAAATAAGAAATTAGGCCTGAAAAGGGAATCAGCTGATGGCGGACAAATTTACCACCCAGAGGCTAGCGAGATATCTGGCTGGTTGGTTTACTATAGCCTACTGCTGGCGAAAAAGAAAATTGTGCCCCCCTCCCCGAAAAAAATCCTGGGGGCGCCCCTGATTTTAAAGTCTTTTAAGTTAGCCTACAACATTGGAAATTTCCCTTATTGGGTTCAGAACCTAGAATATATTCAATAAAAGCAAAGGAAACCATAATGATGTCACCTACCAAATCAGTAATGGGTTAGTTAAGTTGTAATGGTTTTGTTGCAGGCTACACACACTTGCAAATTGCAATGATGCATCATGCTAGTACTGTTTGAATTATGCAATGCTAGTTGCTAATCGGATTAATTTCGCCCTATATGTAATAGCATAGTAACACAGGTTAACAAATCATTGTGTTATACTAGCCTTTTTTACTACCTGCATCACATAACATACTGAGAGATGACATAGACGCTGCATACCTTTATCTCCTCCGCGTTTCTCCTCCTCTCATTTTCATATTTTCCTAAACTGGGCACCTGATGGCTTATACCTTTATTTATCCATTTGTTTTGGTGTCGCACATCCCCAACGGTGTCAATTAAGACTAAGGCCCGGTTCACACTTCACGTTTTTGCTGGACGTATTCTACGTGCGTCTTGTTATCGTGACGTCACCGTGACGTCACGATGACGTTACCTCGTCTCCCTCCCGCTCGCTCTATCAGAAAACGTTGCAGTATAAAACCGCCTTGCTTTCCTTACTTCCTCCATTTTGTACCCCATGACCAGAGCTGGGGAGTATTTAAATACAATTGTATTTAAACACGTATTTAAATATATTTGTGTATTTAGAAATGTATTTATAAATACATTGGTTGTCATGTATTTAAATACAGTATTTAAATACTTTTATGAGTATTTAAATACATTGTATTTAAATACATTTAATATAAAAATTTAAATACTTTTTATCAGTTAATTTGGCCATAAACCCGCCAAACTATCTGGCAAGCCTGATGTTACAGTGAACCAGTGTTTCCACTGGCAAGGAAATGTCCTGATTTCAAGGAAAGTTAGGCCTGAGAAGGACATTTCTAAGGAAACCCAAAATCTAAGGAAATCCTAAGGAAATTCATTTTTTTCGGACATGTTAAAATTTGTGTGTATATAAAATGTATTTACAAATGTATTTAAATACAATTGATGTATTTAGTATTTAGTATTTAAATACATTCGTAAAATGTATTTAGGATTTAGTATTTAATTACATTTCTCCCATGTATTTAGTATTTAGTATTTAAATACATTCAATGTATTTAGTGCCCAGCTCTGCCCATGACACACCTATTACTCCCTTCACTATATCCCCCTTCACTCCCTGCCCTACCTATATAGCGCTACAATCCCTGACAACAACGCTATTGCAACGGTTACAAGTGGATTCTGTATAGCGGGGTTATCCCACAGGTGTTGCCATATCGCAGTCGTGACGCTATTTTTCAAGTCACTAATAATTACTACCTATTTCACGGCCTGTAGAGGGTGTTGGTGGCGTAGCGTGATGCTGTAGGAAGGATGGTATATAGTAGCTACTAGAGGAGCACGTGAGAGGGTTAGAACTAGAGAACACGAGAAATAACGCAGGAAAATACACAGAGATAGTGGTGGTGGTCGAGCTTACCTTCAAGCAGCGGTGCCGCTGTTGCTACGGGCACAATATTTTCACATCATGTATGTCTTCCATTACTAATATTGTCTTCCAGAATCACTGATAATAAATATATTTTAAATCAGACCTTGGAAACAGCATTATTTTGATATTGCAAAACTTAGTTACGTATAATGTTCTATAAATTGTGGCACCACCGCTCACGCATTCTGGAGAAAAGCCGCCAAAAGTTTGGTAGCTCCGAATCTTGGAGCCTGGAGACGCACGTCTCTCAAAGTCACACAAGCAGGAAGTGACGTCACGTACGGTGACGTCACGATGACAAGACGCACGTAGAGTACGTCCAGCAAAAACGTGTAGTGTGAACCCCGCCTAAGAGACTAGACAAATCTATGGAATAATGGAAGCGACTGCATGAAGTCGAACACGCTACCTACTCCAAAGCTCTGCGGACAATCAGCCGATCGGCGATCGGCATCTTTATATACAGTCTACCACCATTAATTTATCTCTGACATGTAATACTACTAGAGCTATTATATACTATTATCATTTAATTAATATCATCTTTATTTTATTATTATTATTATTATTATTATTATTATTATTATTATTATTATTTTTATTATTATTATTATTATTATTATTATTATTATTATTATTATTTTATATATATTTTTTTTCGGGCACTCCATGCACTGATCTATATAACATGGATCGCGGATCTGGGCTAGCTGTGGCCGAGATACTGAAGTCACCAGCCGCCATCTTGTCATAACCAAAACAAATACATGGGCCGGCCCAGGCAGTGGCTGGGTGTTGGCTGCTGGCATGTGATAGCCTATATTACCACCTACTACTACTATTAACACCTACTACTACTACTACTACTATTACCACCTATTACTACTATTACCACCTACAACTACTATTAACACCTACTACTACTACTAAACTTCCAACCTAGTGCATCGTCGAACCTTCCAAGTCATTTATTTACGGTGATACACAGACAACAGGTGTGTTGCGAGGCCGTACAGGTGTGTAATGACAGATGTCTTTCGAGGCCGTACAGGTGTGTTGCGAGGCCGTACAGGTGTGTAGTGACAGGTGTCTTGCGAGGCCGTACAGGTGTATAGTGACAGGTGTGTTGCGAGGCCGTACAGGTGTGTAGTGACAGGTGTCTTGCGAGGCCGTACAGGTGTGTAGTGACAGGTGTCTTGCGAGGCCGTACAGGTGTGTTGCGAGGCCGCACAGGTGTGTTGCGAGGCCGTACAGGTGTTTAGTGACAGGTGTGGTGTAGGTGGTAAAGCGAGAGAGGCTAAAGCGGCTATTACACGGGCACTTTTCTGCTCAGTGAGCAGTTTTGAGGATTTTGCTCAATGAAAGCCTGTTTGGTTGAGCAAACAGGGAACTACTTCGAAGCTATTTTTGCTCGTCATTTGAGTGAGCAAAAACGTTTTCTGTTATAAAGGACCGAAATTAGTGGATGACTATATTATTTATTGCAAGATAATTTTCTTCTAAAAATCTCAAGAAGACATCTACATGCCTGCTGACTGGACAGACGAGATGGAAAGCTTACTGATTGACTTAGTTCAGGCACATCCTATAATATGGAACATATATAGCCCTTTATTTGTTAAAAAAAACATTAAAAAAGAAAACATACACCCTCAATACCTAAGAAGCCTGACCTTCCAAGTCATTTATTTACGGTGATACCGGTGATTTGCGAGGCCGTACAGGTGTGTAGTGACAGGTGTGGTGTATATGGTAAAGCGAGAGAGGCTAAGAGTGCAGTGTTAGCCCCCGAGTGTGCGTATCTGACCTAAAGAGCGAACGCGTAGTTCTCGTCCACTATAACGGCGTCAGCCCCCTACCGCCGCGGCCACGGGTACGGCGCGGGCCACAGTGGTCCATAGAAGCTACTCTCGGGGATTACAGGAAGTTTAAATGAATCAAAAACCTTTGGCCTAATCAAAAAAACTTTCTTAATTAGGTATATTAAATTGAAAGTAGTTAGTTTCGTACACTGATTTTGAGTATTTTCGTACATACCTGGTGTCATTTCATAACTCTAGTAGTCAAGTTCAACTCTGCGCTGAGTGTACGAAACGACTATGGTTTCATATAGACTACGAAACAACTTTTGGTAATAATGGACGAGAGTTTCGCGGTCGTTTTCAGAGACACCAACTATTTTTTCTTGGCCTACAATAGGTGCTTGTTCTAATGGAGATAGTTTTATTTTGCGCAACCCCCCCCCCCCCAAAAAAAAAAAAAATTATAATAATAATGAAACCTAACCTAACCTTATAGGTTTTAATGAAACCTAACCTAGCTAACCTTAAAGGTTTTAATGAAACCTAACCTAACCTTAAAGGTTTTAATGAAACCTAACCTAACCTTAAAGGTTTTAATGAAACCTAACCTAACCTTATAGGCTGTAATGAAACCTAACCTAACTTTAACCACAAGGTATACTTTTTTTTTCTTTTTTTTTTCTTTGCAAAATAAAGCTATCTCTATTAGAACAAGCACCGCTTATTAGGAAGCGCTATGATCATTTGTATCATAACCGCACTCAGGTCTGCTTCCGTTCCCCACTAATTGTTAACAAGTATAAAAAAATATACTTATATCTATATCTACTTATATAAAAAAAAGTATACCATATCCACCTATATTTTTTTTTAACTAGTAGGTGGATGACTGGAGTGGGTAGATGGATTAAGAGAGAGTGGATGGGCTGGGTGGGGAGTGGGTGTGTGGTGTGTGTGTGTGTGTGGGTGTCTGGGTGTGGGCGTGGGTGTGGGTGTGGGTGGTGTGGGTGTGGGTGGGTGGTGGGTGTGGGTGCGTGTGTGTGTGTGTGTGGTGGGTGCGTGTGTGTGTGTGTGGTGGGTGCGTGTGTGTGTGTGTGGTGTTACTTGTTACTTACTTGTTACTTACTTGTTACTTGTTTCCGTCTTGAGGGTACTCCCTCACAGTCGTGGTGCTCCACCGCTGCATCTGAACCCAGCGTCCCTGTGTTGCAGGTTCGCCTGGTCCGATATTGAGTTAGTGTCTGCCCTGCTCACAGACGTATATAAAGGCACGGGAGAGGGAGGTTCATCCGGGATTGTTTGTAGGTGGTTGTCCAAATGATGTTTGCATTTTTCCACTGAGCATTCCGTGAGGTTCCTTAATTTTCCTGGCAGGTTGTTAAATAGTTTTGGCCCAATATAAGGCAGACTGGTTGATAGGAGGGTCTTGATCCTGGTTGGTGCGTCTGATGGTAGTGTTCTCCTCCTTGCCTTGCGACCAGTTCTTGGGTTGATATGCTGGGCTGACAGGTCACTGATGGCAGTAGGGTTGGGCACAAGGTTCTCCAGGATCTTCCAGGTATATAATATATTGTATATATTGGCATGACGAGGCGATAACACAATCAGACAGCAACGCGAGCCGCAGAAACAAGGTTTTGTTTTGGTTTCGGCAAGATGGCGGACAGTTGGAACCAGTGCTGAGCCAGGCTTCCGCGATCCATGTTATATAGATCAGTGCCTCCATGCCGCCCCCTCGACGATGCCGCCCTGCTGGGCGATTGCCCATGTCGCCCATGCCTAGGACCGCGCCACTGCTTTATAGTGACCCTTCTAGAGACTCATGCCGCCCCCCGATGTCACCGGATGTACTACTTGTCGTCAAAGGTAAGATTGATGGGCAACATGTGGGTAGTAATAACAAAAGTACCATATTCAACGAATGACAACGATATATCCAACGAGAGTAGCTATAGGCTGTGTCATGCGAACGGCGGCGATGAGCGCAGTTGAGGCGACTCTCTTGCTTTCTTCTTTTTTCCTTCTTAAAGTAATCGTCCAGACCATTTCATCATTCCTGATTTAATGCAATCAAATCATAGCCATTAACGAGTATATCAACAATACGTCGTCACTTTTTGTATCCAGTCAGCCGTTTTTAAATAATCCGCAATCAAAATCTGCAAATTCCCCGAGTTTTCAAAACACACTCAAGGTTTGCAGACGCTCATGCTCAGGCTCGGTGACGTAGCATCAGGGAGGCTCATCTTCCCGCGCTTGATCAGAGGCACGTAAACACAGAGATAAATATAGTACTTGAAGATATTTGGGTGTTTCTGATAGATTTGTTTTGCTATATGCCACATGCATGCATCCTTTATGGGTGCAGCAAGACAGCTGTGCCTTTCGAGAAAAGTTTGCACACGGAAAGGAGTGGCGTGTGTAGGGTGATACACGCCTAAAGTGTGTTGGGGCGAGCAGTTGTGTTAAGAAACGGTGTGTAGTGTACACAGCGGGTGAAAGACCAGCGAGAGTGTGCAGCGCGACTAGTCACCTATCCAGTGTGTGGGTTGGGGACGACGAGTGTGAGGTGAGCCTGTGTACACGGGTGTGCTGGACAAGGGCGGCGCCCTCCCCGTAAGACAGTGACTTAGGCCAACACCATACCAGACCAGGTGGCCCTGTTAGACAGGGACGCCAGGACTGGCAGCAGCGGTGGACCACCACGACTGTGAGGCTTTGCCTCTTAACAAGACCAAGTAAACCAAGTAAACCAGTTGTGGAGTGGGCGTGCCCTGTGGTGAGAGACCCTGTGGTGGTGTGGCTGTCACACTTTCTGCCTTCCCGCCCGCATATTTTCCAACTCTATGCTGTAGTTAATGCTAGTATGTGGTTTCCGAGTAATGACGTTTGACTGTAGCTCCAAAACTAACCATAGGATTTTCTCGAAAGTACCTTCATTGTGATTCCCACACACACATCCCAGCAAACACAAAGACGGAGGGCCTCCGGAGGCCCTCCGTATGTCTTACCGGCGGCCCGACGGAAGTGTACGACGTAGGGCCGCTGGGGATTTGCTCAGAGGCTCACCGGCGGGCCGCTCCCAGCGGCCCGCCGTAGGGCATATGACCATTTGCCGCTGTTATATTAACTGATTGAGGAATATTTACAGTTACACTTTCTAAGCATATTGCAGATACAGTAATGTTTTTAGAGGTGTTGCACAGACCATTAGCCGCTAAAGACTAATGGGCCTTTTTTTTCCCCCAAAAAAATGGCCCTAAAAGGCTCTTTTAGTACCAGGGAAGTTTTTTTGCGTTTCCCTGGAAAAAAATTTTTAAATTTTGGGGTGTTTCTTTTTTTTTTTTTGTTTTTTTTTTTTTTTTTTTTTTTTTTTGAAAATTTCCCTTTTTTTTTTTAATTTTTTTTTAATTTTTTCTTTATTAAAAAAAAAAAATTTTTTTTTTTTCCTTTTTTTCTAAATTAAAAGGTTTTTTTTTTTAAAAAAATTTTTTTTTTTTTTTGGGGGGGGTTTAAATTTTTTTTTTTTTTTTTTAATTATTTTAATTTTTTTTTTTTATTTTTATTTAAAATTTTTTTTCTTTTTGTATTTTTTTTTTTTTTTAATTTTTTTTTTTTTATTTTTTTTTAATTTTTTGTTTGAATTTTTTTTGGGTTTAAAATTTTTTGTTTTTTTTTTTTTTTTTTTTAGGGGGGGTTTTTTTTTTTTGGGGCCCCCTTCTTTTTTAAAAATTTTTTTTTTTTGGGTGGGGGTTTTTTTAACCTTTTTTTAATCTTTTAGGGGTTTTAAAAAAAAATTTTTTTTGATAAAAACCTTTTTTTTTTTTTTTTTTTTAAAAAAAGGGTTTTTTTGGTGGGTTTTTTTTTCCCCGCATTGGTTTACATGGTGGAACACCCATGAAAACGGATAAATGAGTTTGAAGATTTGAAAATCGGACCCATTTAAATTTAAAAAATTTGCAGGCCATAAAAAACTAAAATTATGAATATAAAATTAACCAGATTTTTTTTGGTCAACCTTTTAAACACTCGAATTGCAGGATTTTTTCCTATTTTCTTCCTGTACCTTCCATCCCCCTTTTCATATACCACTCTCTGTCTACCACCCCTGTCTTATAATATCATAGCTTTCCCTTTTTAACATAAGGGCAGAGCCTAGGGAATACTGTTACTGGAATACTAAAATACTTCCACGTTAAAAAATAAATAAAAAAATAATATATAAATTTTATATAAATTATATATAAATATATAATAAAAAAATATATATTATATATGTATAATATATAATATATATGATATATATGTATATTATTTTTATATTTATTGTTATATTATTATATATGTATATATATATATATGTATTATTATAATAATTTTATATATATATATATATATTAATATATATTTTGTAATATATATATATGTATAAATATATATATAATATTTTATATATTATTTATTAATATATATAAATTTTATATATTTATATATATGTATATATATATATATATATATATATGTATATTATATAAAATAATATATGTTTATATATAATTATAATAATGTATAAATAGTCATGAAAAAAAAAATTTTAGGAAAAGAACGTTTCGATTTTTCCCCTTCTCGTGAGGTTTTAAAATTTCTTGGGTTGTCGTATATCGACATCTCACGGGCTGGAGGTTAGTCCTCACAGTGCTCCACATCGCTCAGGCGCACTAGATTTTATGAGGGAGAGGCTTGCCATTTTTGCTCCTTGCGCCTAAATTTCCCCACCCCCAAACCTTTCCCTTACCCCTCCCCCGGGTCTACGATGCTTTTTGCCTGAAAAAATCAATCCTTTTTAAACACAAAAAATAGTCACTTTGTACAGTGGTGGAAATCCTGACCCAGATAGCAGGGAAGACGGGAACCTCCAAAAATGCGTCCAATCTGGTACATGCAGGCTCTAAATGATGAGTTGGAAACTATTTTGGGGGGAAAAAAGTTAGAACGCCTGGGAAAAATGTCAAAGACTGTTTGCTTGGTTTTCTTTGTGTTCCTTTTTGCTGGTCTTTTTTTGACGTTTTCCGAGGTCGTTCTAACTCTTTTTCCACCAAACAGTGGTAGAGATAGATGGTTGAGACATGAATTAAAAGGGAAAAAAAAAAAAAAAAAAATTTCCCTTTTCGCGGGTTTTTATCCCTCCCCTTTCCTCTTCATGTCTCACCCCATCTCACCACCACAGCTGCACTATAACCTCTTCCTCTTTCCCCCCACCACACCCCTCCCTCCCACGGCTCCACACACCCCAAACCCCCCTACCTACATCAAACAGGGGAAACAAGGAATACAGAACGTGTCTCTACTTTTGATGGGAATGAAGCTAAAGTTACTCACCCAGTTCCTGAAGTGAACAATTTTTTTTTGTCGGCCTGCCTTTTATTTTCTATCGGTGTTCCGAAAATCCGTGAAATGTACTAGTTGTGCAGATTTTGTATGTTTTTTAAAACATTTCTGTCGAATGTAGTTATTTATAAAACCGTGTTCTTGTATTATTTTTCTTCATTTTTTGGTTTCATGTCTGCTCAATTAAAAACAGGTATGAGCCCTTTTAAATTTTCAGGTCAGTTAGGATAAAAGTGATTGGCCGCAGACGGGGTTAAATCCTGCCGCACGGGGCACGTCATCGCACGCCACCACGGGACACCCTTGAGCGAGGTATATTCTTGTACGTTTTTGCGACTTCCCCCCGGGGGTTGCCTCCAATGATTGATGCGATCGGCTTAAGGGTTTTGTTCTCCTGAGCCCACCAGCCTAAAGAGTAGCGCCCCCCGCACTGTTGTGCTCTCTGCTCTATCGGCATTGTCCCTTGCCGCATCCTCCATTCCCTGTCAGGGTTTGTACCTGAAGTGGGCGCATACACTGAAGCCGCCGCCTCTAAAGATGTTCAAAAATCATTCTAAAATATATAGTAGACTTCTACATGAATATTAAAAAGAGCGCAAACAAAATTTTTAAGTACGTAATTGCATACGGACTGTCATGTATATGGCAACACCCACTGTCTGTGAATGAGGACGAAAGGGGAGTTTTTTACTGTAGTACATATTTGGGGAAAATTTTTTTTAAACCCAGACAAATTTATTACTCCCAAAAGGGTCGGGAAACCAAATATGGTTTATGGTTAATAGAAATAATGTGGCCCCTCATATTGTCAGTCAAAATGCATCCCCCCAAAAATTTCATAATAAGGAAAAGGGAGATACTGCTTGTAACTTTCGGGTATAGTTTTGTCAAATCACCAAAATGCATTCGTTTATATTACATGTTAGTATAAATTACTTAAATTTAACTGAGAAGTTTGTAGAACCATCTCTATGTCAGTGAATAGGGGGCTTTTCCTTAGAAGGTTAGAGTCAAAAAGGAGAAATTTTGTGCAGGGTTGTAACACGGGTTCCAAGGGATTTGGCACCACACACTATAGCACAGAAAGAAAAGGTGGGATGGGCAAGCTTAGTTTAACCCCAACATCATAAAGCAATATTATCACCTTGTGGAAAAAGCTTGGTTAGCTTTAGTGAAAACAACTTTTAAACTTACTCTTCGGGACTTTTTATTCTTTTTCTCTCTCAATTTCCATCTTTTACCACTTTTCCCAAAAATGAGAAAAAAAAGAAAAAAAATCCCGATTACGTTTCTAAAAGGGAAGGCCATGCTATTGGGAGGGGTTTTACAAGTGCATCATGAGTGTACTTCTTAGTCCTTTTTCATTTTAAAAGCCCCCAAATTTGCATATGAGCTTAAATAAAAAAAATTACTTAGAAAGTGAGTTGGGGACAGGGCAGGAAGTCCCAATGTAGACGGGTGTGCTGCAGTGGCTAAAGGGGAAAAAAGGAAGACAGCTAGCAATGATCCAAAGACAAACAAGCTCCGAAGGGTTCCTGGAAGGAAATGTCAAGAAAGACATTCACATGTAGAGGCATTTTTGGCGTTATGGTATTGGGGGATTTGTCTGATTAAAAAAGATACCAAAATTTTGCCATTGCACCCTGGTACCAAATTTTCATCATGATAGAAAAACATGCATGTAAGCTCTATAAAATTCTACACACAATCCTCCTACCATCGATAAAGAAAGTTTTAAAGAAAAGGGTTCACTGCATCGGTATTACAAAACCTTTAGGGCCGAAAAGTCTGAGGGAAAACAATTCTTTCTTAAACCCAAATAGTGTTGCTCCCTTCATCGCATTGAAAACACCCCCCATGATTCAGGAAGAGAGAAAGGAGGAGAGAGAGAAGAAAAGAAAAGGAGAGGGAAGAGAAGAAGAGAGAGAGAGAGAGAGAAAGAGAGGAGAGAAGAGAGAGAAGAGAGAGAGAGAGGAGAGAGAGAGGGGAGGAGAGAGAGAGAGGAGAGAAAATTAAAAAAAATTAAAATTATGAGGGCAAAAAATGCCTTACATTTTTTATAAGTTTTTTAAGAGCCTGACATTCAAACACACTTGCAAAAAAATATTATAAAACAACCACAAAGGAGCTAATCCATCTTATTATTTTAATCTCACAAACATACCTTTTTCCTGCATCTAAAAGGCGTTTTCGCCCACTAAATCCCTGGTCCTTTCCCCTGCTGGTCAAGCTTGGCCCTTTTTGACACCAGTGCCACCGCGCCTCAGTTTTGGGGAATTCCACATACCGAATCCACCCCCCATATTGTGGATTTGCGAAAACATTCAAAGTTTATGGCCATAAAAGGACAGTTTTTTTTTTTTTAAAAGTAAACTAATTCAGGGACAGAGAAAAAAAAAATACTTAAATCATCCCTTTAAAGCAAAAAAAAAATTTCTCCCCGCGTTACTAGGTTTGGTTAGTTTCTGCTCTATTTTAGGAAAAGAAAGTCTGACTGATTGAGGGGGGATTTTTAAAAACTAAAACTAACTGGCCCTAAAAAAAAAAAATAAATCTGACTAAAAATCTAATAAAAATAAATCTAAAATATTAAAAAAAATCTAAAAAATTAAAAAATAAACTAAATCAACTACTATAAAACTATAATCTAAAACAAACAAATTAATAAAACATAAACTAAATCTAACAAAACTAATAAAAAATAATCAAATCTAACAAATCTAAAAAAACAAATCTAAATCAAAAAATAACTAAAAAAACTTAAAACTAAAACAAACATAATCTAAAAAAACATAACTAACTAACTATAATCTAATAAAACTAAATCAAATCTAACTATAACAATAAAACTATAATCTAAAACTAACTTAACTAATAAAACATAACTAAATCAAACTATAATCTAAAAACTAAAATCCCAAATCTAAACTATAAAAAAAAAAAATAAAAAACTAAACAAAAACTAAAAATAAAACTAAAAAATAAAAAAAAATAAATCTAATCTAACATAAAACTAAATAACAAAAATATAAAAAATCTAACTAGGAAATCTAAAATAATAAAAAAATAATCTAAAAATAAAACTTAAACTAAATAACTATAATTAAAATAAAAAAGCTATAATCTTTAAACTAAATAAAATCTAATAAAAAATATATCTAAAAACTAACTAATTCCAAATTTTAAATAAAAATTTCATCTAACTAAAAACTCAAAAAAAACTATAACTAAATCTAACTAAAATTATAAAATATAATCAAACTAAATAAAAAATTTAAAAAAACTATAATCTAAATCTAATAAAAAAACTAAATCTAACCCGCCCTACAAACCCCTTTGGGCCAGCGGTCTAGACCCGGCGAGGGCGAAGGGGAGTACATTTTTTATTCATTAGATCATTTTTTTCAGTGATTTTGCCCCAAGTAAAAGCTTTCAGAGGTTTGAAGTTGTAGAAGACAGTGGACAAACGTTTAGTCCTTTTTAAGGAGGAAAACGAGATAAGGGGGGGGGGAAAAAAGGGTGCGTCGTTTTACCACAAGTTTTTTCGTACACCATAGATTCGTACACCAAAAAATGGTTTTTGTAGTCTATATGAAACCCTAGTCGTTTTGTACCTCAGCTCAGAGTTGAAAATTGACTACTAAAGTTTCGAAACGACACCAGTATGTACAAAAAAAAAATCAAAAAACAGTGTACGAACAAAAAACAAAAACCCGGGTCGAAAAAAAATTGTTACGAAAAACCCCCCCTGTAACCGATAAAACAAATTTTAAACCTTACCCTGTACACCTAGTTGATGACAGACGGGAAAAGCTCATCACAGTTGGGTTGAATCCTCCTCCCCCATTGGCGAGTGGAGGAGTGTATGGGGGTGGGAGTGGTAGATGGTATGGTTGGGGGTGGTGATGGTGGGGGTGACAGGGAGTTTTTGGTGATAGGTAGTGGAGCTGAAAAATAGGAAAAAAAAAAATTTTAAATCAAATGTAAATCTGAAAGGTGCAGCATTCGTACCCAATTGTTTTTTTACTAAAAAGTTGTTTCATAGTCTATATGAAACAATGTCCCTTTCGTACATCAGCTCAGAAAAGTTTAACTTGATTTAAAGAGAACGGAACACCAAGTAGTACGAAAAAAAACCCAAAATTAGTGTATAAAAAAAAAAACCCCAAAAGGGACGGTTGGTCGAAACAACTTTTTTACGAAACTCCCTGTAAATTCTGAAAGAGCAACCGCTAATTATAAAATAAAAAAACTAAAAAAACTACCACCACCGCAGATCTTTTGAATTTAAAGCAGAAAACCCGCCGTGCCTTTACCCCCCGGGCCGGGGGTTTCCGCCATACTTCACTGTGGTAGACGTGTACTGCCACTTGTTCTGATAAAAAGGTACCCTAAGCACATCATATCCCGTTTTTTCCCCCTTTCCATCTTTTTCCCCTTACCCCCGCCAGCCCAAACCCCATAAACATCACCCTCTCCGCCCCTCACACAAAAACCCCCCCACCTCCCAAAACCCCCCACCAATCAAACCCCCATACTCCCCCCTATCCTAAATAAAACCACAATAAACTTATAATAAAAGGCGTATTACTCAAAACGTAGCGGGGACGGCCTGGGCCCGGAGCTGAGCGGAGCATTTAAAGGTTCAAACGCCAGCGGGCCACAGCCTATAACAGGTTTCCCCTTGCCTCAGCTACGAAAATTTTTTATCTTAATCAAAGTCAGAATTGAAAAAAGTTTCCTTTTTTGAAGCATTCTAAAACAACAGTTTTTATGAGAATGATGTATATTTTACAGTGGGGATAACCGCGGGTACTTGACGTAAACCTCCGTACCAGCAGGGCCCCCCTCGGGTAATTTGAAGTGCACAAGAAAAATTAGTTCTGCAGCAGTTCCCCTTCATAAACAGACATGTTGAAGTTTTCATCAGACAGGGAAACTCCTCTTGGCCCTGTTTATGTCCTTGCCTTGCTTCCCCCCAGCACATGATGCGGGCGGGGAGTTTACTGCTAATCATCATAAATTATTTTACCCTGATGAAAAATTCAACATGTTCATGTTTTTAAGGGGGAAAGCTCAGAAATTATATTTTTCTTGTGCACTTCAAATATACACCCAGCGGGCCTTGTACGGGGGGTCTTACGTCAAGTAGCCGCTGTTATCACCACTGATACAATATACATCAAAATCATCAATAACTGTTGTTTTTTGAAAGTTATACATAAAAGGAAACATTTTTCAAATTCGTACTTGATTTTTTTTTTTCAGATAATAAATTTTTCCCCTCGAAAATACACCCGCGGCACTACGAGGGCTTTGGGGGGGGAAAATTTTCCCCTGGGGCCGCCGTTTTCCCGCTCTAATCTATGGCCCGCCGGGGGGTTACTGGGGTGGTTTAACCTTATTTCCAACCATTTTTGGAAATTCAGGTCCTCCTGCTGAACCCCAGGCTCTGCTGTTTGTGGAAGGGGGGGGCACTGGTTGGGGGTTTATGACGGTCAACGTTACTTTTAAGAATTATTTGGGGATGATTTGATAAGATTACAACTTGAATGGAGGTTTAACTTAGTCTTTTGACTTTTACTAATGATTATAGTATGACCACGCTCACGGGAAGTACTGGAAGGGGGGGTTTCTTAAAGGGGAAAGGATAAAAAGGTTTTTGGGGTTTGGATTTTTCTGCCACCAGCCCTGGCGAGTATTTCACTATGATTTCTCCCGGGGGCCCTTTTGGTTAATATTTAAATTAGATGATCTTGTATCGTGGTTGGTACGGGGGTTTTTACTGAACAAAACTGGCTCTTTTTGGAATGGAGGAATTTTTGTCCAACACGAATAATCACCTGGGTTTTTTTAATAACCAAGAACTATATTTGTAAATGTA
This sequence comes from Chionoecetes opilio, assembly GCA_016584305.1. Lineage (NCBI taxonomy): Eukaryota > Metazoa > Arthropoda > Malacostraca > Decapoda > Majidae > Chionoecetes > Chionoecetes opilio. The sequence continues at coordinate 29,252 of JACEEZ010019160.1, forward strand.
CCTATTTTTTTCATATGAAACATTTTTGCGTTTGAGACCGTAACATATAAAAACTCTAATCTGGATCGGGCAAGCTACATTAGGCATAATTTCCCTTTCAGAATCATTCTTAGAATTACCCTTTTATACCCCTCGCTGAGCACTATAGGATACCCTTTAAATAATATATATAAAGAAAAGAATGTGAGATAAGGAGGGATGTGTGGATACACAATGACCATGTGTTCTTTGAGAGGAAAAGGGGTGGACCCCCCGCTGAAACCCCCTCCCTAAGGGGAGATAGTGGGACTGACGTCCCCCGGAGTTTATGGCCCTCCGCCCAAAAGGGAATTGTTTTAATGGTCTCGCCGGGACCTTAAATGAACAACTTTAATCCCCCAACTATTTTAAAATAATGAAGCTCGCACCCCCCGAAGAGGCCGTCCCCAATACAAACTGGCTATTTTTATGTAAGGAATTTAAAACTTTAAACTAAATCCCAAGGATGATTTTATATGAATGTCGACAATCCCAACACCTATTTCAGAGTGAAGTGGTATGGAAAACGTGTTTTGAAAATTTGGTGGGGTTTTTTTTTTACGGTATCCTTATTACAAACCCCCATATGACCTAAACCGAAACGTAGGGTTATTTTGAAAGCCCTGAGGGTTTAGGAGGGTTTTCCCAAAATTAAAGATGGTTTGGAAAAAAAAAAATAAATTTAATACGTTAGTTTTTTGACTGATCGCGATAATTTTTCCCCGGAACTTTTCCCCCACACGGGGTGTCGGGGGAGAGGAAGTGAAAAGGGAAAGGGGAAAATGGCGGGGAAAACACGAAAAAAAAGAACAAAATGGGGTCAGGATGGCCAAAACCCGAGGAAAAAATGGCGGAAAGAAAGAAATACATGAGTCTATGTGAAATGAGAAAAAGAATTATTTCAAGACTAACTCGGGGAATTTTTTTTAAAAATAATTCTCATACTATCAACTCCCGAAAATGGGGATTACACTGTAACAAAATGTTAACCCTCGTATCGGGGTCAAACATATAGGACCCTGACAATCTGAGGTTCGTTTTCCATAGTAGCTATAAAAGCGACCAGCGTCATTTCTTTCGGTGTCGATTGAGCACTAAATTAAATCTTAACGACAGATTTACCCGTCTGACACCGAAGTACAATCGTCATCATAACTTTTGCCCAAAGGTTCAGACGAGTGTCTGCGGGGGGCCCCCGTTCTGACGCTCAAAAACAGTTAGCCCCGTTGGAGGGAAAATTTTTTTTTTTTGCGCGCTTTTTACAAAAATCGTTTTTTTTGGAAATAAGGCCTGGAAATCAATTATTTTTGGGGATCAGGGTTTTTTAATGACAGGGACGGGTACATTTAACATAATTCGGCAAAAAAAAAAATGGGGCTGGACGATTTCTTTATCAATTTTCTGGATACCTCGAGTCATAGCATGTTCACAATATTAACCATGACGAATATCGTTTTGTTACGTAGCTACTACTTTTTCCCGTAACCCGGGTCCGGGGCAAGGTCTGTTTACGAAAAAAAGTCCCTTTCTAACAAAAGGGAAGAAACGTGTGTTGGGGGAATACTTCAAAATTACTTGATCAACAAAGGGGTCCGGGGGTCTTACGACAAAAAAACCCCCTTTAATTACAAAAAAAAGGGGGGGGGGACACGAAAATGGGAACATCGCCGACTGGCGAGGTTGCCCTTCGTTCCCCCCCCCCCCCCCCATTTTTTGATAAAGCTCCCCTTACACATTTCCAAAAACAAACCACGATAGCACCACTAATTTAATTAGAAGCTAATTATTAGTCTTGAGAAGTCGTAGGAGTGCTTGTATAGTATTTTACCTGTCTAGTGCAGTGATAGATAAAAATGATTTAGACACTTCGACCCAGACCAAGACCCCGTGTTTATGTTTTGACGCGCCATTCTAGCACCAAAAAAGGATAGCGCACAGGTCGTGAGTTTGACCTCTTCTTGTGTCAGCAGTTTACAATCTGACACAAAGAATTTTACCTTGAGGACCAGGAACACCAAGAACACAGGAAGCAGGTGAGGCAGGACAAATGATACCGTCATGTCATGCATAACAGGTTTTAATATGTGTGTTGCGAGCAACATGTCATGTGCCTTACATTGTTTGTATGGCATGTTCTGCTTTGATTTGAATGATTATTGACGGTATTATTTTACGATGGCACCAAACTTCCCTACACAACTGGGAGCATGGTTTTGGTTACCTTATTGTATTCTAAGAGACATTTTCTCGTTGAGCTTTCCGTCGCAAATCAATAGTTTCGGAGATAATAGAACATTTTAGGGTTAATATGGAGGAGAGTTTCACGTACGCTACAGACCTTACTACTCACGAATTCAAATTTTTTTTGGCTTAATATACTGTACACTACTACTGTACTTGCGCTCAATAAAAAAAAATAATATTTTGTGGTTAAGGTTAGGTTAGGTTTCTTTAAAACCTGTTAGGTTAGGTTAGGTAAGGTTAGGTTAAAACATAAGGTTAGGTTAGGTTTCAAATTTTTTTTTCAATTTTTTTTTGGTTTGCGCAAAATAAAACTAGCACCATTAGAACAAGCACCTATTGTAGGTCAAGAAAAAGTAGTTGGTGTCTCTGAAAACGAACGTGAAACTCTCCACCCATTTTAGGTGGGGGGAGGAATAAGTCTTCTTGTATACAAAATGCCTCCCGCTTCTTCTTCTTGTGACCTGCATCGCTTTTGTTTGGTATTTTATTAAACTTTTTTATTATTGGACCCAGTTAGGAGGTTAAAGGTTAGGTAAGGTAAGGTTCAGGTTAGGTTAGGTTAGGTAAGGTAAGGTAAGGTAGCCACGGGTGCGCCGAAACAAAAGCGATGCAGGTCACAAGAAGAGGAAGAGGGAGGCATTTTGTAAACAAGGAGACATATTCCTCCCCCCACCTAGAATGTTCTATATCTCCGAAACTATTGATTGCGACGGAAAGCTCAAAGAGAAAATGTCTCTTAGAATACAATAAGGTAAACAAAAACCATGCTCCCAATTGTGTAGGGAAGTTTGGTGCCATCGTAAAAATTTACCTTATTGACCTTCATTTGGTACTATGGTTATAATGGACGAGACCTGCGCGGTGACTACCGCCGTTACCTCACGTTTTCTATATATTTTTTGCTTAGTATACTGTGCAGTATTATTGGTATTATTCTAGTGTTTGCCCATACTCCCCCTCTCCCACAAAACAAGCTTGGGGACCTGGGGGAATGCGGGATATTTGGCTGGGGTACAAAATATGCATCGCAACCACATAGTTTTTGAGTTAGGGGTGTTGTAAAAATTCCCTAGATCTAGGGAAAATTCTTTGGATTTCTTCTGAGTCCAGAGACGTGTGAACCTGACGATCCTCACATAATGATGACCGAAGTGTCGAGAACCCCCCCCCCCAACCCCCCGCTATAGGAGGTTAGGTTAAATTTGTTTAGGTTAGGTTAGGGTAGGTTATATTTGGGTAGGTTAGGTTAGATTTGGTTAGGTTAGGTTAGATTTGGTTAGGTTAGGTTAGATTTGGTTAGCTTAGGTTATATTTGGTTAGGTTAGTTTATCGGTGGGTCAAGCCCCCCGCTAGGTTAGGTTAATTTTGGTTAGGCAAATTTGGTAAATTTTTACGATGGCACCAAACTTCCCTACACAATTGGGAGCATGGTTTTTGTTTACCTTATTGTATTCTAAGAGACATTTAACATTGCGCTTTCCATCGCAAATCAATAGTTTCGGAGATATAGAACATTTTAGGTGGTGGGAGGAATATGTCTCCTTGTTTACAAAATGCCTCCCTCTTCCTCTTCTTCTGACCTGCATTGCTTTTGTTTCGGAGGCGCTCCCGTGGCTACCTTACCTTACCTAACCTAACCTGAACCTTACCTTACCTTACCTTACCTAACCTAACCTAACCTAACCTAACCTAACCTAACCTAACCTAACCTAACCTAACCTAACCTAACCTTACCTTACCTTACCTAACCTTTAACCTCCTAACTGGGTCCAATAATAAAAAAGTTTAATAAAATCCCAAACAAAAGCAATGCAGGTCACAAGAAGAGGAAGAGGGAGGCATTTTGTAAACAAGGAGACATATTCCTCCCCCCACCTAAAATGTTCTATATCTCCGAAACTATTGATTTGCGACGGAAAGCTCAAAGAGAAAATGTCTCTTAGAATACAATAAGGTAAGCAAAAACCATGCTCCCAATTGTGGAGGGAAATTGGCTGCCATCGTAAAATAATACCACAAATTTCTCTAGATTTAAGGAAATTACCTTAGATCTAGGGAATTTTACCCCCCCTTACACAACTCTTAAATTACGTGTTTCCGACGCATAATTTGTTCCCCACCTGAAAACCCCGCATTCCCACAGGTCCCCAAACTTGTTTGGGGGAAGTGGGAGAGTATGAGCAAACACTAGAATTTTACCGTATTATTTACTTGTTTAAGGAAAGGTGCAACAAAACACAAACAAAGAACACTTTTGCATCCCGGGTAATCAACCCCTGTTACAACCTTCCTGAACACGTTGTGAGTGCTTCCTCTTTAAACACATTAAAAAAAAGATATGACCACCACATAAAACGGATAGAAATGGAGGCGGGCAATAGGATCTGGGTAGATCAGTAGTGAACCCGCAAAATTTATTAGTAAGTCTTATTGGTAAATCTATTAATCCACTTCCGCATAACCTTTAAAACATTATTGTAGAAATTATATTGCTATCTAATTGCGTATACAGACACACCCTCCCCGCCCGGACGCTCCTTCACCTGTTAGGAGGTTAGGTTAAGGTTCGGGCTATGTTAATAATCTCGTCGGGGGGTCGAGGGGGCGTAGCTCCCCCTTTAAGAGGTTAGGTTAGGTTCCGTTAGGTTAATAATCAGTGTCTTCAATACAAGGCAGCGGACGGCGCAATTACCGGTCTATTCGCAAACTTGCGCCGCCTACTTTCCAAAAAAAAAAAAAAAGTCACCACTATATACCATAAATATTGTATGAAAAGAGTGAATTTGACCCTGAAAAACAGCCAGAATGCATATTTTAACCCTTCAAAGGCGTGGTCTTCCGGGGGCGAACCCCCGGCCTATCAAGCAGCGCCTCGCTTCGCTCGGCTTTCAATCAATCTCCACCTCCTACTTTAAAAGAAAATTAAAACGCTGTAATAATCCTCCCGGCAGGGCGGAGCAGAGCGGACCACTCGACGGCTGGCGGGCAGGCTGGCGAATGCAGGGCGGGGCGCACTTGTTTTCGTACAATTCCGTCACTTCCCTGGTTTCTGAGGCACTGACTATTATTTAAAAAAAAGTTTTAGTGCTTTCTCTGATGGAGATACATTGCGAACAATGGAAATGCCGAACCTAGGATTTGGTGATGAAAATTAGCAAAAGAACTTTTTAATGAGTTTCCGGAAAATATCTCCATCTGAAAAAACACTAATTTTAGGCAAGGAAAAACTAGTCAGTGTCTCAGAAAATGACTGCGCAGTCCTCGTCCATTTTTACCGGTAATATTCTAGAGTCCTTTCCCGTGCCTATTATTGGTCTTTTATCCCAAACTTTGGTCAATTTTCAGAAAAACACCATAGACGAAAATGACGTCTACCTTTGGTAGACGAAACTTTTTTTTCTGTTGACTTTTGATGTGTTATGGGTAAATATTCCGCAGGAGTTGGTGGTGCCAACCAACCGTGGCAGCAATCACACACCATGAAATTCGCTTATTTAACCTAAATAACTACAAATCCTAACACAAACCTATCCTAAACCAGTAGTCTTTGCCTAAACCAAACCTAAATCTAATCAAACCTAAACGTAAACTAACCTAGTTATTATTATATAAAATATGTGCTATATCTTTGGTTTCCGGAAGTAACTGGCTACTGCACATTATATTGAGCCTAAAATAATGGAGAAAAAGTAAGTTGGAAGGCCTGTGGAGCCCGCCAACTCCTGCGGAATATTAACCGTTTTTTTAATTAAACTGCTAACTGTTTCTGTCGCAAATCCTTAGTTATTTTTCAGTACTAACGGTAATAACATACTTGGCAGAGCGGAGTGGGTCGTACCTCCACCCGCTGTGGACCCACGCTACGTGCTGTTCCACCCCGCCGTAAGACCAGTTTATTTTTTCATTATAATTTTCAACTGTAACCACTGGTTAATCAACAAATTTAACCTAACCTAACCTGCCAGCGGCTGGCGTGTAGTTAAGATACATTCAGAAATTAATATCTCAGGAATTAATGATTTCCAACGAATAACCAATACACCAGTGTCTTGTATATGCAAAAGACACCTCATATAACACATAGGTGTCCTTCGTAGTGAGTGGTGTTTTTCTGGAATTAACCCAATCTTTTACTGGACCCTATCTACATATACATATGAAACATTAATATTAAGTGGGGAAGAAATGCCCAGCTTACTCACTATGGTAATAGAGAAGACGAAATATGTCACTCCTCCTCTCCCATCATACTTGAAGTAACTTGTAAAGGTACTACCTGGAACTTGCCAATCGGAATTCTCGTCGCTGTCGGCGAGTGTTCCATTTAATCACGTTGGTGAGTGTTCCTAATCTCAGCGATAGCTCCAGTTTTTTTATCTTGATATTACAGTACCTAATATATATGTATGTATGTATATATATATATATATATATATATATATATATATATATATATATATATATATATATACAAAAAACATTCAGAAAATCGGGTAAAAGATGATTAAAAATATATATATATATATATATATATATATATATATATATATATATATATATATAGAGAGAGAGAGAGAGAGAGAGAGAGAGAGAGAGAGAGAGAGAGAGAGAGAGAGAGAGAGAGAGAGAGAGAGAGAGAGAGAGAGAGAGAGAGATATATATAGATATATATTTAATCATCTTTTACCCAATTTTCTGAATGTTTTTTGTAATGTAATATAAAGGAATCCAAAATAGTTTTTACATATCATCTTCAAATAGACAGATAAGTTGAGATAACCTTATATAATCAGGTACCAAATGCTCACTGCCATACAAGATTACTCATAGAAAGGAATACATTGCCACATCTAGTTATTAACGAGTATTTCTAGAAGAGTTTCAATCTTTGAGATCACAGCTACAACGAAGGGCATTTATTATGGTGACATTTTTTAAACATACTTTCATACTATATCCAGCAGCCCTTCCAGAAAAAAAAATATTTTGTTATTTCTCTGTGGCTCATAATTATTTTGCCTGTTTACAGCACAAGATGTAGTCACTTCTTGTCTCACTTCTTTACATTTTATTTTCCTTGCTTGCCCTCAGAATTGCATTTCTCAAATGAATGCAATATGGATGCAGAGGATGAAATAACAGAAGCAACTGAAGCCCTTCTGGAAGATGATTGGGATGAAGATGATGATTTTTTTGAAGGTGCATTGGAAGATGAAGCCAATGATGACTCCCAAGCAACACAGCATCCAACGGTATTGACTTTTAAAAGTTTTGTTGATACATATGATGCCACTTTTTATTGCTGGAGTAATGATGAAACTCAAGTTAGTTTGTGGTCACCCATTCTGCAACATATTTCCCTTTCTGATTGTCACCACCACTGCCACAGCCTCGTGTGACTGCCACAACGTTGTTGTTGTTGGGTTTTTTTTTTTTTTTTTTTTTTTTTTTTATCACAAAGGACTGGCCAAGGGCACAACAAAAATGGGTAACACAAAGCCCGTTTAGTTGCCAGTCCCTATAAAGAAGACAGTAAGAGAATAAAATAAAAAAGAGGGTGAGCCAATTTAGTTCGGGAGGTGTTTTGTTACTCTTCTTTTGAATGAGACGTACCAGGCAGTCCTCTTAGTCTTCCCTTCATCATTGTAGGAAAATAAAATTGTGTTAATGTAATGCCTCATTTATGTATGATTGATCTTAAATTCAAGTAAACATGTGGTTGTGCACTTTACAACTTGCTTCTTCTAATAGTCACCACATGATAGTCACTACAAAATTGTCACCATATAATAAGCTGTGCAAAACAAGAGTATTGATATAGAAAGAAAATAAGAACCTACATATGAAGGCCTCTATTTAAGACTGATAAAATTTCAGAGTGCTTTGCTTGAAGAGGAAGATGTTTTACCTGAGGGAGTTCCTCCACCCTCAGAGGAACATGTTAAAGTCCTGAAAAACTGCTTTGGTCATGCTGCCTTCCGTCCCATGCAATGGAAAATTATCCATGCCGTACTGCAGGTAACTAAGCTTTGCAAATTGTTATTGTATCCATCATCATGTAATTTATGAACAGTGAATTTGTGTAAATTATTATTTCTAATTTTTGTATGAAAAGAACATATATGCTTGAGATGATGTGTTTGTAAACAGGTACATGTCTGATAAAAGTGAGGAACAACAGGCTTAGAGATGTTTAGGAACCAGCATAGATTGTTGAGGGGGCAAGACTAGTCAGCTGTTTCATGTGAGAAGGGTTAGAAATATATACAGAGCATTAAAAAATTTACACAAAAGGAAAAGTGGCACTTCAGGAAGCATGATCGTCCCTATATTACCATATATATGTAAAATATGCAAAATACATAGAAAAATAACCAGGTCAGCAGAGCTGGGCAGTTTTAAATACAATTGTATTTAAATACATTTGTGTATTTAGAAATTTATTTATAAATACATTGGTTGTCATGTATTTAAATACAGTATTTAAATACTTTTATGAGTATTTAAATACATTGTATTTAAATACATTGTATTTAAATATATTTAATATAAATATGTAAATACTTTTTATCAGTTAATTTGGCCATAAACCCGCCCAAGTATCTGGCAACCCTGATGTTACAGTGAATCAGTGTTTCCACTGGCAAGGAAATGTCCTGATTTCAAGGACATTTAGGCCTGAGAAGGAAATTTCTAAGGAAATCATTGTGAATCATTGCAAAATCTAAAGATACATTGCATTTGGTGTATCTATTACCAGGGTTTTTTCTATGAATGTTGGTAGAAAAAACCCTGGTAATAGATACACCATACGCAATGTATCGCTGAAAAGATCAGAAGGTGAAAAATATCTTGGAGTAAGGGTGAGCCCAGAACTCCGACCTAGGAAACAATGTATTGAGGCTAGAAATAGAGCTAATCGAGTGTTAGGATTCATTACCAGAAGTGTTAAAAGTAGAAGTGCGGAAGTTATTTTAAAGCTTTATCTGGCTCTAGTCAGACCTCACCTAGATTATGCGATTCAGTTTTGGTCTCCATATTACAGGATGGATATAGCCTTGTTAGAAACAGTGCAGAGAAGGATGACCAAATTGATTCAAGGGATGCGTAACTTTAGTTATGAGAAGAGATGGGAGATGTTAAAGTTACACTCACTCGAGAGACACAGAGTAATGGGCGATCTCATAGAAGTTTTTAATTGGATAAAGGGATTTAATAAATGACAGGTAGGAAAAGTTCTTACGGCTATTAACCAGGGTAGAACAAGAAGTAACGGATTCAAGCTGGAAAAGCGTAGATTAAAAAAAAAAAAGGGAAAAACTGGTTCACAAATAGGGTGGTGAATGACTGGAATGGACTCAGTAGACAGGTAGTTAGTTCGGAGTCATTAGGGAGCTTTAAAGAGGGGCTGGATAGGTTCATGGATGGGGATGAAAGGTGGATGTAGGTAGTGTTAGATAACAGGAACTACCACGAGTAGGCCTCACAGCCTCTTGTAGCTTTCTTATTTTCTTATGTTCTTATGTTAAATCCTAAGGAAATGAATTTTTTTCGGACATGTTAAAATTTGTGTGTATTTAAAATGTATTTACAAATTTATTTAAATACAATTGATGTATTTAGTATTTAGTATTTAAATACATTCATAAAATGTATTTAGTATTTAGTATTTAAATACATTCATAAAATGTATTTAGTATTTAGTATTTAAATACATTTCTCCCATGTATTTAGTATTTAGCATTTAAATACATTCAATGTATTTAGTGCCCAGCTCTGCAGGTCAGGATGCATACCAGAAATAGGTTACTTGTGTGAACAGAAGGAATGATGAAAGATTTGAAAGTATATAAATCTGGTATGAGAGTGGAAGGCCACATTATCAAATATTTGGAATTGAATATCTGGAACATGTAGTATAAGGGTAAGGAACTTGGTGGTGGTAGTGCTGGAAAGCTTTTGTTTTTATTTCCTTCGTTTTCATACGTCATTTCATCATTTGTCATCTTATATGGAATGCAAGAGAAGGAAAAGGAGGTAAAGGAATAGAGATAAATTGTCTTCATTTTTGTGACACACACTAAAAAGACATCAATGAATCAAAACAATGTATAATTATCAGGTTCCTGTACTGGGAAGCTGCTGGTGAAGTGTAATTAATAAACTAAGCTTGTGAATGGTTGCAAGGGTAGATAAGATAATTACAGAGCTGTGGAAATGCACATTGGTAGAATAATCTTCAATGATAGCCCATCAACATGCATAATGAAAGTAGCTCTTCTTCCGTGTAGTTCCAGGATATTGATTAAGGTAATATGATGTTGAGTTTGATATATCATTACTCTACAGTGAATATTGTTGATGTGATGGATGGATTTAATTTCAGAAAAAAGATAATTGTGTGGTAATGGCTACAGGGTATGGCAAGAGCTTGTGTTTCCAGTTCCCCTCAGTGTACCTCGGGGGTGTCACTGTGGTGGTCTCCCCTCTGATCTCCCTCATGCAGGATCAGGTGCTGGCCCTTCAGGTGAGTCAGGCTATCCTGTTGTAAGCGGTGGTGATCTGTTTAATGAGCTTTAATGATTGATTTAATGATGATAATAATTTGACCAAATGAAGATTTGTTATAATTACATTTACCTGTGTCTCTGTAAACTGTACCTGTGTAAAGAAATAGGGAGAAACTGGTTCTCAAATAGGGTGGTCAACTATTGGAGTGAACTCAGTCGTCAGGTATTTAGTGCGGAGTCATTAGAGAGTTTTAAAAGGAGGCTAGACAATTTCATGGATGGGGATGAAAGGTGGAAGTAGGTAGTGTTAAAGGCCGTGTCACACGGACACTTTTTCCGGCATCTTTTGGTATTTTGCTACCTTAAGATGCCCGTAGTGGTGGCAAAAAAATGCGCGTTCGTCACATGGCGTTTCGGCTACGAGCATCTTCTTTCACGATTCATAAGTCTTGAATTGAAGAATAAGATTGAAGTGTTCTTGCACGATCCATAATGTTAGTTTTGGTTGCGGGTCCCGGAAGATGCCAGTAGATGATGCTCGTAGTCGAAACGCCGTGTGACGAACCCGCATTATTTTGCAACCACTACGGGCATCAAATGGTAGCAAAATACCAAAAGATGCCGGAAAAAGACTGCAACCGGATGCACACTGACAAGTGTCCGTGTGACACGGCCTTTAACCCGTCAAGTGTTTAGTACGTATATATACGTACCCCTAGGAGAAGTGTTTAGTACGTATATATACGTACCCCTAGGAGAAGTGTTTAGTACGTATATATACGGAGCCTATTTTGTTGTACTTTGTGATACTTTATCGTCTAGAAAACAATCAATTGTCCTTATATTATGGCAATGCTTTAATATTACAGCCCTCATTATTTTTATTTTGTCTTTGAATTGTCTATTTTGCATAGAAGAAACATGACAACGAGAAGTTTAGTAAACTATTAAGTATATCAGCTGAAATGATTATGTTCTTGTACCTCTTTTTTATTTATTTTATGATAACATACAGTATAATAACATTCAACACTGTTCCAGCTATAAAAGCTATATAATGCTTTCATTTATTTGTGCGGGAGTGCGGTTAAATTGTTATGTTGGCAGCCCTGCAGGCTTGGTACTGTGTTGGGCTATTGGCACGAGACCCATCCCCAGACAGGCACACAGCTACGCTCCTTTCCAGCTGATTTATGAATCGCATTTTTTTCACATTCTCAACGATGAAAATGTCACAGAATTGGGAGACAGCGATCTGTCTAATGATAATGATGACCCTGACTATATCAAGGATTCAGGCAGTGAGAAGGAGGAGAGAGTGACAACGATCATTTGAGCCCCTCTGCCGGGTCTGCCTAAGTTCACCGTAACCTCTCGCTGATCACAACACTATGCATTTATATAACATCCGAGCCCAAACCAGGTGAATCATCTGAGAGAGGGAAAACTCCTACACAGAAAACGGGGGAGGAAAGATAGGGAATTTTCCAGAGAGAGGGCCTTGAGAGTCCCTTGCCCGGCAGATGTCTGCAGTATGAGGTGTAGTAATGACGTGAGCACGCGTTGCTGTTTTATATACACATAAACCTCGTTTTCCCGGACTAATAGGGGGGAGCACTGGTCCGGGAACTGCAAAAGTCCGGTGCCATTACCCACCCCCGGACGTTTATCCTACTCTAATATTTACTGTCCAGCAACCGCCAATATCAACTACCCCGCCGCGGACTTTTACGTCCGCTGAGCATGCTGCCACCTGGCGGGAGGCAGCAGAAAGTGTTCAATAGTCTCAAGAGACGTTCCTGCACCAGGGGCAGTGGGGGTCAGGGGACTAACGGAGGCTGTGCAGGTGAACCGTGAGTGTCGTGTGCCCAAATGTAAACAATACGACCGCTGAGCATGCTGCCACCTGGCGGGAGGCAGCAGAAAGTATTCAATAGTCTAAAGAGACGTCCCTGCACCAGGGGCAGTGGGGGTCAGGGGACTAACGGAGGCAGTGCGGGTGAACCGTGAGTGTCGTGTGCCCAAATGTAAACAATACGACCGCTGAGCATACTGCCACCTGGCGGGAGGCAGCAGAAAGTGTTCAATAGTCTCAAGAGACGTTCCTGCATCAGGGGCAGTGGGGGTCAGGGGACTAACGGAGGCTGTGCAGGTGAACCGTGAGTGTCGTGTGCCCAAATGTAAACAATACGAACGCTGAGCATGCTGCCACCTGGCGGGAGGCAGCAGAAAGTGTTCAATAGTCTCAAGAGACGTTCCTGCACCAGGGGCAGTGGGGGTCAGGGGACTAACGGAGGCGGTGCAGATGAACCGTGAGTGTCCTGTGTCCAAATGTAAACAATACGACCGCTGAGGGTGCTGCCACCTGGCGGGAGGCAGCAGAAACTGTTCAATAGTCTCAGAGATGTTCCTGCACCAGGGGCAGTGGGAGTCAGGGGACTGACGGAGGCTGTGCAGGTGAACCGTGAGTGTCGTGTGCCCAAATGTAAACAATACGACCGCTGAACATGCTGCCACCTGGCGGGAAGCGCGGACACTGACCAGGGGTGGCAGGAGACGCTCGGACCGCTGGACAGCTTTGTCAATTTACGAACAGGATCAGGCATTTCAACGTGTTAAAAAAAAAAAAAAAAAAAAAAATTGTCTGGGACTCTTTGACATATCCCCGGACCTCGGATTTTGTCCGGCAAATCCGATATCCGGGAAATCGAAGTTTGTGTGTACTTTGATGACTATAGTGTAGGGTATATTTAGCAAAAGAAAAAGTAATTAAATTGATCCAGAGTTTATCAAAATCATCGGAAGCTACGTAGCAAAGGCTGGCACGTTTATTAGTGTGAGTCAAGGAAGTGAGGTGCGTGGAGCCGTCTAGGCTGCTAACATAAACTTACCCACTAGCTCATTTATGCACTTTTAGGCAATGATCCACTGTTTTTCCTGGTGAAACATATTGCATATATAGATGCAATGCAATACAATTCTGTTTTGTACTTATATAAGAGTACAGGCATTATGTACCAGCTTGTTGAATTCCATAATATATTACCGGTATAGACGAGTTAGATAAACATTCTCAGCATATATCTATAAAAACAGAGTACTAACTATAAAAGCATGTAACAAATGCTTGAAATATATCGGAAATAAGAACTAGTTGTCGGAACTGACGTAGTATGTGAGTAGACTTTTTGTCATCCACAGACCGTGAAGTGGTCCCTGCCAGCCTTGTTGCCAGATCAGAGAATAGTCTTCCTATTTTCTTCAAGACCATATCATCTCATTCGTAAATATGCGCACCAAAATATGATATTCTAAGAATAAGTTACAAGATGCATATAAAAAAATGCCGTAGATTACAATATAATTATAATAAAATAAAATATTGTTTTTTCGCTACGACATCCACATTCCCGAGGGAGGATCAGCTGGCTGGAAACGATGCCTACCTATGGAGACTTGGAGAAGGCGCTCGTACCCCGCATACACATCATTGTTAATGTTATATTTTTGTTATTTTTTTGAGACAATAAAAAAAAAATCCAAAAGCCCAACCTGACATAAGGTGTTTCTGTCACTTAGGTCAACACTGTGCGGGTTAAGCATCAGGAACTACCGTGTGTAGGTCTCACGGTCTCTTGTAGCTTCCTTATTTTCTTTGTCTCTGGCTGCACCTTGTAGATAACCTTTTTTCTTTTAACCCCATCAATTGTTTCCAACATAGTATTTACATATTGCATTTTCTCATTCAACTTGCCATTATCATCTCATGTCCAGATTTATATCCACACTCTTGATCATTCCTCTCACTACAGGATATTCACTTACACATCAAATCATCTCTAAATCTGCATCAGTTAACCGAGATGAAGCACAATACTTTAGTGTAGTATTAATGGTTCCTCATAATAATATGTACAGGACAAGTTTTATTTTGATTATTATTATTATTTATTTATTTTTTTTTTTTTTTTTTTTTTTTTTTTTTTTTTTTTTTTTACATCACAAAGGACTGGCCAAGAGCAAAGAAAAAAGTAACAAAAAGCCTGCTTTGTTGCCAGCCCCTATAAAGAAGACATTAAGAGAATATAAAAAGGGGGGTGGGGCAATTTAGTTCGGAAGGTGTCTTGTTACTCCTCTCTTGAAAATGTTTTAAGTCGTCAGAATGAATATGGGGCTTGATTATAGTAACCATTGAATAACTGGCATGGTTCTGATTTTCTTTAGAAAGTGTTTTGGAATCAGCTAGATATTAACCACTAACCAGGTAAACAGCCATGATCTCATAGTGTGTAGTGTGTACTCCCCTTTTGATTTTTTTTTTCTTTTTTTTTCAGGCCATGAACATACCAGCCTGTTTCTTGGGCAGTGGCCAAACAAATAAGAATGAAGTGTATAGCAATATGTTTCAAGGCGACTATCGGGTTGTGTATGTGACACCGGAATTTATTGAAGGTAAGCATGCATTTGGTGCTCCTACCATTAAAGTGGCTGAGTTTCGACATAGTAAGAAGGGCTGTAGACTGAATCTCATTGATAATACAAAAAAATCATCACAATAGAGGAGATACATAATGGAAATAATGTTGGCAAATTGAAACATGAAATTACAGCCTGACTGAAGTACATTCCTGGCTTTTTGCAGATTTTGATGTTTTTGTTGTTTATGAAACTGCAGTTTTCTTTTTAATTGTGCAGGGAAATGGGATTTCCAGTGAAATCTGAAAAGGGGCAGCAAAGACTTACCTCAGACTTTTGACTTCAAAAAAATATAGTTATGAACAATAGTATTACTTATAAACTTCTATGTTATTTACTCATCTGGCGTCATGTTCAGGCTGAAGTACTGCTTGTAAACTAGATATTTCATGAAGTAAGCTTGCATAGTTGGCAGGATCATGGTATAAAGAAGTCATTGCTGTTGTAAGGGTGGCTTGTACTTCCTAGTTTTCAGTTTCAGCAATGTTTTGTTTGTATTGCAGCGTGCACAGGGATCCTTGAGGACCTCATGAAGAAAGTGGGCATCATGCTTTTTGCCGTAGATGAGGCCCATTGTCTCAGTCAGTGGGGACATGACTTTCGTGCATCCTACAGGCATGTATTATTATTCTGATATCCAAATACCACTTAGTGCTGATGGTAAATCACAAAAATTGCAGTTGTTATGGAACTATAAATTGTATGTAATATATAATTCAAACTTTTTATTGTTCTAATCCTTTTATATATTTACATCAAAATATGAGCATAAGGTGGAAGATGTGAGAAAGAGGTGCATGGGCAGATGCAAATGGAGACTTCTATCATGGCCACCCATTAAGAGATTTTTAATAAACAGGTGGCAGTATAGAATATATATACTGCTCCTAATTATTCACATGCTGAAGTGGTAGGCTTGAAAGATTCTGGTAATGACACAGATATCAGCATTTTCATGTCAGTGTTAGAAGGTAGAAGCAATCATTTCTCATCAGCATTCTTTCACATACCTTTGGCTGCATAATCATATGCCCAATTCCCTCATGTTTGCATAGAATGCGTCAACCTGCCATCTATGGCTATGAATAAAATGTCAAAATTGATCAACTGCTAGCATAAAAGTGTCATGTAGAGTTTCAGAGGGAAAGGAAATGCCCTTTGTGACCTCGTCGTCCCTGTAGTCCCTCTCATACTATGCAAGCAAAGCAAAGGAGTCTTTGCAAAAAGTCCTTGTTGTGCATGAGTCAAGGGGAAGGTGGCGTTGTGGCTGTGACATCACCGTGCACCAATTTTGAAATGTCGGACCTGTGCAGAGCCGTGTCTCGTGCTCAGACCCCGCGTATCTCACGTAGAGGTGGTAATTCTTGTCACCGCGTCTTTTAAAAAATTGTCTCAAGTCCGCGCCTGATAAGGGACTACTGTGTATGGAAAAGAAATGGCCGAATTTATGGTTTTACTGATAATGGCATATTTTACAGGAAACTTGGCTCAATAAGGAAAACCTTCCCTGCTGTTCCAATTTTGGCTGTGACAGCAACAGCAACACAGTCCGTGCAGAAGGACATTTGCTCTGTGCTGAACCTGAGGTGAGGTAATGGAAGAGGTAGTGTTAACCCCTTCACTGCAGATATCAAATTCATAGGCCTACCCCCCTGTGCGGCAGGTTTAATTAAAATATAAAATAATTACAGATCATATTTTAAAGTGCCTAAATGAATAGGATGCTCATTCCATACCAGAAAATCTATGTTTCGTCTTGGTGGAGGCTACCAGCTAAGTGAGGAGTTGCGTCAGAGTGCAACAACAGGGCCGTGACCGTGCTGCCAGACGCACAATGAAACTACTTACTACTCAACATAATACAGCTTATTTTGGTACATAAATGCTTCATTCATGCATTCATTCATTCATTCATACTTCTGTTTTATATCCATCAAGAATATATTGAATATCTTGACTATTTAGCCTCGCCATTGAAGTAGAGGGCGCGGCAGCGTCAACACGTCGTACTGTACCGCTTGACCTTATTAGTCATACTAACTCACTCAAGCAGAAAAAGAGGTTCTATTATATCGCAACACTTGACACTGTTGCCATACAAGCCTATCACAACGAATATTTACCCATAATATCATTGAGCGCGCAGTTTAAATACAGAAACCATTTATGTACCAGCCGCAGTGAACCCTTAAATAGCTGAGAGACCGTATTTGTACCAGCCGCAATGAAGGGGTTAAGGAGTTTCTTAATACTTTCTCTAATCATGACATTGTAAAAGATTTCAACGCAATTTTGTATATTTCTTGAGTTTTCTAACTGCCATTCTTTGATACTCTTCTCTCTTATCTCAGGTATCCTCTCTGGCCAATCTGTCACTGCTGTGGTACATGGTCACTAGTCTAATTAATCAGGAATGTAATTCCATGAGCTCTGACAGATATCTCACTTTCTCAATATCATTAATTTCAGATCACAAGAAATTCAAGGAGTTTCCATTCTGATGCTGATGCTTCTTTGATTTTCTTCATCATTTGACAGATGACCTCAGTAGAAATGGCACATTTTCACAAGAAAGGCTACAGAATGTTGAACTTAAAGACTATTGTTATTCCTTATAAACTTTCTCTTTTTTCCTCTATATACAATTATTATGTCACGCAGGAAACATCAAGACAACTCTAGAACTATAGTGACGTAACGTTCACATGAGCCAGTTGACAGAGATACTGCTAATACCAGAAATCTGTAGATATTTGCTATCCCCTTAAATGATGCACTGGACCCTTCTGTTTCAATACAGGGAGGTCCCGTTATACGAGCATTCGGTATACGAGAATCCGATGATACGAGATGTGTAAATTAGGGTCTATTTTCAATATACGAGATCGAAAATCCAATGATACGACATTCAAACTAGGGTGAGTAAAATTATCAAGTTCAAAATGCGCGCCCTACCACTCCCGGGCTGGACAAAGGGGGATTTGGTTTACCCCAGTGAGGTCACCCCTAGCAAGCCGTGACCTGAAGGGTAAAGCATATGGCGTGGCCTGACATTTAGGGGTAATTAGCAGGTGTGCAGCCCCAACCTTGGGACCGCAGTCAGGTCACCCCTAGCAAGGCGTGACCTGAAGGGTAATTAACCATATGGCGCGGCCTAACCTTTAGGGGTAATTAGCCAGGTGTGCGGCCCCAACCTTGGGACCGCTACACTACCTTCTCTTGTATCACGCGGCGTCCCCTACATTACAACGTCTTTTTTGCTTGTTATGCATGTTTTATGTTTAATTAATGTGCAGTTATGTTATTTTATGTGCTATTTTCTCTTTCAGAATGCTTTTCCTACAGAATAGGTAGTACAGTGTGGGTAATATAGACGCTGTGTGTATGTTGTGTTTGCTATAGTTTATTTTAGCTTGAAAAACATGTTTTTTTTTTGTTTTTTTTTATTGATGGGGTCCTGGAACCAAACCTATATTTTACCATTAGTTATGTGTTTCGTTATACGAGATTTCGCTTTACGAGTATGCCAGGTGGAACCTAACTGCTCGTATCTTCGGGACCTCCCTGTACTGTATTCCGTACTGGCAATGTCGATCTGTTATTTATCATACACAGTTGATCATTTAAGTGAGAAGTACCAGACTAAGAGAATGTAACTCTTGCCTGATTTTAGGTGGTCTCACTCATGTCATTTGTATAACAGTACCATCCCAAAAATCTGATGACCAAAGCAAGGGAAACTGTAAGCAAACTGAATTTTTTTCAATACAACTTACCTTTTCCCAAACAAGTGGAGTGCCATGTAACAAAATGTAAATTACCCACAAACGTTTAAAACAATTTACAATCCAAAACATTACAGAACTTACAATCACAATGGGACGTGAATTTTGCACACATTGAAAGATTTACAAATCATCTAGCATACTTTTGCTCTCATATCCTCCTTTCACTCACATTCACCTCCTTAGGTATTTTATTATTATTATTTAATTGTTTTTCTCCATATTTTTTTTTTTTCCCAGCATATTCATGATATATATTTACCTCCTATGTGGCTACCATTCACTCTTCAGCTTTATAATCTTAATTTGAATTCGCTACACATATCCTTTAGCTCATTTCTATTATATTTTTTAGCGCTCACTTACAATATTCTGCTTTTTTATGATATTTTAATTGTACTCTTTTCTCATTCTGTCATTTTATAGTTGTAGATGGTATTGTAAACTTTGCCGATTTTTTTCACATTAAAAGTTAAGCTGATGATCTTCAAACTCTAATAAAGTTTGATTTGTGATCTACTATAACTGCAAACTCACTTTTTTCATCGGTTTTTTGATATCATGTTTTTTTCTTTCAGGCATCCTGTGGTTACTGTCACTAGCTTTGATAGACCAAATCTGTATCTTGAAGTAAAACTCAAAAGTAAAAGCATTATGGAAGACCTTCTGCCACTTATGGTACGGGATGAAAGGGGAAACTATTTGCCTGATGGATCAACCATTATTTATTGTGCAACGAAGAAGACAACTGAAGCAGTAGCTTCTGAGTTAACAGGTGGGTATGCACACATAATTTCTGATTTCTAATTTTTGACTCGACTAGCTTTCATAAGGTATGAGGAACTTGAACTTTATAATCTTTATGTGGAAATTATCCACCAACCACCCTCTCAATTCCAATGAACTGAAACTCGATAAGTGCCAGTGGTCGCTGGCAGTTTTAACTCAAAGGTTGGTCTACTGTGTTTTGGCTCCGCGACTAATATTTTCGTAAATCAATTTCACGATAAATATTGATGCACCGCATCTCAATACCAAAAAATATAGTTCTTCTGTTGTTCTACTAATTGTATGGATGACATGCATTACGATGGAACGTTCTATAATAGCAATTTAATGCAAATTACTCGCCTCGAGTATCAAAGCTTAATATATTTTTTACATGCATATTGTAGCATGTTTTATTGGGGGCGATGTTCACACTGTTTTCTAAGACAGTACTGCTGCGTCTGGCAAACGCTTGTCAAAATACAATAAGCAATGCTTTGGAAAAACGAAGAATATAGAATGCCGAAATCTTTCTGTTGCTGCGACAAAGTAGGTTATAATTGTGGAGGCGACATGCCGCGGCGGGGAGATTGAATCAAAACATTGCGACTTCACGCGTCGACTCATTGCACTTCCAGGCTTTCTATCTAATTGATACACAATAATAACAGGAAAATATGACTGCCTAGGTATAGTTAACTTCTAAACATTCGTTATTGACTATATAATATCATAGAGTAACATTTCCATCGCCTCCTCAACTATAACCTGCTTGGTTATTTGGTTATATACATGTTTTACAGAATCAGGCTTCTATACAATTTATACATATAGAAGAAAATCGTTCTTAATATTATACTTTTGTGTTTTAAGTCCAGTGGAATAAGCCCATATTTTGTTTTCCAGTAGACCAAATTATTATCAACTTGTGAGTTAAAACTGCCAGCGACCACTGGCATTTCGAGTTTCAGTCATCTCTAATTGGTAGAGTGGTGGTTTTGTTTCCCCCCCCTCCCCCCTTGTGAGGGAGATATAGTTCGCTCATCGTAGGGGAGAGAGTAAGGATATATATATATATATATATATATATATATATATATATATATATATATATATATATATATATATATAATTATAATTATAATGGTAATGGGTATTAATTAAGGTAATTTAAGTAAATAATAATTACTGGGATAGGATAAATTAACATTCCCAGTGATATTAACCATTTGCACCTTTATTTTATCATTTTTGATTGGAGCGACTGGCTATTGGTCGTTGTCATAATATTTGCTCCTATTCTGCGTGTACACGTGGCTAGGTATTGGTGTCGGTGCCCTGCCACCCACCGAGAGAAGGACACGTATGTAGGAATTGGTAGCGGGGCCTCGCCGCTGGCCTAGACAGACAGTACACTTCCAGAACCCACGGGATTAACATCTCTCTTTAATCTTCTCTGATTATAATCGAGAAGAATTGGATATAGACTTTTGTAGGCATAATGTTAAAATAAAATCATAGGATGTGTCTTATCGACAAAGCGAATATCAGTGCCGCGTCTATTAAAGCCTGAATAGCTTCCCTGACGTATCAGTGATTATACTCGCTGCGCCGTGATGGGGTGTGATAACCCGCTTGACGCCCATACCAAAACACACCGCCTCCAGCCCTGATCACGGCCTGGCCACTTCAAATAACAAGACATTCCAGTATTGATAAGCCTACAACCCAATTCAACCCTATTATCCACCGATAAGTATCTTAGTTAGTTCTAACTGGGGTATTTTGTCGGGATGAGATAAACAATGGGTTTTCTATAGGTAAGACTCTAAATATATATATATATATATGTTTGTGACATAAAATTTCCACACTTTAGTTTCCGGGAGAAATATTGCTATTTAAATGTGTATTACATTCTTCCAGTTTTCAGTATCTTGCATGTTTCCTACATATGCTTTTCCTTTCAATAACTATTTTTACAACCTAATGTCTATTCTCCATAGGCTGCAATTTGCTTAAGCTCAAGAGTAGTTAACTCTTTGCGTTATCTATGACAGGGTTCTTCAAAGTATGGGTCGCGACCCAATGCTGGGTCGCAAGCTTTTGCTCAGTGGGTCGCCACATCGTAAACTGATAATTATATAATCAATATGTGAAATCCATTAATAAGAGAGAGAGAGAAAGAGAGAATGCTGATGGGAGAAGGCAGGACTTGTACGCATAATTTTCACTTGTCAGTCAATTAATACTATTTTTCTATACTTACGTAGTTACAATTTACAGAGCACTTCAACATATTTTTTTTAAATACTTTTAATAGATAAAATTTACATTGGCACACTCAAACATATGCAATTATTTTGAATACATAAAAGCATGTACGTATGTATGTATATATGTATGCAGATTTATATGCATATGTATGTATGTAATTGTAAAAAAAATCACATCGGAAAGAGAAAGCAGCTACAGACGTATAATAGGGTCGTGAATGTAATACATAAAATCAAACTGGGTCGCGATAAAAAAAGTTTGAAGAACACTGATCTATGACATACTGTATACCTTGAGTGTGTCATGTGATGTTTTGCAGTGGCTGGGGTGAAGTGTGAAATGTACCATGCTGGAATGAGCCAACAAAATAGGGTTACAGCTCATCAAAGATTTTCCTTTGACAAGGTAAGATGTTCAAGCTTGATAATTAATTCCTATTTTGTTACTAGTTTTCAGAGAAAAATTGAATATAACAATGATTTTGTTTTTGTATTAATTGGTGACCCTTCCACTCACTATCCTTAACTATACTACTCTATTGCAATCAGCCTGGATGGTTAACCGTATAGCCAACCCTCAGACACAGGGCGTGAGTGCATGTCTCTGAGTTCCCTGCGTGTGTTATGAGGCTACTGAAAGTGACTAATATTGAAGATGTTGAGGCAATGGATAGAGATAGATGGAAGCATATCATCGACCGTCTAACCTCATAAGAAATTATTGGCAAATAAAAATTTGCCAAATTTATCAATTACAAATTACCTAATTTTTATTCCAATTTTGTCCATTACTAAAATTCCACTTTTTTCCTGAAGTAGTCTTTTGTCTCATCACTCCATTCATGCCTCATTTACTCTCGATATGTAAACTTTGTGAATGTTTTTCACCTCTGTCAGGTGTCCTCCTCCTGCATATATAAACAAGCAACAACCATTACATGACTAATATATTGTTTTATTCATAGACTCAAGAAATATCTACAAAAGTGTCTGTATTACCTAAATAATTGCAATTTCTTTTGAAACCAACATATTTAGTAATAGATGGAACCTTTTTCTGTTTGAGAAATCAGTTTGAAAATCAATTCTTGATAAACGATACTAGGGACCTTACATTTGAGTTTGTTTGACAAAATATCTGTTCATCCTTGCACTCATTCATTGGCCCAATGCATTCTTAGTTCCATTTGCAACTATCAGATATAGAGTTGGCTTTTTATTACAATAGCATACTGATAGAAGATTGAAAATTGAAGCTTCCAATTCAAAAATTATGCCAATGTTTTTTTATCCTTTCAGGCTAATCTTATAGTAGCTACCATTGCATTCGGCATGGGCATCAATAAGCCTGACGTGAGGCGAGTCATACACTATGGAGCTCCTGGCAGTCCTGAAGCTTACTACCAAGAAATAGGCCGTGCAGGAAGGGACGGCCTGCCTGCAACCTGCACTGTGTTTTATGGCACAGGGGATCATAATGTTCAGAGGTAATACTTTTATCATAACCCTGGCTTATACTTCTAGATTCTAGATTTGAAAAAAAGTGAAAAATGGTAGTAGGAGAAAAACTGTAGCTCTATACATTTTATTACTCAGTCATACATCAAGCCACAGAAAGTGACAATTGGGTGCACTTTCTTGGGCACAAACTGTGGTGAGGGTCTGATGGTGGGTGATAGGAAGCATTTATTTCAATGGAATTCCACAGGAGCAGTGTTTGCACCGACAGCTATGTAAACGACGATGTAAATGACAACAGATAGAATGAACAATAAAGTATATCAATTATATAATCAAATGTGCTATAAATCTTTCTATTATGAAAATTATATATAATAACAGAGAATAACAATTATACTGAAGATTCCCTTTCTTGAAGATTCCATTCGTAATACCCTCACAAACATTTTTTTCATATTTATGTCACCTTGGTGTATCATCTCATTGACAAAATCAGCACCAGGACTGCTTCTTGAAGACCCTTTGTTGCTTCTTAGAAATACATTTTTGCCTCAACACTAACTTGCTTTGTTTTAGGGAGGCTGTGTCTTACCAAAGCAAAGCATATACTTTTGAACTAATTAATGATGAAATATTTTCCATTATTCACCGTAACTGTTGCCAAAGTTTTTCTTATATAATTCATAAATCTCATGAGTGTTTAACATGCAGGTGATGAGACTTATGTTATGGAACCATTTGCCTTTTTTTTCAGATATTTCATCAGTAACTACAAATCAGAAAAATTTAAAGATCATCAGTATGCAATGTTGAAGGAGATGTCCAAGTTTCTGAGTCAAACCACTTGTCGAAGGGCAGCAATCATATCCCACTTCACATCAAAGCTTGATAAAGCTCCACCAAGGAAAGGCTGTTGTGATAACTGCACACAAAGGTAAGTTTTTTATTATGTATGGTCTTGATGTACCTATTCTTGCACTGCGCTCTGCCTCCCAATTTCTAACGCCTCTTCTAGTCATTTCCATCCTTCCTCATAAGTATGTGGCCAAACCAGTGCAATTTTTTTCACCCCATCACTTAAATGATTAAACTTCAAAGTTAACACATACCTAAGACATATGCTGCTTTAAATTCTTCCTTGGTTGCTCTAGATTCATAGGCACAAAATTAATGGAAAGTAAATAGGGAAGTACCGCTGTGTCAAAAACTTGTATAATCGAACAGATTCTACTCGTATTGCGGAGATCGGTGCAAATTTGTGCATCTCGTATCATCAAACTCTTGTATAATGCGAGTATACTGTACTGGTATGAAAAGAGAGCATGCTCATTAAAGATATCTGTGCTCACATTAAAACAAACATTGTGAGGCTAAGCCTTCCACAAGAAGTTGCTCGTGGATAAAAGTAAGTTCTAGACTCTAGAACTTACTTTTACTCAAGAGCAACTTCTTGTGGAAGACCAAAGACGGAAGGCTTAGCCTCACAATGTTTGTTTTAATGTGAGCACAGATATCTTTAATGAGCATGTTCTCTTTTCATACCAGTACAGTATACTCGCGTTATACAAGAGTTTGATGATAGGAGATGCACAAATTTGCACCGATCTCCGCAATACGAGTAGAATCTGTTCGATTATACAAGTTTTTGACACAGCGGTACTTCCCTATTTACTTTCCATTAATTTTCTGCCTATGAATGCTTTAAATTTTTTTACTCTTTCCCTGGTGAGACCAGAGACCTCCTGGGCTGCACGCCTTTAAGAAATAGAAAGGAATACATTATACATACGAATTCATGAGATGTATTTTCCTGATTGAAAATATGCTAATTAAAGTTTTTAAAAACTTATCACATTATAGGTCTAATCCATTATAAAGTAGTGGACCAGAAGGTACCAGATGCTTGACTTTCTCACTTTTCCAGCCACCAATCTGAGCCTCCCAGTGCCTGCTGTCCTGTCCTGCATGCATTCTCTCTCCTTGTCTCAGACCCTGAATCATCGTCCCCAAGTTCATGAAAATCAATGGTCTCAAGCATATCAGCATAATAGTTGGTGCCTCTAACAACTTTCTTTGCAGCATTAGTTATTGTATCCTCCTCTGACATTTTCAGCAACACTGACATGATGATAAAAAATATTGATTGATATCATGGGTGGAAACATTAACGGAGATGCCAATAAGCGAAAGGGAAGGGATCCATACCCTCTGCTTTTATCTATTGCTCACCATCCACAATGCACAGGGAATACACATACACACACTACACCCGTATTTCAGGGTTGGCAATAGGGCTACTACCCAGACTTATGGCAGCCCACAGCCCATATAAGGTGCAACGTAGTGGACAGTGGGGTCGCCACATAGATTTCTAAGCTTTGTTTTTATATTGTTTAGATAGCTTGTCAGACCTGGTACTGTAGAGCCTATAAGTTAGAAATGTAGTGAATGCAAAGATTAGCTGAGGGATCTTTGAGATTTTGTTTCATTATAGACAACAGATTTGCGATATCTCAAAACATCCCCTATGCCTTTCTTCCATTGGTGTACATATGGTTTTTTTCTTGCAGTTTACTTGGAGATACAAAGAGGGCATGGATGGGTGGAGCTCTTAATAAGGAACACAAGTATGATTTCACCACAGAAGCAAAGAAGATTTTTGAGACAGTAAAGGTATGGAAATATGTACAAAAATCTGCATGATTTCTAACCTTACCTTGTGGACATTTGGCATAGATTTTGAAATAAAAAGTATATTGTTCTTGGCTTGTTCCTGACCACAACAGCCTACCATACCCAATCAGCTGATCTACCCATAGCCTACAGGCGCTATAGGCTCCTACGTGAAAAAATTATAATAATGAATTACAGAAGTGCCTGCTGTTTGTAGAGAGCTAAGGAAAAGCCGATTGTGCAGTTTATTATTTTTTTTATGAATGACTTGTTCATGTAATTGAAATTATAGCCAGGCAATGATTAGAAAAACTACATCAATACACTATTTCTCATTTATAGAACAAACATGTACTCATCCATAACATCATCCGACAGAGTTGTCTAAACTGTGGAGCTAGTTCCCTCGTCTTAATTCTTCGAGGCTCCAAGAGTCAACGTGTGAAGCAGCACTGGATGAGGTTTCCCACATATGGAGCTGGGAAAGATCGAAATGAAGCCTTCTGGAAAGAGCTCAGTGAGTGATATTTATATTTATATGTCTATGTCTATCACCCTACTTCCCTGAGGGTTCCTCTCTCCCTTGTGCTTCCAAACTGTCCCACTTTGACTTTATGAATTGTTGTTAAAATTCTTCATTAACATAAAATGTTTTTGTAGTGCAAGTAAATTTTTCAAGTGCTTGAATCAATCTGTCATTAGATCATTGTTGATGCTGCAATGAAGGGAGCATGCATGACACTGCATTACTCAAATTTTTAGTGTTCATTCATTAACTTTTCTCGCTGGTAATCTTGCTTTTGTTCAATGCATGGTCGGTTTGATTAGCATTTATTCTTTAGTAAGGGAATTTAAGTGATCAGAACAATGAATTGTCATGTGTTTGATTTATTTAGAAAGATTTAAGTAGGTTTGATGTAAAAGACTACTGTACCTCATAACTTATAACAGAAGTACACATATTTCTTTATAATGGTATGAGTGTGTGATGTCACTGAAGAAGCAGGTACAATAATAATAAGTGCCAAACAGTGACATTATTCACAACAGGGTTGTTTGATTTTAATCACTGATTTAAATCATGATTTAAATTAGTAACTAGGAAACAATGTATTGAGGCTAGAAATAGAGCTAACAGAGTGTTAGGATTCATTACCAGAAGTGTTAAAAGTAGAAGTGCGGAAGTTATTCTAAAGCTTTATCTGGCTCTAGTCAGGCCTCACCTAGACTATGCAGTTCAGTTTTGGTCTCCATATTACAGGATGGATATAGCCTTGTTAGAAACAGTGCAGAGAAGGATGACCAAAATGATACAAGGGATGCGTAACTTTAGTTATGAGAAGAGATTGAACTTATTAAAGTTACACTCACTCGAGAGACGCAGAGTAAGGGGCGATCTGATAGAAGTTTTTAAGTGGATAAAGGGATTTAATAAAGGAGAGGTAGGAAAAGTTCTTACGGCTTTTAACCAGGGTAGAACAAGAAGTAATGGATTCAAGCTGGCAGCGTGTAGATTTAGAAAGGAAATAGGGAAAAACTGGTTCACCAATAGGGTGGTGAATGAATGGAATGGACTCAGTAGACAGGTAGTTAGTGCGGAGTCATTAGGGAGCTTTAAAGAGGGGCTGGATAGGTTCATGGATGGGGATGAAAGTTGGATGTAGGTAGTGTTAGGTGACAGGAACAACCACGTGTAGGCCTCGCGGCCTCTTGTAGCTTCCTTATTTTCTTATGTTCTTATGTAAATCAATTTTTTTTTTTAAATCACTGATTTAAATCATAAACTTATCATTATTTGAAAACGAGAGGGGAAAGAAGGAAAATTAAACAAATGGGCTTTATGAACACTAATTTGATCATTATAGTATAATTATATCATAATGAGACTAAATGAGTGGTGCGGGGGAATCCACTGTGGCACTTTTAGATGGCAAATTGCCATGTGGCTATTTTCACTGCAGAAATATTTTTTTTACAATTATTTATATATTTTTGCTGTACTGTACAAAAAGCCACACTACTCTAACCAAAAGTTGAATGTGCACGTTACTTTTGTTTATAAGAAGCCAAAGTGATATTAACCAAAGTTTAATGTGCATTATGATTATCAAACAAAAAAATAGTATTCTCTTGTTCAACCGGCAAAGTAATTATTACAACAACAAAAATTATATAACATTTTTATTTAAATCAATGTATAGTGTATATAGTGGAATTAGGATTATTAAGAAAAAAGTATAGATACATTTAAAATCACCCATAATAGTACAAATTCCTTTTTCATAATATTTATTATCTAGAGTTAGGTAAAAAGAAAGTACCTTGTAACTGCATATAATAAGCAAATTCCACTTGAATTTAATTGGTTAGACCCAACACGGAATTTAAGCATCATCATGATCATGAGGAGTGTGTTTATTCGTGGACTTCAAAAGGAACACAAGTTTTGCTGCCTTCTCTGTACCAAGGCGGTTCCTCAGTTTTGAGTGTACGGTTATATGCATTATAGGTTATATTCATGTTATATGCATTTTTAATTCACTTATTTTATCTCTTATTAGTTATAAATATGCTAAACAATATTATGTAGTAGTTAATTTCATGTAGAACATCAAATTAATATAAATAAGAAAAATTGATTTAAATCAAATAAATCAGATTTTTTGGATTTAAAAAAAAAAATCAAAAAAATCAACAACCCTGATTCACAACAAAGCTTAATGATGCATATTGTCTTCACAGTCCGCATGTTGGTGAACAGTGAGTGGCTGACGGAGACACTAGTTTCCTGTGGGCAGGGATGGGGCCGGGGGAGAGGCAGGGGAGGCAAAAGTGATTTTATGTCCTACAGTGCCCTTGGACTTAGTGATGAGGGATGTGATGCCCTAAAGAATTCCAGGTAAGAACTCTGATATAATTAACTGTAAATACCATGCAATTACATTGAAATATTGAGTTATAGTATATATATACAGTAGGGTGCCAATAAAAAACGAAAGTTGGATTTTTTTAACGGCCCTTAGTGGAATACTGTGGGGTGGTGAGAAAACAACGTGTGTAAAATTTGAGCGCAATCGAAGTATATTTAAAGGTGGCGCAAGTCGATTGATTGTTCCCCCTATAGACTCCGATAGGGACTACAAGGAAGGACATCGTCTCTGGGGTGTTTGTTGGTAATATTGAAGACTTTTGAGACCTCCCCTTCCTCCAGCTGGGCTGCTGGTCCCCCTCGCTCTTCAAAGCGAGTATTAGCCCCTCTAGGGGCGGGGGGTATCATGGTTGCCCAAGCCACTCATTGTCTTCCGCTTGGCCGGGGAAGGGAAGCCTTCGATGTTCCTGGCTGTTGTCGACAGTGCCTCTCGACGACCTGCAAGAGGAATTGGCGCTGATCCTCGTTCTTCGTCAGGCTGGGGTTGAAGGACTGGAACAGCGCCACCCCTCGCTTCGCTGTGTCGTTGGTGACGTGTAGGCTCGCGACGCGACGAACCCCGTGTCACTCAGCCACTCCTCCGGCTCCTTCGAGAGGAACGCCCTCTCCGCTCCGACGGCGTCGAGGAGGGCGCCGGACGCCTGGCTTCCGAACGACGCTAGCGTGGACGAGGCGAGGCGGGCGTCGGAGGCAGTGATGCGCTTCGGCGGTTCCTCGGATCCTTTTTCCCGCTGCATCGCTTCCGCCAGCGCCTTCTTCTCGGCGGTTGGCAAGCGGTGGTCGAAGAGAGCCATGGCGACCAGTGGCTCTTGTTTCTTGTTTGTTTTGTTTAGAGGATAATGCCTCAGAGCCATAGTGATCTACCGCTACTGCATATTAGTGTTGGCCGAAGCCACCACCCCGGGGGGGGGGGGGGGTTACAAACCCCCGGCTGGCACCCGGTACCCATTCACTGCTGGGTGGACAGGGGCTAGGGATTTAAGAAAGACCACCCATCTATCTTTCACTCCGCCCGGGGATCGAACCCGGGACTTCTCGGTTGTAAGCCGAGCGTGCTAACCACTACACTACAGAGTTCCCTAAAATATGATTTTTGGGAATCGCTCAGGTCAGGTGATTTTTGGGAATCGCTCAGGTACCAGAAGTGCCGGGAGAAGGTCTTCACGCACGCCTTGCCGATCTCAGCGTCGTGGAAGTCGCGGAGGTCGGCGGCCAGTTTCAAGTCATTCGCCGGCACGAAGGCGGCCACGGGCGCCTCGAACCAGCGGGTCACGTAGACCTCAGCGACGAAGAAGGTGAATCGGCGGAGGCTGGACAGCTCGCGCGGCGAGCAGAGCTCCCCCAGTTGGGCGGCGAACAGCATAATCTTCGCCGCGTAGATGGCACGCGCGGTGCATGGCGCCCGATCGCCGGAACTTCACCTTCGGGACGTCGCCCTCGCCACCCAGCAGGACGATGAAGAGCTCCAGCATCTCCTTGTAGTCGTCCCGCGGGTGGCTGGTGTTGAACAGCGCGGCCCACTCCTGCAGAAGTGTGTCCCGCTTGTTCAGGAGGGTGGGCGGCAGCTCGTCGGGCGTTGGTGGCTCCGGCTGGCTCTGGTCAATGAAAGCCCACTGTTCCTTGAATCGGTTGAAGATGCCGATGTCAGGACCCGACGACGGCCCCATGCAGATAGAGAACGCCTTCTCCAGCACCAGCTTGTGTACATGGTGCCGGCAGGCGAGGCTTAGCAGACGCCGACCAAGCTTCTGCTCCAGCAGGGTGCAGGCACCGGCGAGGGCTCTAGTGTTGGCGGCGGTCGTATCGAACGGCATAGCCACCACACGCTCTGCGAGCCCCCAGTCGTCGAGCGCTTCAGCCACGGCGCTCGCCATCGCCTCTCCAGTCCCACTTGCCAGCTTGGGAACGCCGATGAGCTTCTGGACGCCGTCGCCGGAGACGAGGATAGCCAGCCGATCCACCCGCATAACATCGCAATCCGGCAGGATCTTCCTGTCCCAGTGAACGGTAAGAGGCGTGTCAGGGACGAAGGTTGTCTTGACTTCCGCAGCCAGCTGGGACCGGTAGCCGGCGCGAGCCTGCTGGATGCTCTCGGCATTCAGGATCAACTCCTGAGGATTGTGGCCGAGGCTACTGGCGGTCGCCGCGACGATGCGGAGCGCTTTGCAGTCGCTCACGCCGGTCCGGTCGAGGGCGCTTGCTAACTCCTGGGAGAGCACGACCTGTGACCCCCACACTCGTCGCTTCGGAGGGCTTGCACCGGTCGGCTCAGCGGTAGCAGCCGCCCCGCCGCGTGCCGGACTGGACTCAACCGAGGAGGAGGAGGACGCGAGCACCGCGCGTTCATCCAGCTGCGACGTCGAGGCTTCTCGTGATCGCTTCTCTGCCGCCACTGTCATCTCCCGGCGCTGAACTCAGCGCTCCAGCACCCTGTCAGCTCCCTGCACCCTTCTCGCGTTGCGCCGCTAGGAACTCGAGATCAGCCGGGATCGTCATCAGGGTCATCGCGTCGGCGTGGGCGACGTCGAAGAGGTCGCAGAGGGCCTCTTGAAACTCTTCCTCCTTCGTCTTGTTCGTCGCTCTTCCCTTGCTCTTCACGAGCGCCTTCCAGTCCTTGAACAAGACCTCCACCTTGTGAATGGCGCTTTTTGCCGTCATCGTTGGGATCCTCGCGGTCTCCCAGAACCTTAGCACCTCTTGGACAGTGGCCGCGGCGCTGGTGGCGACGGTTTTCTTTTCCACATTGTGGAAGTAGAAAGCCCGCTTGAGCACGTCGCCACGAGAGGGGAGTTTGGCTCCGAGGATGGGGTTGGGGTTTGGCTGTCCCACCAGCCAAACAGTCGTAGCTGCGCTTGAATGAGCCATTCTGAAAAAGAAATGGGTGATTTAGAACCCTAGCCTTTCAGACTTCGGTACAGGTATCTGGTATAATCACATGGTACACATAGTACAGGTTTCAATTCACTTGCGCCACCTCTAAATATAAACCGATTCACTTCAAATTTTGCATGAGAGGTTTTCTTATTACTGCACAGTATCCCACCAAGGGCCGTTCAAAAATATCAAGTTTTAAATTTACCCATATACGCTATTGGCACCCTAATATACAGCAATCCCTCAATTTCAGTAAAGGAATTTTTTTTACCGTTTCTTTAGATTTACAGAAAAATAAAGCTAGCTTACCACATTATCAAATATTTGTGTTACTGTACCTGTAACTGTACCAAACGACCTGTTTTCAGCGTCAAAATATGTTTAGAGCCCACGGCCATCATGACGGATCAGCTGAGATTTGTGGTCAAGAGGTGTGATATCAATCCTATTGCAACCACCACCACCACCTCTTCCCAACGAATATTTAACCCAAGGTGTGTGAAACCTTTTTTTCTTACAGAAAGGAAAAATATTCAGTGATTTCCTTAGTTTCTGTATACTAAGGATGTGTAAAATTTGGTATATAAGGTATAATCCATAAATATTCCATATACAGTCGAGTCTGCTTCTGTGAACAATCTTTACTATGTATTATCATTGCTTGTGAAGGAATATATATATAGTGCATGGAAATTTTTGAGATTTAAAATGTATATATCAAATTAACACTAAGAATCAATTTTCAGGGACTTCTTGTTCTCAGGAACAACAAGTGGGATGACTAACAGGCCAGCTTCAGAATCAAGCTTAGTGAGGCCAAAGCCTATGCTGGTTCCTGGCATTGCCGCTGCCCTGGGCTCCACAAGGCCTGATGCAGTGCTGGGGTGCCAGGGTGAAGGGGCTGAGAAGGCTGCTTTCCCTGAAAAAGAGGAACCTCATGATAAAGAGAATGAAAAATTGCTGGTGTGTAATTTTGTACTGACATCAAAGACATTGAACAAAAAGATACCTCACTCCGGGGTGCCCTGTGGTGCGCGTGAAATCGACCTCCGCCGTGCGGCAGGAGTTAACCAGTCTGCTAGCCCATTCACTTGCTGCATATGACTATCAATGAAAATCATATAGACTATGGTTTATCAGTATATATGATATAATGTTATCTTCGTAAATGTTTGTTCTATAATATTATCAAATAAAAAAACAGTAAAACACGCTAAAGAAATGCCATTACGAGACTGAAGAAATATGCATGAACTTATTATTCACTTCAACTCTTCGCTATTTAAAACTTTGCGAGACAACATTTACCATGAAACATATCAATAGAAGCGCAATTTTATTAGCTTTCCGTTGATATATTTCGTTTTCTGATAAATTAATTAGAACCATGCATAAATTAGGGTTAACTAAATACATAAAATCAATCTGATCATTTTCCCGATTGATGATGTTATTTATTTACGTTAACTATTTATAGTTAACGCTAATTTATGCATGGTGCTAATTCATTTATCAGAAAACGAAATATATAAGTGAATAAATAACATCATCAATCGGGAAAATTACCCGATTGATGATGTTATTTATTTAGTTAACGGTAATGTATGCATGGTTGTAATTCATTTATCAGAAAACGAAATATATCAATGGAAAGCTAATAAAATTGCGCTACTATTGATATGTTTCATGGTAAATGTTGACTCGCAAAGTTTTAAATGGCGAAGAGTTGAAGTGAATATTCTTTGGTCATATGCAGCAAGCGAATGGGGCCAGCAGGCTGGTTTAACACCTGCCGCACGGCGGCGCCACCGTCGACGGATAACAGAAATTGCATTGGAGGGACCGCGAGTGAGGTATCTTGTTGAATGTCTTTGCTGACATGCAGTATATTTATATGACATAGTGAGGTGTTATGATATGTAATGATATATGAAAGATACACCTTATGAGTTGTACTTATGAAATGTGTGAGCAATGGAATGGGAGAAGAGAAATACATTGAGATAGTTTGGGGATATTGAAAGGATGGAGAATGAGAAAAATAAGAGTTTGTGGAAAAAAGTAATGTAATTCAAATCGAGATTCCTATAGTCTTTCCATTTTATCAAGTCACTTGTGGAAATTATCCACCAACTACCCTCTCAATTAGTAGACTGGTAGTTTTGTCCCCCCTCCCCCCTTGTGAGGGAGGTGTTGTTTGCTCACCATAGGGGGAGAGTAGGAATTAATATATATATATATATATATAATATATATATATATATATATATATATATATATATATATATATATATATATATATATATATATAAATAATTATAATGGTAATGGGTAGAAATTAAAGCGACTAAAGTGACTTGATACATTGGAAAGACTATGGTAGAAGATAAAGGCCACTTGAAAGGTAGAAGGATAGGATAAAGGCGTGTGTGAGTGAAGGTTTGAACAAGTGGGGAATGAGTGTTTGAACAAGTGAGGAATGAGTGCTTGAACAAATGGGGAATGAGTGCTTGAACAAATGGGGAATGAGTGCTTGAACAAGGGAAGAATGAGTGCTTGAACAAATGGGGAATGAGTGCTTGAACAAATGGGGAATGAGTGCTTGAACAAATGGGGAATGAGTGCTTGAACAAGTGAGGAATGAGTGCTTGAACAAGTGAGGAATGAGTGCTTGGACAAGTGAGGAATGATTGCTTGAACAAGTGAGGAATGAGTGCTTGAACAAGTGAGGAATGAGTGCTTGAACAAGTGAGGAATGAGTGCTTGAACAAGTGAGGAATGAGTGCTTGAACAAGTGAGGAATGAGTGCTTGAACAAGTGAGGAATGAGTGCTTGGAGAAGTGAGGAATGAGTGCTTGAACAAATGGGGAATGAGTGCTTGAACAAATGGGGAATGAGTGCTTGCTTGGACAAGTGAGGAATGAGTGCTTGCTTGGACAAGTGAGGAATGAGTGCTTGAACAAGTGAGGAATGAGTGCTTGAACAAGTGAGGAATGGGTGCTTGAACAAGTGAGGAATGAGTGCTTGGACAAGTGAGGGATGAGTGCTTGAACAAGTGAGGAATGAGTGCTTGAACAAGTGAGGAATGAGTGCTTGAACAAGTGAGGAATGGGTGCTTGAACAAGTGAGGAATGAGTGCTTGAACAAGTGAGGAATGAGTGCTTGGACAAGTGAGGAATGAGTGCTTGAACAAGTGAGGAATGAGTGCTTGAACAAGTGAGGAATGAGTGCTTGGACAAGTGAGGAATGAGTGCTTGAACAAGTGAGGAATGAGAGCTTGAACAAGTGAGGAATGAGTGCTTGAACAAGTGAGGAATGAGTGCTTGAACAAGTGAGGAATGAGTGCTTGAACAAGTGAGGAATGAGTGCTTGAACAAGTGAGGAATGAATGCTTGAACAAGTGAGGAATGAGTGCTTGAACAAGTGAGGAATGAGTGCTTGGACAAGTGAGGAATGAGTGCTTGAACAAGTGAGGAATGAGAGCTTGAACAAGTGAGGAATGAGTGCTTGAACAGGTGGGGAATGAGTGCTTGAACAAGTGGGGAATGAGTACTTGAACAAGTGGGGAATGAGTGCTTGAACAAGTGAGGAATGAGTGCTTGAATAAGTGAGGAATGAGTGCTTGGACAAGTGAGGAATGAGTGCTTGAACACGTGGGGAATGAGTGCTTGGACAAGTGAGAAATGAGTGCTTGAACAAGTGAGGAATGAGTGCTTGAATAAGTGAGGAATGAGTGCTTGAACAAGTGAGGAATGAGTACTTGAACAAGTGGGGAATGAGTGCTTGGACAAGTGAGGAATGAGTGCTTGAACAAGTGAGGAATGAGTGCTTGAATAAGTGAGGAATGAGTGCTTGAACAAGTGGGGAGTGAGTGCCTGGATAGGTAAAGGTGGAGACTCCTCTGCCATGGTCAGTCCCTTAGAGACATTCCCTGAGGGAAGGAAGAATCAGAACTATAAAATATAATATGATTATATGATTATAAATTTTAATATATTTCTTGTCACCAAATGTATTATGGAAAATGAATTACGTATTTTGAAAAATCTTAATAATAATTGTCACAACACTTATATGAATTTCATGTTTTTGCATTCAGGTGGAATTGTACAAGTCACTGTTGGAGTTGAGAAACTCTCTTGCTGATGAGATCAACTTCATGCCGTACCTGGTGGCCACTAACAAGACTATGCTCCTGCTCACCCAGCAGAGGCCCACCACACTCTCCACCCTGCAGACAAGTTAGTCTTATTGTCATTGTTGATCATTTGTTACTTTGTGAAGGTCAGAATTTGCATAATTATGTACAAATTATCTCATATACAAATAAAATTTTGTATAAATGATTTATCTGTGTATTTCATTCTGCAGTCAAAAAATTACATAATAGAAGAATGTAAATAACAAGTAAATACCAACACAAAACAAAACAAAATCAGGGTGAGGAATTTACATATGAGGAAATGATACAAGACAATATAGAAATTTCTGGTCACAACAAAAAACAGCAGTGAACATGTTTGGAAACATGCTTGGAACACCAGTGTTATAAATATGTGTAGTGTCAGGTTCAGAGGTGGCTCGTGGCATAGGGCTGCAGAGCTGCAGCACCCCCAGACACTCACTGCCAGGTGTATGATGCCTTTAGAGACACAGCAGAATTGATACACTACTAACAAATATATCACAATAAAAAGTTATTTTATGTTATTTAATTATTTTCAATGCATTATTAAGTGAATTTTCATTAAAACCAGACCAAAATTTAAGTTACTTTCATATTTGCTGTACGATTCTGTCTGTGCCGCCGCCGCGCCACTTGTGAAAGCAATGAGCTGCAGTCGATGCAGCTAAGTCTCATCCCTCTCGTGTTTACAGTGCCTGTAGATGGTGTGGTTAAATCGTGCTTTCTTTAACTACCCTAGGACAATGGAAAATCTAGTGAAGTATTTGCAAAACATCAACTTATCCCAGCTGACACTAAATGAAAAGACCAAAATCAAGCAGTACCGACTTTATTTCCAAGTAATACTGTAATTCTACCATCATCACCTCAGCCATCCCCTCTACTACCAACAATACCACCCCCACCATCCCTTCTATCACCATCACTACTACCATGCCCTGAAATCCGTGAACATCAACTACAACTCATACTTGAGATAGGTAAAATTTGTGTATCCCACTGTTGTGTGAAGCTTGCAGTCCCTCTATTGTATTTTATCACGAGCCGCCAGTGCCCGCCACTGGTCAGGTTTGCAATTCATAACTGTTGCTATTTCTGTCTGCCTGACCCACGAGAGCTGCAATGGAGTCGGATTGTGGTGGCCAAAGATTATAAAGAAAATGAATTAGACTCTCTCTCTCTCTCTCTCTCTCTCTCTTCTCTCTCTCTCTCTCTCTCTCTCTCTCTTTTCTCTCTTCTTCTCTCCTCTCTCTCTCTCTCTCTCTCTCTCTTCTCTCTCTTCTCTCTCTCTCCTCTTTTCTCTCTCTCTCTCTCTCTCTCTCTCTCTCTCTCTCTCTCTCCTCTCTCTCCTCTCTCTCTCTCTCTCTCTCTCTCCTCTCTCTCTCTCTCTCTCTCTCTCTCTCTCTCTCTCTCTCTCTCTCTCTCTCTCTCTCTCTCTCTCCTCTCTCTCTCTCTCTCTCTCTCTCTCTCTCTCTCTCTCTCTTCTCTCTCTTCCTCTCTCTCTCCTCTCTCTCTCTCTCTCTCTCTCTCTCTCTCTCTCTCTCTCCCCTCTCTCTCTCTCTCTCTCTCTCTCTCTCTCTCTCTCTCTCTCTCTCTCTCTCTCTTTTCTCTCTCTCTCTCTCTCTCTCTCTCTCTCTCTCTCTCTCTCTCTCTCTCTCTCTCTCTCTCTCTCTCTCTCCTCTCTCTCCTCTCTCTCTCTCTCTCTCTCTCTCTCTCTCTCTCTCTCCTCTCTCTCTCTCTCTCTCTCTCTCTCTCTCTCTCTCTCTCTCTCTCTCTCTCTCTCTCTCTCTCTCTCTCTCTCTCTCTCTCTCTCTCTCTCTCTCTCTCTCTCTCTCTCTCTCTCTTCTCTCTCTCTCTCTTCTCTCTCTCTCTCTCTCTCTCTCTCTCTCTCTCCTCTCTCCTCTCTCCTCTCTCTCTCTCTCTCTCTCTCTCTCTCTCTCTCTCTCTCTCTCTCTCTCTCTCTCTCCTCTCTTCTCTCTCTCTCTCTCTCTCTCTCTCTCCTCTCTCTCTCTCTCTCTCTCTTCTCTCTGGTTTTTTTGAGGACGTCACCCTCTCCCCGGATTTGGACGGGCAGTCTTCTCTAGGATCGCTTTGGGCACTAAAAAAATAGCAAATTTAGCTTACATTACATTAGATCTTTTCGTCCTGCATAGTACTTTGAATCCCAATTTTCCCTGGCGCAATTGAATATTAATGGCGATACATATAATAGCGAAAATTTACCGTTATTACAGCCAGAAACGATAAAGTTCAGGTCAGTCAGATGAGGTTAGGTTAGGTTAGACGTGGGGTTTGATTTAGTCACTGATGATATCAAGGAAAAAATAAAACTTTCAATACTACGGCAATGCGAAGCGGAGTGGGATGTCTGTAGGGCGGGCCGAGAGGGGCTGGGCAGCGACCTCCACACCTGTAAACAAACATTGGCGGCATCCTCCACACCTGTAAACAAACATTGGCGCGTCCTCCACACCTGTAAACAAACATTGGCGGCGTCCTCCACACCTGTAAACAAACATTGGCGGCGTCCTCCACACCTGTAAATAAGCATTGACGGCATCCTCCACACCTGTAAACAAACATTGGCGGCGTCCTCCACACCTGTAAACAAACATTGGTGGCGTCCTCCACACATGTAAACAAACATTGGCGGCGTCCTCCACACCTGTAAACAAACATTGGCGGCGTCCTCCACACCTGTAAACAGACATTGACGGCGTCCTCCACACCTGTAAACAAACATTGGCGGCGTCCTCCACACCTGTAAACAAAAATTGGCGGCGTCCTCCACACCTGTAAACAGACATTGACGGCGTCCTCCATACCTGTAAACAAACATTGGCGACGTCCTCCACACCTGTAAACAAACATTGACGGCGTCCTCCACACCTGTAAACATACATTGGCAGCGTCCTCCACATCTGTAAACAGACATGGACGGCGTCCTCCACACCTGTAAACAGACATTGACGGCGTCCTCCACACCTGTATACAGACATTGGCGGCGTCCTCCACACCTGTATACAGACATTGACGGCGTCCTCCACACCTGTAAACAAACATTGGCGGCGTCCTCCACACCTGTAAACATACATTGGCAGCGTCCTCCACATCTGTAAACAGACATTGACGGCGTCCTCCACACCTGTAAACATACATTGGCAGCGTCCTCCACATCTGTAAACAGACATTGACGGCGTCCTCCACATCTGTAAACAGACATTGACGGCGTCCTCTACACCTGTAAACAAACATTGACGGCGTCCTCCACACCTGTATACAGACATTGACGGCGTCCTCCACACCTGTATACAGACATTGACGGCGTCCTCCACACCTGTATACAGACATTGGCGGCGTCCTCCACACCTGTAAACAAACATTGGCGGCGTCCTCCACACCTGTAAACATACATTGGCAGCGTCCTCCACATCTGTAAACAGACATTGACGGCGTCCTCCACACCTGTAAACAAACATTGGCGGAGTCCTCCACACCTGTAAACAAACATTGGCGGCGTCCTCCACACCTGTAAACAGACATTGGCGGCGTCCTCCACACCTGTAAACAGATTGACGGCGTCCTCCACACCTGTAAACAAACATTACGGCATCCTCCACACCTGTAAACAAGCATTGACGGCGTCCTCCACACCTGTAAACAAATATTGGCGGCGTCCTCCACACCTGTAAACAAACATTACGGCGTCCTCCACACCTGTAAACAGACATTGACGGCGTCCTCCACACCTGTAAACAGACATTGGCGGCGTCCTCCACACCTGTAAACAAACATTACGGCGTCCTCCACACCTGTAAACAGACATTGGCGGCGTCCTCCACACCTGTAAACAAACATTGATTTCCACAAAAAACGAATGCTAGATTAAATTTTTATAACATTGAAACTATTCAGAAAAAGCTAGAAAACAAAGTTTTTGCCTCGAAATCAGTGGTGCCCAATAACAAAAATGTTCCCTGATTTGTTGCTGGCGGGGTCAACAACAATCTATTTTATATTTATATGGATGCCATACCTGGGCAATCATCAAAGAGGACATCCCCTTCATGACATAGACCCGAGATGTCTCATGAGGGTCATTGTAAGCTACTATCGTTTAATAATTAACAACATGTAGTAACAACCATATTAAGGAAACATAACAGTGTCTTAATCACTCGTTGATGCATCCTTGCAAAATATGAGTTCTCTTTTTATTCTATTTTTTCTTGGATATCATATTATGTACAATTTTTCATCACTAATTATCAATTTATGATATTTTTCTTACTTACAATGAATTTCTTGTTTTTATTTCAGTTGAGGGGATGGGTAAAGCCAAAATTGGAATGTTTGGTCATTACTTCATCAGACACATTCGCTCTTTCTGCAAAGACAACAATTTAGACTGTCTCGATAGTGAAGTAAGTGATGTGATGTTTGAGTATGGTGACAACATTTTTACAGTTAAACATATGTTGCACTATCAGTGGAATAGAGAAAAAGGTTCGATGCCAAATGACTTTTTAGTTGAATTATATATGGAAGCTTGCAAAGTTTAAGCTGCATTACTTCTTAGTGTCATAGCTATGGTATTGATTCAGGACTAGTAACAGACACATCATGGACATAATGATAACGATTATGTACTCAAAACTATGTCAGGGTATAAGAGTATCAATTTAGTATATGGCAATGCTTTCAATATGTTCAATTGTCAGATTGTAAAGTTATGAGGGTCTTTGGTACCACATTTTGCTTAAGCCTGTTAGTAATCCTGCAGGTCGTTGATGCAACGCAGTGTCAGTGGTGTGGCTCCTGTAAGGGTTTTGCTGGAATTCACATAATTTATGAATGACATTGTGGCCATTGTGACTTGAACTTTATAATCTATTGATATCATTTAGGTTTTCCCCCAGATTTGCTCATTGCAGGTCATGATGATCATGATAATTTACATAGTTTGAATTTCCAGACTGATAAGGATGATGAAGGAAGCAAACCTGATGATCAGGATTGGAGCTTTACAAAGACATCGTTTGGATGGCGTTTTAAAAGAAATTCCACAGTTTCATCATCCATAGCCATATCATCTGGATGGTTATCCAAAGCAAGACCACAGTTGGACTCCTGTATTGTAAAGCAACCAATCTCTTCAGATGTATCAGAGACATCAGAGGATACAGCTGTTGAAGTAAGAAATAGTGATGAAGAAATGAAAAAGACCTTGAATTCATCAAGAATGGAAGGAAATACAGAAATTTCATCTATTTCAGGAAATTGCAATAAAATCTGCAATGAAAACCTTACTGAGAATAAGAATAGTAGTAGAAGTGAAAAGAATACTGGTGAAAGTGAAAATATAATGAAGTACACAGTCCCAAAATTAAGTGAAGACATTTCTAGTTGTGATGGAGATTTCTTTGGTGACGATCTTGAAGACATAGACTTCTCAGAGGAACTTGAAGGCCCAGTTAATTCTAATGCAGAAAAAAGCTCTCAAGAAGAAATGGATACGCAGGTGCCACATCACTCCAGTTCTTTAGGCAAAACTCAGGGGCCTTCATATGCTCATACAATGCAATCCAACAAGAACTCTAAAAAGAGAGGGGTGCAATATTCTGATGATTCAGAGATAGAAACAGAAATAGATAAGACATATACTTCTGACAATAGATATGAACAAATTTTGTTGGAAAATAAGAAAGAATTAAAAGAAAGTAACTGGATTGATGCGCGCAAAATGAAAAAGAAAGCAAAAGCAGGTTTGCGATTCAAATTTTAATTAACCATTTTTGTCATTGACAATACTTATTTCTATCCAAGCTCGCATTGATATGAGGGAATTTTGTATGTTGATGAATATTTCTTTATCTTTGTATATTATTAATTTGGAACTTTAATCCCCAGTTAATTCTCATACAGAAAACTCTCAAGAAGTGGATGCGCAGGTGCCACATCTCTCCAATTCTTTAGCAAAACTCAGGTAGCTATCTATACTCATGCGATGCATTCCCACAAAAACACCAAAAAGAGAGGGGTGCCATAGTCTGATGACACAGAGACAAAGATGGATCAGAAATATATATACTTCTGACAATAGATATGAAAAGAATGAAAAAAAAGTGGTTAGTGATTTGATGCACACAAAATTAAAAAGAAAGCAAAGTCAAGTTTGCTATTTAAAGTTTAATTAACCATTATTTTGCATTGACAGTATTTTTTTTTTTTTATCCATGCTCTCTTTGTTAGCAGAGAACTTTGTGTGCATGATTATTTTTTTATCTTGAATATTATTAATGTATATATTCCTCTAGAATTTGAATTACTTGTCTCGTCTTGTATAATATTATATAGTCTGTGGCATTAACATATCAACAATATTTTTTGTTCCAGTCTACTTTAACTAGATTAGACTGTCTTCCTGTTCTGTAAAACTTCCAGTTTCCAGCCTAGATAAGAATCTGTATTTGATCACAAATACGACATGAAAAATACAATACATTTCATTAACTATTTCAAGTTCCTTGTTTGAATTGTGAAAAATTACAGACTTATTGCTTTGACTCTAAGGAAAGTGGACAGTATATTTGCATTTGTATTGACATCTTATTTTGAAATATGGATGGGATGTAATGGAAATTTTTAAAGTATTAAGGGAAGGAAATGCTCTTTCTCAAAACGGGTGCAGAATCAGGAAGAGCAGAGAGTCATAGGGAGGGAGAAGTGAATAGGATTATTGGTGCAGGGGAAGTGAAGTGAAAACTATTGTGAGACCCAAAAATATTTACATTTATAGTTTTGAAATAGTAATGGAGAATATGATCGTGAAAAAAGGTGTATGCTGCATTCATGGAAATTGACAACACAAGGTAGTAAACGGGGCTGCAGTGTGGGATGTGACGCAGGTTATGAAGCACTGATTGCAACACGGACCGAAGCATCACAGCCCTGACTTTTGGGTTTATTAATTTGCCTTGATGCCAACCATATTTGTGTTTTGATTTTGGTATGGGCACCATAGATTAGTTATTCAATATAAGGACACCTTTACTTGGCAATGCATATTTTGGAATAGAACTGCATCACTCAATAAGTATATTTAAACAATTTCATTGATTAGATTTATACTAAGTTTTACATTTATCAAAGTTGCTTGAGCAGGTATACAAACAGCCACTTCAGGAAGTTAATATTTTCATTTGTTGAAAGTAGGCTACAGCATTTTGAAAATTCCAAACCTAGTGGCAGATTCTCAGTGTAAGAGGTTTGGTGCCACGCCACACTCAGCACCTCATTTGGTGTGAAAAACTAGCATGTGCTGTTACATGTATGAAGTGAGAGCATTCTTCTGAGTTGCTAATGCATATGTTTCAAGGAAAGAAGAGAGTGAAAGTTTCTGAACAGAAGGGGACATCAGGAAAAGATGTGTAGTGTCACCTTGGTGATTCAATTTTCAGGCACTCCCCTACTTATGAGGGGATGACCGGTTATTTCCCTCACTTTACTCCAGGCTTCCCATGGCCAATGATGATAATCCAACTTTTATAGAGGCTTCAGGGCCGGCCCCTCTACCAAATGACCCTGATGATCGTTTACCGACCTCTGCTCCTCTTTTGACTACGTCCCGGAATACTGATATGCCTGTACCCC
Organism: Chionoecetes opilio; assembly: GCA_016584305.1. Taxonomy (NCBI): domain Eukaryota; kingdom Metazoa; phylum Arthropoda; class Malacostraca; order Decapoda; family Majidae; genus Chionoecetes; species Chionoecetes opilio. The sequence continues at coordinate 73,105 of JACEEZ010019160.1, forward strand.
AAGCTCGACCCTCAGAGTCACTTAGTGCTCCTGAGCCCCCTAGCCAGATCCAGAATCCATCCTCAGCACCAGACGACACTCCAGCCACAACTTTGTCCTCTTCTTCATCCTGTATTGCTACCCTTACACCCTACATCCCTCCTCCTTCCGGGAGAACTAAAGTCCGCACGGTCGCCTCTTCCTCACGCCCACGCACATCAACTTCTCACCCTCACCCCTTTCTTAGCACTCTTTTTGGTCCTGCCAAATGGGATAGTTTCTTCATCGTCCCCAGCGATGCTCCTCACTCTGCTTGCACCCTCAGTTTCCAGAAATGCCTCCGACGACAAGTCGGCAAGGTTACATTCCGTACCCGCGCCGATCGGTCCCGCCTGGTGATAGTTGACACTGAAGCCCAAGTTCATGCACTGCTCTATCTTAAAGACCTGGACGGCAACCCATTCTACATCACGCCCAACATTACTCTTAACACCTGTACCGGAACTGTTTCCATCCACCCGCATGCTTGCCCAGTCAGTGACAAAGAATGGTCCAACTGCGCAAAACCCCTCCTCGACCTTTTGGAAGAGGATTATGATGCCACCGCAGTTTACTGCTTCACCATCCCACCCCGGGGCCGCCGAAAGTACCCTACCAACATTGCCAAAGTCACCTTCAAAAGACAAACGCTCCCTGATAGCATTTATGTTGGCGGAGAACACTTGCCAGTTAAACCTTACCGCCCTAATCCTCGCCAATGCCAGACATGCTGGCGTTTTGGCCACCCTGCCAAGCACTGCCGATCCTCTGCCCGCTGCTCTTTTTGTGCTCAACCTGGCCATGCTCGTTCCTCATGTCCTGCTACGTCGCCCACACGTGCTAACTGTGGTGGTTTCCACAACGTCTTCTACAGAGGTTGTCCTATCTACCGCTTCAAATCAGAAGTGGCACCCATCAGATTTGAGAAGGGCTTAACTCTGAGAGAAGCCTGCCAAGAAGCTCGCCGCCTAGGCTTTTCGCCTACCCCCATCTCCCAGCTTATTTCCAATCCCACTCTTCCGAATCCCCCTACCCTCTCTTTCCCTGTTACTCCTCCTCCCACTCGTCCTTCCTTTGCTCCTCCTACTGCCCCCTTCCTCTCCATAAATAACTCCTTTGCCGTCCTCAATCCTGATACTCCGACCTCTACCCCTTCCTCGATCTCCACACCCCTTTCTCAACGCACCCCTCGGCCTACTCCTGTCAGACAACCTAAACGTCCTCCCCCTTCCTCCCCCCCTGGACCTCCCACTACCTCTCTCTCCTCCTCAGCTCCTCACACCCCACTTTCTACATCTCCTCCTACTAAGAAACTCTGTGCCTCCCAGGTCTCCCGTCCTAACTCTCCAGCTGAGACCATGGCTGTGATCGAAGAGTACGTCGCTCGAGACATGACCCCTCTGCCCTCTTCACCAACTGCCTCATTATCCCCACCTTCTGTCTCAATCCTCACAGTCTCAGCTGAGATACATCCTATTCCCTCCCATCTTCCGCCTACCCCTCTTCCTCCTGACTCCCAACATCCTCTTCCTCTCCTTCTCCATCTTTCTCCCCACTCCACCCTTCTTCCCTTCCCTCCGATCACCCTATGTCCTCTCCCCCATCTTCTACTTCCTCTGCCCGCCCTACTGCCACGTCTGTTCTTACCTTACCCCTCCCTCCTGGCTATACGCTCGACTCCCTTTTGTCTCAACAATCCCCATCCCTGACCCCTCACCCCCCTGACCCTACTAACTGTCCTTCACCTACTACGTCCGATCCCCCGGACCCTACTGACGCCCCTGAACATCCTGACTCCTCTACTACCGCTACCATTCCAACCCTCATCACCCGTTGACCTCTACACAATGTCTGTTCTCCAATGGAAAATTCGCGGCTTCCGCTCCCACAGACAAGACCTTCGTCTCCTGATTTCCTGTTATGAACCACAAGTTATCTGCCTCCAAGAAACTTTCCTTACTCAACCCCCTGTTGCAATTCCCAATTACCACTTTATTTCCACCCCCCATTCTATTTCTTCCTCCTCAATCCTTGTCCACCAGAAAACGGCTTATATCTCCCTGAATATCAACACTACTCTCCCATGTACCCTCTTAAGGGTATATATCCAATGTTGGATTACTATTGTTTCCATCTATTTCTCTCCTTCTTATCCTATTGACTTTGATGCCTTACACGCCCTTCTCTCCCGCCTACAACCCCCTTTGCTGGTAGTAGATGACTTCAACTGCCGCCACTCCCTTTGGGGTTACTCCACCATAAACACCCGTGGCCGCTCCCTTGAACGCTTCCTAGCCACCACCGACCTCATTATTCTCAATTCTAATCGCCCCACTCACTTTGATGTGAGGACTCAGTCATTTTCTTGTCTTGACCTCTCTCTTTGCTCTCCTTCCCTCCGCTTAGACCTGCATTGGTCGGTCCTCGACCAATACCCTTATAGCGACCACTTTCCTATCCTCCTTTCTCCTACCTCATACGTCCCTCTTCCTAACCCTCCACGATGGTGTTTCCGCAGAGCCGACTGGCACACTTTTGCCTCCCTTTCTGCCTTTCCGCTCCATCCTTCCACCTTTTCTTCCACCTCTGATATGCTCACCTACTTTTCCGTCTCTATTCTAAGTGCCGCCCTTACAGCTATCCCCCGAACCTCTCGTCCTTTTACCTCTAAATGCGTTCCCTGGTGGACTTTGGATTGTACAAAGGCCCACCGATCAAAGCGTGCTGTTTGGAGCAGCTACCGCTGCAAACGCGGTACCCCCGGTCAAATCCCAGCTTTTATTTCTTTTAGAAAGCCTCTGCCCGTCTTAAGCGGACCATTAAACTCTTAGTAATTAATAGTTGGCGCACCTACGTCTCCTCCCTCACCACAGATACCCCCATTTCATCAGTTTGGCACCGAATCCATAAATTGTCAGGTAAACACCCGCCCCCTGTTACCCCAATCCTGCACGTTCATAACCAAATTATTGCAGAGCCATTCCAAGTAGCAGAGGAATTAGGCTCCTTTTTCAGTCTCGTTAGTAGTGGATCCCACCTCTCTCCTCAGTTCACTAGAATCAAAGCTGCCAGGGAATGCATTCCTGTTACCTTCTCTCTATCCTCTTCTGAATACTACAATGCCCCTTTCTCTTCTTCTGAACTAGCCTCCGCTCTTCATTCTTGCCGCGACACATGTGAAGGCCCTGACGGGATTCACTACCAAATGCTCAAACACCTCCCTACTGTTTCTCTCCTCTTTTTACTAGCCCTCTTTAACCGGGTTTGGTCCCTTGGGGACTTTCCCCCCCCCATGGAGCGAAGCCCTTGTCCTCCCGTTCCTCAAACCCAATAAATCCGGTACCCTCCCCCAAGATTACCGCCCCAGTGCCCTTACTAGTTGCCTATGCAAGTTACTGGAATGCATGATCAATCTCCGTCTTATGTGGTTCCTGGAATCCAAAAGTCTTCTCTCCCCTTCTCAGTTTGGCTACCGACATGGCCGAAGCATAGCTGACCCCTTAGCCCAGCTGGAAACATACATTACCACAGCCTTTGCCGTCACGAATCAGTCCTTGCTGTTTTCTTTGATTTAGAGAAAGCTTATGATACCGCCTGGCAACATCATATCCTCCACCAGCTAACCACTTTCGGCATAGCTGGTAACATGGGGGTCTTTCTCAAGTCCTTTCTATGTGATCGCTCCTTCAGAGTCAAAGTATCTTCCTCCACTTCTTCGTCCTTCCCACAATATGAAGATGTCCCACAAGGAAGTGTCCTCAGCACTTCCTTGTTCCTCATCGCAGTAAATGGACCCGTCTCCACCTTACCACCAGGCGTCCAGTCCTCCCTATACGTGGATGACCTAGCCATCTACGCTTCCGGCCCTTCCCTGGCACCCCTCCGCTGTCTCCTCCAATCTGCAATTTCCGCTGCTTCTTCCTGGGCTTGACGAAGTCAGAGAGGCTGTAGCAAAGTTGAGGGGTGGAAAGGCAGCTGGTGTTTGTAATATCAGTGCGGAGCTCCTCAAAGCTGGGGGTGAGGCCATGATCCGCGGGTTGCATGCTGTCCTGACTGCCGTGTGGCAATCAGGTACCATTCCTCCTGACTGGAAAAGGGGGCTGGTCGTCCCTATCTGGAAAGGGAAAGGGGACCGTCAGGACTGCAACAATTACCGCGGTATTACACTGCTCAGCGTACCAGGCAAGGTGCTTGCCCATCTATTGCTGACACGGATTCGCAGTCATCTGGTGAAGCATCAGAGACCTCAGCAGTCTGGGTTCACGCCTGGTAAGTCAACAACGGACCGTATCCTAGCGCTTCGTGTCCTGGTGGAACGCCGATGTGAGTTTCGACAGGGGATGCTTGCAGCCTATGTTGATCTCAAGAAGGCGTTTGACTCAGTGCATCGTGAGTCACTCTGGGATCTTCTGCGACTTCGAGGGATTCCTGCAAGGACTATTGGTTTGATAACTGGTCTGTATACTGGGACTGAGAGTGCTGTGAAGTGTGTGTGGGGCAGGTGTATCCAGCTTCTTTCCTGTGAATATAGGAGTGAGGGAAGGGTGCGTCCTTGCCCCATCACTTTTAAACACTTGTATGGACTGGGTATTGGACAAGGTTGTAGATCAAAGTGATTGTGGAGCATCCGTCGGCAACACCAAGATCACTGATCTTGTTTTTGCCGATGATGCAGTAATCTTTGCTGAGTCGCTGGAGGTCCTGGTGATGGCTCTCGAGGCGCTGCATGAGGAGGCAAAGCCTTTGGGACTTGAGGTCTCCTGGCTCAAGACCAAGGTCCAGGTGTTTGGAGACTTACTAGATGAAACAGTACAGTCTGTTCATGCGTGTGGCGAGGACATTGAGATCTTGGAAAGTTTTACATACCTTGGTAGCGCAGTCCATAATGACGGCGGGTCACGTGAAGAAGTCTTACGGCGGATTGGCATAGCCCACGGTGTTATGGACTCGCTCAGCGGGAGTATTTGGCGTTGTCGGTACCTGTGCAGGAGGACAAAGATCCGGATCTTCAAATCGCTTGTGATCCCTGTCTTACTCTATGGTTGTGAGACATGGACACTAAATAGTGACTTGAAGAGACGAATCAATGCCTTTGGTACTAAGTGTCTTCGCAGAATTATGGGGTATCGCTGGGATGATTACGTGTCAAATCAGCGATTGCACCGTGAGACTGAATCGAGGCCTATTACCTGCATAGTCCGTCAGCGCCAACTTCGGCTATATGGGCATGTGGCACGCTACCCTGAAACCGATCCTTCCCATCGGGTTGTATCTGTAAAGAGACAATCCGGCGTGGAGGAGGCCAAGGGGGCGCCCACAAGGCGAGGCGACGCGCCCCCCGGCGTATGCCCCCAATGATTGATTGATTCCTGGGCTTTCATTTCTCTCAAATCATGGCTTTCATTTCTCTCCCACAAAATCCAGGAAAAACCCCCCCTAGGACAAAACCCCCCTAGGAAAAACTAACCTGAGGACAGAACCCCCCTGGGACAAAAAAAACTAGAACTTTTAAAATCATAATTTTTATTCTTGTTATTTGTAGTTTATGAACACTTCTCTGAGATGTAAAATATTACATTCATTATATAATATATAGGTTTTGATAGATAGGTGTTGATAGGTTTGATAGGTTTTTGCCTATAGCTACCGTAGATAACACTAATTTAGTTGCCAGCTGCAATAATGTCGCCAACTGCCAAATATTACGAATGATAGCATCACTACTGATTTGTATGTACCACTGAAGATGATACGCAGTAGTTTATATCATGACTGTATAATCTTCCCTGTTTCAGCATTGTTTTATGCTTTGTATCTGCAAGTATAGACGGTTTCAAATTACACACAAACCTCGTTTTCCCGAACTAATAGGCAGTGGTGTAGCTAGGTATTTATCATTAGGGGGGCACTAGATGAGCCCAACAAGCCCATACAGCTGGGGAGTTTGGTGGGGACTGGGGACTTTTACTTTCACTTAGTGCCAAGACACCCCCCCTTGCATATTTTGCATTCTGACCAATATCAAGAGTATATCTGATGTCGTATGGACTATGGAAGGTTATTAGATTTTATTCTAGGTGTGTGCGTTGAGTACTGTAGGGTATCATCCAGTTGCTGATGGAGAACGAAATAAAGCAGTCATGACCAAAAATTAAATACATATATTACCACTTATATAAAACTCAGTACTTTGTGGATTCAGTGCCTGTAATGCTTTCATAATTTCACATGCTTCATTAATGAAGAGCCTTGTCATTTGTGTTAACATATGATCTAGAATAGGATAGAAGTTAATTCGTGTTGAATCCTTAACACTGAAATCAGAGTGTGTTCCCTGACTGCTTTCCAATAGAATTAGTAACAACAAAATCCTGGTGGGTGGTGACCACTGGGAGTATTTAAATAAAACTATAGATCAAGAAATATTTATACACATGTGTAAGAACCGATATATCATCCCTTGACGTATATGGCCACATCAACAAAACTTCACAAAATATGTTATTACCTCATAAGGCACGAAACCAACTTTAAATGAATTATAAGAATATGTACATAAGAATTTTATGAACAACCACTCGTATATGAACAATCTCCGAGGTCCACAAAAAAAATTAGGAAATTAAGATTCTGGCGGTATGTAGTACTTTCTTCCTTAACCAAAACGCCTCCATTGTGTAGACAGTTAACGTTTCCTTGATGATCTACACATTCAAAACCATGAGCTGCTGAGTTTCCTTCAACTTCATCCCACAAAGCATCGGCAGTGGTCGCTGCCGTACAAGGCCACGAATGACCGGTCACTGACTTTGTGTTATGTCGGTCCAGAGAACGCGTATAAGACACGTACAAGAGGGAGACACGTACCAACACAAGGCATTATAGAAAATTTGTAAGGGTAACTGGTGTAATTTAGTTATGTTCGTTGGTGTTAAAAGTGATCAATATAAAGTATATGCATTTAACTCAGATTCGGAGGCATGTTTCTTTCTTTCAAGCAGAGGAAAAATATTTATTGTATTTGAGGTCGAGGGCAAGTCATCAGTAGAAATAATTCATAATACTCCATGCATGCTCCCTCAGTCCTACCTATTGGAACACTGTTCCCACACCACACGGCAGCCGTGGCCAGTGGGTGGGCAGCTGGGGGGGCACCGGCTTCTCGTGGGTGGGCACGTGCCCACCCATGCCCCCCTCCCGTAGCTACGCCACTGCTAATAGGGGGGAGCACTGGTCCGGGAATCGCAAAAGTCCAAGGCCATTACCCACCCCCGGACGTTTATCCTACTCTAGTATTTACTGTCCGGCAACCGCCAATATCAACTACCCCGCCGCGGACTTTTACGTCACTTTGTTGTTGTTTTTAGGGCTGCGAGGATCCCTTGGGGAACACTTTGAGCCCTGGTGATGTCCTATGATGCTATCACAGGCGCTGTAGTTGACCTGTCTTCCTCAGGAAGGCACAGGTGAGGCGGATGACAGCGTGTTGCCAGGAGGGGTGGACGCCAGCCGCCGCCGACGTTCAGGGTGAGGAGTTAAGAGCGTAGCACTACACGGTGGGAGTGGAAGCGCTGACACTGCAGGCTCTGCAGCAGAAAGTGTTCAATAGTCTCAGAGACTTTCTGCACCAGGGGCAGTGGGGGTCGGGGGACTAACGAAGGCGGTGCAGGTGAACTAGGGATGTGCACCGGTATCCGGTATACCGAAATACCGGTAGTTTAGCACCGTTATTACCGATATTCCCGGTATTTTTATTTTCCGGTATACCGGTATCGGTATTAGTATTGCATCGGTATACCGGTATCGGTATATTATTTGGTCGGTATTGGATTTCGGTATTATGTTTTTTTCTCTTTTTTTTCTCGAAACAGACTCCTGACTAGTACCAAAACCAAGAACTGACTATTTTTTTTTTTATAGTGACTACTCCGACTGCCGAGACACGTATGGTAGCGTAACGCTCTTTGGCTCAGAACCTCAGAATCTGAGGCGCGTGTTATCATTGGCCGATTGCAGCTCAGCTGACAATGCCGCTCTGTGAAACCTCCCTCCCTCCCTCTACCCCTGAGGGCAGACCATCACAGAAAACGGATCACTATACAAATCTAGATTAGCTCACATTTTCATTATTGTTATTATTATTATTACTATTATTATTATTATTATTATTATTATTAGTCTTCTAGTCTACTATTATTATGGTTAATAATGAGTATTGATCATCATTTTCATTATTATTATTATTATCAGCCAAATTATTATTATTTTATTATTAATATAATTATTTCAATGATATGTGTGTGTGTATTATGTTGAAAATTAATGTACAGAATTTCAAGAATTGAATATTTCTATGTGTAAACATTTTGAAACAACAGTTATATGATTATCTTGCTGTAGTATTACATCAGTAGTGACAAGCAGCGGCAACTTGACGTCAATCCTCCGGAGGCGCGCTGGTACGTATTTGTAAGTGGGAAATATTCATTTCATATTATATATATTAACACAGTAATATACATAGCATCTCAAGATCGGTACCATCACTATTATTAGGCCTGTTCAAGCTATTAAAATTGTTATAAAAGTTTTTATAATAGTTTATAGAAATTATCATATTTCAGTTTATTTCAAATATTTCCAGCTTAATCAGGAACACCGAGAGATACATAGAAATAAAGATGAGATACGTACATAGGAAGGAGTTTACATGGAAAAAGGTTATCAGTTAGTCTATGGGTGCAGCTAGTATCATATAAAAATAACATTTGATTATTTGAGCAAAGATTACGGGATAACACAATGGTCATATTTTCCCTTATTTCAATAACTTCCAAAATATTATCAACACATATCAATACTCAACGTTACACCTAATAAGGAATATGTAGATGATGGAGAATTAACATGGATAATATCATGATTTAGAATAGAATATTATTTGAAATCATTACGCAGCTATCAATGCACTAAACTGCCAGACGTACGATAGTCATTACAAAGGGTTCAAAACCCACAAAAGGCCTAAATTGTCACCCTTAACCAGTCGATAACATAATGAGAACTTAGTTATAACATGTTTTCGCTCCTTCATTATATCGAAATAGACTGAATAATATAAATAATTGCAGTACGACACGTTTTTTTAGGAATTCCTCGGCAGCGTTTTGTCGGTGAGTGAAAATCAGTTACTTGGAAAACGCACAAGCGGGTGGATGTAATTATAATTAGCTCACATATATGTATATATGTTGTTCGCCGCAATCAATATCCTTCTACATATAGTTCCTGAGAGAGGTACATAGTTCCTGAGAGAGGTACATAGTTCCTGAGAGAGGTACATCGTTCCTGAGAGAGGTACATAGTTCCTGAGAGAGGTACATAGTTCCTGAGAGAGGTACATAGTTCCTGAGAGAGGTACGTAGTTCCTGAGAGAGGTACGTAGTTCCTGAGAGAGGTACGTAGTTCCTGAGAGAGGTACGTAGTTCCTGAGAGAGGTACGTAGTTCCTGAGAGGTACGTAGTTCCTGAGAGAGGTACGTAGTTCCTGAGAGAGGTACGTAGTTCCTGAGAGAGGTACGTAGTTTCTGAGAGAGGTACATAGTTCCTGAGAGAGGTAAATAGTTCCTGAGAGAGGTACGTAGTTCCTGAGAGAGGTACATAGTTCCTGAGAGAGGTACGTAGTTCCTGAGAGAGGTACATAGTTCCTGAGAGGTACATAGTTCCTGAGAGAGGTAAATAGTTCCTGAGAGAGGTACGTAGTTCCTGAGAGAGGTACATAGTTCCTGAGAGGTACATCCCAGCTAACCATCACCGGCGGGCCGACGTAGGCCGTAGAGCGGCGAACGGCGGCCGCCGGCGGCAAATTTACCTCCGTCAGCCCTCCGGAGGCCCGCTGGTGTATTTTCAGACGGGATAATTTACTATGTTGAAAATTAATGTACAGAATTTCAAGAATTGAATATTTCTATGTGTAAACATTTTGAAACAACAGTTATATGATTATCTTGGTGTAGTATTGCATCAGTAGTGACAAGCAGTGGCAACTTGACGTCAATCCTCCGGAGGCCCGTTGGGCGCTGGTACGTATTTGTAAGTGGGAAATATTCATTCATATTATTATTAACTCAGTAATATACATAGTATCTCAATATCGGTACCATCACTATTATTAGGCCTGTTCAAGCTATTAAAAAAAATTATAAAAGTTTTTATAATAGTTTATAGAAATTATCATATATCAGTTTATTTCAAATATTTGCAGCATTATCAGGAACACCCAGAGATACATAGAAATAAAGATGAGATACGTACATAGGAAGGAGTTTACATGGAAAAAGGTTATCAGTTTTCTGTGTGTGTAGCTAGTATCATATAAAAATAACACTTGATTAACCGCGGCGAAGATTATTACGGAATAGGCCTAATACAAGGTCATATTTTCCCTTATTTCAATAACTTGCAACATATTATCAACACATATTAATACTCAACGGTACACCTAATAAGGAATATGTAGATGATGGAGTTAACATATGAATAATATCATGATTTAGAATAGAATATTATTTGAAATCTTTTCCCAGCTATCAATGTACTAAACTGCCAGACGTACGATAGCCATTACAAAGGGTTTAAAACCCACAAAAGGCCTAAATTGTCACCCTTAACCAGTCGATAACATAATGAGAACTTAGTTATAACATGTTTTCGCTCCTTCATTATATCGAAATAGACTGAATAATATAAGTAATTGCAGTACGACACGTTTTTTTAGGAATTCCTTGACGGCGCCTGGCGCTGTGTCTGAGTGAAAATAATCAGTTACTTGGAAAACGCACGAGTGGGTGGATGTAGTTATGTTGTTCTCCGCAACCTATATCCTTCTGCATGGCTGTTCACGCCGTTCAGTGTTCCACGTACACCAACATGTAAACTCAATAACGAAAATGTTTTTGTACTTATGAAATAAACAATGTCCGTAGCAATTATGATCCTAGCAATCTCCTTTTCATCGTATTACTGGATAACGACACAGGAATATTTCTGGTTACATTTTCTAAGCATAGTGCATTATATAGTAATGTTTTTATAAGTGTTGAACAGCCCATTAGTCTATTAATCGGCTAATGGGTTGTGCAACACCCCTTAAAACATTACTATATCTGCAATATACTTAGCAAGTATAACCATAAATATTCCTCAATCAGTTAATATAACAGCGGCAAATGGTCATATGCCCTACGGCGGGCCGCTGGGAGCGGCCCGCCGGTGAGCCTCTGAGCAAATTCCCAGCGGCCCTACGTCGTACACTTCCGTCGGGCCGCCGATAAGACATACGGAGGGCCTCCGGAGGCCCTCCGTCTTTGTGTTTGCTGGGATAGTTCCTGAGAGAGGTACATAGTTCCTGAGAGAGGTACATAGTTCCTGAGAGAGGTACATAGTTCCTGAGAGAGGTACGTAGTTCCTGAGAGAGGTACGTAGTTCCTGAGTGAGGTACATAGTTCCTGAGAGAGGTACATAGTTCCTGAGAGAGGTACGTAGTTCCTGAGAGAGGTAAATAGTTCCTGAGAGAGGTACGTAGTTCCTGAGAGAGGTACGTAGTTCCTGAGAGAGGTAAATAGTTCCTGAGAGAGGTACGTAGTTCCTGAGAGAGGTACATATAGTTCCTGAGAGAGGTACATAGTTCCTGAGAGAGGTACATAGTTTCTGAGAGAGGTACGTAGTAACCCAATAACGAAAATGTTTTTGTACTTATGAAATAAACAATGTCCGTAGCAATTATGATCTCCTTTTCATCGTATTACTGGATAACGACAGGAATATTTATGGTTATTATTTCTAAGTATATTGCAGATATAGTAATGTTTTTATAAGTGTTGAACAGCCCATTAGTCTATTAATCGGCTAATGGGTTGTGCAACACCCCTTAAAACATTGATATATCTGCAATATACTTAGAAAGTATAACCATAAATATTCCTCAATCAGTTAATATAACAGCGGCAAATGGTCATATGCCCTACGGCGGGCCGCTCGGAGCGGCCCGCCGGTGAGCCTCTGAGCAAATTCCCAGCGGCCCTACGTCGTACACTTCCGTCGGGCCGCCGGTAAGACATACGGAGGGCCTCCGGAGGCCCTCCGTCTTTGTGTTTGCTGGGAGTTGTGTCATGGGGTACAAAAGGGAGGAAGTAAGGAAAGCAAGGCGGTTTTATACTGCAATGTTTTCTGATAAGAGCGAGCGGGAGTGAGACGAGGTAATGTCATCGTGACGTCACGGTGACGTCACGATAACAAGACGCACGTAGCAAAAACGTGAAGTGTGAACCAAGCATTCATCGACAGCATCCACTGGGTGTGATGCCAGGGTTTTCCTCTGTACTGGTATCTGGATTTTGAATGATATTAATTGAGATAATTCTCCATTGACGAATAAATTCTCCTCGTCACAACTGAATTGGGATGAACTTAGTTTTTAGTAAGGGGGATTGCTGCCACCAGTCCAAGCGAGTAGTCCTATGGTTTACTCCCTGAACACGATTTACTATATGAGAAGTTTTGGTAGTCGTGGGGACTTTGTTAGTACACCGAGTAAGTCTGAAACTCTTTTGAGACGTGGGGAAATATTTCCATAACAAGGGAATAGTCACCTGGGGTTTTTGCAAGAAACACAAGAAACTATACTTTAAACATCATCCGGTTTATTCACCACGAAAAGTTATTCCTGGTTTGAGAACTTAAGTACATGTATATCTCTAATTTGGCGAAGGAAAGCTCTAAAGAGCATAACCTACCTCACTGAATTATATTCTTAGAACTACCATCTACGTATACACAAACTGAACACCGTAGGTATATATGGAAGATATAGGGGAGAGAAAATGTAAGAGTAATGGAATTGTTTGTGTTCACTATACCATGTGGCATGGTTTCGCTCCCGACGGAGATATTCGCCGGAACCTTGAAGGGAGTAGAGAGATGACTCCTTTTAATAACCTTTGCAAGGGCATGACATGTTACCTATGCGTTAATGAACATTAAACAACGGTATATATATACAGATAGATACACTATAACAAGGGGGAAGATGGAGGTGAGTTACTGTATGTCTTATCTTGAAGGGAGTAGAGAGATGACTGATTCCCTCGTGGTAAAACCGAGGCAAAGTTGGGAGGATTAGCGGGAAAAAGGGAAATGTTCGGATACTTATGAGAGACTTCCCCTGAAGGGAATATAAGATTTCGAATGACTAAATTATTAGCTAAAGAATTAGCTAAAGAAACAAGTATACGTATGAAATGACTGCCTATGACGCAGTTCTTTTAATTTGATATAGAAGAATTTAATACATTTATTCTAATATCCGGGGAGAGTTTTTCTTCCCATCGGTCAAACCTACGAACGTGTTTTTCAGAGTGACGAGGTATAGGGAGTCGTACCATAAATTTGGTCGACTTTTAATTCAGCGAATAACTCGACTAACCCACCCATTTATATGCGTAACCCGACTCTATTTTGTCTGTTTTTAAGGACACTAAGAATCTAAGAGTGTTCCTCGATCTGTCAGGAGGATAAGGGGAGGATAAGAAGTTTTGACTCTACCAGTTATTGACGATCGCGAAATAAATGTCCCACACATTAGGACTCGTGATCCGGGTGTATGGGGGCGGGAGAATGGAGGGGGAAGATAGAAGTGGAAGAGAGAGAAAGACATATACGAATGAAAGATAAATAGTGCGAGAACAGAAACGATTTGAATGGCCTTATTATAATAAAATAACCGGTTCCCCCATACACTGGATCTAGGCGACAACTTGTCCCAGACCAAACATATGGTTGTTGAAACCTTCTTCCTTCTTTCATATACATAACTCGGGAATCGTATGATGGGAATTTCCATCCTTTCTCTCCGAATTTCCCGGCATTACATGGGTGACTCCCAAATCAAAATCAAGATCAAGATCAAGATCATAAGAACATAAGAACATAAGAAAATAAGGAAGCTACAAGAGGCCGCGAGGCCTACACGTGGTAGTTCCTGTCACCTAACACTACCTACATCCACCTTTCATCCCCATCCATGAACTTATCCAGCTCCCCTTTAAAGCTCCCTAATGACTCCGCACTAACTACCTGTCTACTGAGACCATTCCACTCATTCACCACCCTATTTGTGAACCAGTTTTTCCCTATTTCCTTTCTAAATCTACGCTTTTCCAGCTTGAATCCGTTACTTCTTGTTCTACCCTGGTTAAAAGCCGTAAGAACTTTTCCTACCTCTCCTTTATTAAATCCCTTTATCCACTTAAAAACTTCTATCAGATCGCCCCTTACTCTGCGTCTCTCGAGTGAGTGTAATTTTAATAACTTCAATCTCCTCTCATAACTAAAGTTACGCATCCCTTGTATCATTTTGGTCATCCTTCTCTGCACTTTTTCTAACAACACTATATCCATCCTGTAATATGGAGACCAAAACTGAACTGCATAGTCTAGGTGAGGCCTGACTAGAGCCAGATAAAGCTTTAGAATAACTTCCGCACTTCTACTTTTAACACTTCTGGTAATGAATCCTAATACTCTATTAGCTCTATTTCTGGCCTCAATACATTGTTTCCTAGGTCGGAGGTCTGGGCTCACCCTCACTCCAAGATCTTTTTCACCTTCTGATCTTTTCAGCGATACATTGCTTATGGTGTATCTATTACCAGGGTTTTTTCTACCAACATTCATAACGCTACATTTATCAATATTAAATTCCATCTGCCATCTGACTGCCCACTCGTTAAGTTTATCTAAGTCTCCCTGCAATATGTTTACGTCAGACTGTGATCCAATAATCCTACCTAACTTAGTATCATCAGCAAACTTGCTGATATCACTGCTAATCCCACTATCCAAGTCGTTGATGTAAATCAAAAATAGTAATGGGCCCAAAACAGACCCTTGTGGAACTCCACTTGTCACCAGTCCCCATTCAGATTTGGAACCATTAATTGTAACCCTTTGTTGCCTATTACTTAGCCAAGCTCTGATCCAATGAAGAACCTTCCCATCTATACCATGAGCCCTAACCTTATTTAAGAGTCGCTCGTGTGGTACTTTGTCAAATGCCTTACTAAAGTCCAAATATATTATATCATAATCCTTATCATTATCTGCCGTCTCATAAACTTTCCTATAAAAACTCAATAAATTGGTGAGACATGACCTACCCTTGGTGAATCCATGTTGTGAATCATTGATCAAACTATGTTTATCAATGATATCAAGCCGAGGGATGCTCCACAATCACTTTAATCTACATTTAACTTTGCCCAATACCCAGTCCATACAAGCAGGTAAGCTCTCTGATACAAGTGTTGAAAAGTGATGAGGCAAGGACAAAAGATGAGACCTTAAGATAGAATGGAATTTTTACCTCGTTAAAAAAAATAGACTATAGTAGCTACATATTATTTACTCCTACCCTTTATTACCCTTGCAACATATATCCTCCAATTCTGTAGTTTTTACCACCTTATATATACACTGCACAGGTAACATAACACTATATGGTACTTACGGTCACAGCAGACGTAGGTGCCAAAGGGTTTGACGACAGTGGTTGACGCATGGTATATTCTAGAAGCGTTCGCACACACAGCCATCACCACCACCATCACCACTACCGTAGATAACAGTGAAGTCGCCAGTTCTACGTTTCTTTGTTATTTACAGACGTGTGGTGGCGTTAATACTTACATTTGTACATCCATGATTTCAGGAAAGTTAGAAGGGTCTATCTGGAAAGTCTGTGTCTTTTTGTGTCTTATTCTGTGTCATATTAGGGCTATAAATGAACAAATTGCAAAAATAAAACCGAATGGCGACCTCACTATACCTACTACAGTAAAGTCGCCAGCTAGTATTTTAACCCAACAGTTGAGTCGCCACTCTGGGGAATTCAGGGAAATTAGAGGTACAGTAAAACAAGTCTCTATATATATTAGCTGCGGAAGATGCTTGGATATATAAAAATTCCTCTGCCAACGTGAAAATAAATTCTATTCAAGTTTGAAAGATCTGGCAAGTCTGCGCCCTGTCGCCCGAAAAGCTACTGTTTACTGTCTGTCATCGCGCAAAGAAAAACGTGAGAAGCAAAATGCGCAACAGTTATACTTGCAGATACAAAGCATAAAACAACGCTGAAACAGGGTAGATTATACAGCCATTATATAAACTACTGTGTAACATCTTCAGTGGCACATAAAAATCAGTAGTGATGCTATAATTCGTAATATTTGGCGCCTGGCGACTTCACTGTAGGTGGCGACTTCACTGTTATCTACGGTAGACACACACTTTGCTTCTGTATACATAAGAAAGTATTGTCATATTACCATCACCAGTAGACACATACCTCGTTTCTGTATACATACCCAGCAAACACAAAGACGGAGGGCCTCCGGAGGCCCTCCGTATGTCTTACCGGCGGCCCGACGGAAGTGTACGACGTAGGGCCGCTGGGAATTTGCTCAGAGGCTCACCGGCGGGCCGCTCCCAGCGGCCCGCCGTAGGGCATATGACCATTAGCCGCTGTTATATTAACTGATTGAAGAATATTTATGGTTATACTTTCTAAGTATATTGCAGATATAGTAATGTTTTAAGGGGTGTTGCACAGCCCATTAGCCGATTAATAGACTAATGGGCTGTTCAACACTTATAAAAACATTACTATATCTGCAATATACTTAGAAAGTATAACCATAAATATTCCTATGTCGTTATCCAGTAATACGATGAAAAGGAGATCATAATTGCTACGGACATTGTTTATTTCATAAGTACAAAAACATTTTCGTTATTGGGTTTACATGCTGGTGTACGTGGAACACTGTACAACCATGTAGAAGGATATTGGTTGCAGCGAACCACATAACTACATCCACCCACTTGTACGTTTTCTCACTAACTGATTTCACTCACTGACACAACGCTGCCGAGGAATTCCTAAAAAAAACGTGTCGTACTGCAATTATTTATATTATTCAGTCTATTTCGATATAATGAAGGAGCAAAAACAAGTTATAACTAAGTTGTCATTATGTTATCGACTGGTTAAGGGTGACAATTTAGGCCTTTTGTGGGTTTTTAACCCTTTGTAATGGCTATCGTACGTCAGGCAGTTTAGTGCATTGGTAGCTGGGAAATTATTTCAAATAATATTCTATTCTAAATCATGATATTATCCATGTTAATTCTCCATCATCTACATATTCCTTATTAGGTGTACCGTTGAGTATTGATATGTGTTGATAATATGTTGGAAGTTATTGAAATAAGGGAAAATATGACCTTGTGTTATCCCGTAATAATCTTCGCCGCGTTACTCAAATGTTATTTTTATATGATACTATCTGATACACACATAAACTAACTGATAACGTTTTTCCATGTAAACTCCTTCCTATATACATATCTCACCTTTATTTCTATGTATCTCTGGGTGTTCCTGATTAAGCTGGAAATATTTGAAATAAACTGATATATGATAATTTCTATAAACTATTATAAAAACTTTTATAACAATTTTTAATAGCTTGAACAGGCCTAATAATAGTGATGGTACCGATATTGAGATACTATGTATATTACTGAGTTAATATTATATAATATGAAATGACTATTTCCCACTTACAAATACGTACCAGCGGGCCTCCGGAGGATTGACGTCAAGTTGCCGCTGCTTGTCACTACTGATGTAATACTACAGCAAGATAATCATATAACTGTTGTTTCAAAATGTTTACACATAGAAATATTCAATTCTTGAAATTCTGTACATTAATTTTCAACATAGTAAATTATCCCGTCTGAAAATACACCAGCGGGCCTTCGGAGGGCTGACGGAGGTAAATTTGCCGCCGGCGGCCGCCGTTCGCCGCTCTACAGCCTATGTCGGCCCGCCGGTGATGGTTAGCTGGGTAAGAAACTATTAAGATCACCACCAACATATATAGTTTATCTAACTTTAAGTTGGAATGGATTCTGTCGTGGGGCTGTTAGTGCGGAGTCAATAGGGAGTTTTAAAATGAGATTAGACAGTGTTATGGATGGGAATGAAAGGTGGATGTAGGAAGTGTTAAGTAACAGAAGCTACCGTACGTGTAGGTCTCCCAGCCTCTTGTAGCTTCCTTATGTATACTTATGTTCTTATGTTCTTAAATTAAATAGGAGTTAGAAATATCCGCGAATATGCGAATCCGGTAAATATTGTTTTTTTTTCGCCATCAAATCGAGTGAAACAGATGAGTTAGAAATATAAATATCTGCGAATATGTGAATTAATGATACACGATTTTGTATGGGATAAATTTGTATGAAAAGGATGTGTAGCTAATATGTTGGTGGTGGTGTTGTTGTTTTCCAAGTTGTTGAAAATATGTGAGAGACAGACAGACAGACATATTACCTAGCAGATATGAGGGAAAAGTTTTAACTGATAACACAGGATTAATTTCATGTACCGCAATAATTTGAGAAACGTGTGTGTGCATGTGTGTGTAGCCTACGTGTGTGTGTGCGTGACTGTGTGCATGTTTGACTGTGTGTGTGTGTGTGTGTGTGTGTGTGTGTGTGTGTGTGTGTGTGTGTGTGTGTGTGTGTGTGCATGTGTGACTGTGTGTGTGTGTGTGCATGTGTGTGTGACTGTGTCTGTGTGTGTGTGTGTGTGTGTGTGTGTTGTGTGCAGTGGCGTACCGAGGGGGGGGGGACATCCGGCCATGGACCCCCCTTCGGCAAAGAATAAATTATAATAAATTATATATTTATTATATATATATATATATATATATATATATATATATATATATATATATATATATATATTTATATATATATATATATATATATATATATATATATATATATATATATATATATATAATTGGCCCCCCCCTTTTCAATTTTCTGGGTACGCCATTGGTTGTGTGTGTGTGTGTGTGACTGTGTGCATGTGTGACTATATGTGCATGTGTGTCTGTCTCTGTGTGTGTGTTGTCCGCTAATGGGACTCTCAGTACGGGCCTATTGCTGCTCGGCACTAGGGGAAATTAGAACCAATCAGCGCGCGGTGAGAGCGGGGGTGTGGGAGGGGCTATCCTACTCAGTCGTCCACACACAACATTTACGAGTAAAGGCCGGTTATAAGATGAATGAGGGAGAATGATCTGGGAGTGTGGCCTCAATCTAGACTCAGAGTCGAAAGGGATCACTGTTATACTACTCTGCATTTCATCATGGCAACATATAGGGAAGTGCTACATTTTGAGGAGGAAGGTTTTTTCACTACAAGTATAACGGTGAAGGATGACACTGTTCGTCTCCGCATAAATGCTAAGGCCTCTTCCATTTGCGACATTTCAGGAACCAGTTCACGGAACCCAAGAATTCAGGCGTTCCATTTGCGCACGAAAACCTGGGTCCGAGGTGACGCGCGTTGTGAGTCAGCAAAACCCTTGAACTTTCTCTACCCACATTGGGACGTCGGTAGCCTGGGTAGAGTTTTCAGTTCATAACAAACAATGGCCGTCTTGGGCCCTATTTCTCTTATCGTGGAGGGTTTTCCGCATGCACGAGTCGGAGAGGATGTCAGACAGGCCTACTACAAGGGGCACTGGTGGAGGAATGCGTTCCCGCGATCTTAAACGTGATATGATCCCTTCACATCACAGCTGAGTTACCACTTTTAATGTTTCTCTCTCTCTCTCTCTCTCTCTCTCTCTCTCTCTCTCTCTCTCTCTCTCTCTCTCTCTCTCTCTCTCTCTCTCTCTCTCTCTCTCTCTCTCTCTCTCTCTCTCATTATCATCCATTCTTAGTGCTTTGTGTTGGCCGAAGCCAGCACCCCGGGAGGCGGGTCACAAACCCCCGGCTAATACCCGGTACCCATTCACTGCTGGGTGGACAGGGGCTCGGGTTTTAAGGAAACAACCCATCTGTTTCCGCTCCGCCCGGGGATCGAACCCGGGACCTCTCGGTTGTGAACCGAGCGTGTGTGTGTGTGTCTCCCAACATGGCAACTCTAACCCACTGTCTCTCTCTCTTCCTTCCTTCTTCCTCCTCTCTCTCTCTCTTCTTCCCTTCTTCCTCCTCTCAGGAACTACCACGTGTAGGCCTCGCG
The DNA here is from genome assembly GCA_016584305.1 of Chionoecetes opilio. Lineage (NCBI taxonomy): Eukaryota > Metazoa > Arthropoda > Malacostraca > Decapoda > Majidae > Chionoecetes > Chionoecetes opilio. The sequence continues at coordinate 93,286 of JACEEZ010019160.1, forward strand.
GCCTCTTGTAGCTTCCTTATTTTCTTATGTTCTTCTTATGTTCTCTCTCTCTCTCTCTTCCTCTCTTCTTCCTTCTCTCTCTCTCTCTCTCTCTCTCTCTCTCTCTCTCTCTCTCTCTCTCTCTCTCTCTCTCTCTCTCTCTCTCTCTCTCTCTCTCCTCTCCTCTTCTCTCTCTCTCCTCTCTCTCTCCTCTCTCTCTCTCTCTCTCTCTCTCTCTCTCTTCTCCTCTCTCCTCTCTCTCTCTCTCTTCTTCTTCTCCTCTCTCTCTCTTCTTCTTCTCTTCTCTCTCTCCCCTCTCTTCCTCCTCTCTCTCTCTCTCTCTCTCTCTCTCTCTCTCTCTTCTCTCTCTCTCTCTCTCTCTCTCTCTCTCTCTCTCTCTCTCTCTCTCTCTCTCTCTTCCTCTCTTCTCTCTCTCTCTCTCTCTTCTCTTCTCTTCCTCTCTCTCTCTCTCTCTCTCTTCTCTCTCTTCTCTCTTCTCTCTCTCTCTCTCTCTCTCTCCTCTCTCTCTCTCTCTCTCTCTCTCTCTCTCTCTTCCTCCTTTCTTCCTTCTCTCTCTCTCTCTTCCTCCTTTCTTCCTCCTGACTATAAGGTTGTAGTGGTGGTTATCAGCGCGGGAAGAGGAGGCTTCCTGCTGTGACGTCACCGAGCCGTGTTGCGTCGTCTGCTTGTCGTGAGGAGCGTTTTGAGAGCTCGGGGAATTTACAGATTTTGATTGCGGATTATTTAAAAACGGCTGACTGGATGCAAAAAGTGACAACATATTGTTGATATACTCGCTAATGGCTATAATTTGATTGCATTAAATCAGGAATGATGAAATGGTCTGGACGATTACTTTAAGGGTGGTGCCGACCACCCTTAAGGCCGTGTCACACGGACACTTTTTCCGGCATCTTTTGGTATTTTGCTACCAAAAGATGCCTGTAGTGGTGGCGAACAAATGCGCGTTCGTCACATGGCGTTTCGGCTACGAGCACGTTCTACTGGCATCTAAATTGGGACTAGCAACCAATTTTGACAAAACTAACATTATGAATCGTGCAAGAAGACTTCAATCGTATTAATTTCAATCGTATTCTTCAATTCAAGACTTATGAATCGTGCAAGAAGATGCTCGTAGCCGAAACGCCATGTGACGAACGCGCATTTGTTCGCCACCACTACAGGTATCTTTTGGTAGCAAAATACCAAAAGATGCCGGAAAAAGTGTCCGTGTGACACTGCCTTTAGCCTCGCGGTCCCGTAGCAAGGGAGAAAACGGTTTGAGCATCACTCGTAGAGGCGCTACGAGGTAAAAGCCTCGGAGGGTAATACTTACGGACCCGTAACTCTTTCGAGCATCTCCCCCCTGGAGACTTCCTACCTCTGCTAATACCAGTCTCGAGCAGTCGTTGGCCAGTGTGCACGTTTACCACCAAATCTACGACTTTGTCGCCCTGTGGGTTCGTGTTACCACCGACGTCGGACTTCCTACCAAAAAAAGCGATAAAGTGCTTAGTGGGTTCCCGCCCAGGAAGGTTGTGGCAATGTGCTCGCTGAAGGTAATAGTAATGTAGCAAAACCGTAGTGGGATATAGCAAATAGGTTGTGAAAAGGTGATGGAACGTGTTAAAAAGGTAGTAGGCTACAAACGTTGTTGTAACGTCCAAATGGTTCCCAAAATGTTGTAGAAAGGTTGTCAGTTACGTAGTGAAATACGTAGTTAGGTAGGACGCACCTGGGCGTCCACACAAATGCGTACTAGTTACGTATCTTTGCTACGTAAAAGTTACAAAACCGCTACCTTTATACTACGTAGAAAATACGTAAGTGTGTTAGCTGGGAGAAGATTTGTCTCCCGGAACGAATTGCGTGTGTGAACGTAATCTCTGCACTACCGTAGCCCGCAAGAGACCGACTTCTCTGTCTAAAAAAATGCCGAAAAAAGCTCAGTGTGAACCTGCCTTAAGAATATAAAAAATATGCACTTCGAAAAAAATGCACATCGAGAAAAATGCACTTAGAAAACAATGCACTTTACAGAAAAGATGTGCGTCCCTGACCCTGGGAGAATGCCTCCCACACTGCCAGAAATAGTCAGTGATAAACTAGTGTGAGTGGTGACGAGTGAGGCAATGAAGGCACTGATGTATTTTCCCAGTTTGTTTTTCGGACAGTGTGCAAGTTGCTCAAGGGGTGATGGGAGTTCATTGTACGACCTATCCCTCCCACCTATTGTTTGTACTCTGTCCGAAAAAAAGGTAAAACGTGGAACTAGTTATATTAAGTGTGTTAACTAATTATTGTACTAGGTACCGTAGACCTACTCAAATATTTAACATTTAGTAGTAGTAGTAATAGTAGTAGTGTGGCGGGGGGTTATATTATACTTTGCAGAATTAAGCGCCTTTACTCCGCGGTTGGTGCACATAATAGTTTATATTGATTTTTTTCCCCATCTGTATTGCCAGATTGCTACATTTGTGGGATTAGGATGTTTGCCGCTACTGGAGGAAATGAGGAGATTACATGGTGGACTGCGTTGGAAAGCAAGGTACGTGATGTGAGGCGAGCCACTAATTATGTACGCTACACATGCATGTACTGTCAACTGTTACCATACGAAGAAATGAAGAGTGGATGTGCGAAAGTCAGCGACCTAACATGAAAATGGGAGAAAAAACTGGTGGCAAAAAAGGAGAGAGAGAGAGCAGAACAAATCTTTAGTAAATAGAAAGAGGGTTCCATTTTATTTTTATATTTCCCGGTAAACATTGTTGTCGTCTGCGTAGGGAAAGTGTATAGATGCCGCAAGACAACCATATTGAAGTTGTGAAAAAAACAGTTGCACATCAAATATAAAGTTTCCGAGCATCTTATAGAATATTATAATCTATTCCGCTAAGAATCAGACCCTATTCCTAAATCTCATACAATAACCAACCTATTTTAAAACCTAAAAATGAACTTAAGAATCAACAAAATTTGTGTATAGAGTCGATAACACTAAAAATATTAATGAACTATATATTCTAACTACCAAGATTAAAATATCCAGGCCCCAAAAGACTGAATTATAGTGAGGAGTAAATAATACCAGACCACCAAATTACACGTATTGAATAAAAGAATACACAAAAACAGCCTTAAACAATATAGTTATTATATTAAAATGAAAATATTAAATAGAATGAGGCCCAAAAGGACATAGAAATAGAGTTTAAATGATAATTCCCAACATATCCAAATTACACGTATATAATTAGAAACGCAGATACTAATAGACATAAGCAACGTAATCATAGTACATAAATCATAACAATAAATCAACTAAGACCTAAAAAGACATAGAAACACGTGACATATTTGAGTAATAATGATAATTCCTGGAACAATAGCCGCCATAACCAGTGACACAGCTGCTCCAGTGTTCACCAGGGAGGCACAATAACACGTCTATTATTTCACCTCAATTAACTGTTTCTTTCATATAGCAAATTACCACAAAGGTCAGTATCATTTAGAACATAGTGTTTGTAGCTTATGGACAGCCAGGGTGTCTTGGGAGAGGTAGAAAAGGGGGTTAAATGGGGATAAACACCAATGGCCGGCCTTGAGTGTGTGGTGGGCAGATGTCACACTTCCCTATTATCTTTTTTCCCCCTTCATTTATCATCATTATAACTATACAGGCTGTAAATTAACATCCTCCTGTTATATTCAAAGTCATTGGGTACTATTCCTTAACAGGTTTTGGGTCTGAGTGTGTTGATTTTAAGGTGTGGGTTTGATTGGGGTCTTGTTTTGTCTATTGTTTTAATTGTGGTAATGAGGTTGGGTTGTCTGATATTGGTTCGAATACTGCCTTGAATTAGAGTACGAGCTAGCCAAAAGGACTGTGCAGGGATAACCACAAAGACAGCAGACCAGCCCGGGCCGCCCCTGTACACACCGACACACCTTCATTAATAACATGAATCCCGCCCTGAGTATTCCTCGCCTGGAACCTGAAGTATAACATTAATGATACGGTTTTGTGAAATTTTAGTTTTCTTGTTTGTATTCAGTTAATATGTGATTTATAGGTCGTGTTGTGGGTTTGGAACAAGGAAGGGAGGTTAATTCTCGTTTTTGTGCACTACTGATTTAGAGCAAAAAGCCTTATTTTCGGTATATTGGTATTTTCAACCAGTAATTGAGTACGAGGTTATATGTGCTCTTTTCCCATTTATTTTGATGTGTTAAGAATAATGGTCACATTAAAAATAATCGGAAATGACCCATTTTGCAGATATCCCTCCTCCATAACAAATCTTTCACATAACTTTCCCGTCAGGAACACGGGGTTTTGGGCGAGGAGAGGGGAAACAAGTTTTGTATGGGGAATAGATTATGTGGATGATGTCAAATATATCCGGTAGATACTTTATGTGATGATACAAGGCCGAGAATACATAACAATATATAACCAATAAAGTCTACGGACATTACCTACCTATGCCTGGAAAATTCCCTTGTTGATTAAATCTTTACAACGTTAAAACCAATTTAATACAATACTTGGACATTGGTTACATAACCTGAATTACCTGAAGGTGCTGCGCCTCCCCAGACCTCCCCCGCTAGCTCACTAGCCTAACCTGGACATTGGTTACCTAACCTAACCTTAAGGGGGGATATCTGAAAAATGCGGCATTTCCGACAATTTTTAATGTGACCAATTTAAAAATTCACGGCTGTAACACGGTAAAAGACTATTCTGCACTACTTCTATATACCAACCACTACCCATGACCATGCTTTTTAAAAATGCCACATGTTTAAATGCCCGAGACCTTAAAATCTTGTTACTTTTCTTCTGTCTGCCAAACCAAGGCAGCAAAGCATCTCTTATCCTCAAAAACAAATGGACATATTTCAATTTCCTTCATATGTGATGAAGAATAACCTTTCCTCATTATATTAATCCTGTAGCCAATAGTTTAAGATTTGTAATGTTCTTGTAATAGCTCACAAAAAAACCACATGATTTTGCATCCTGATTGGGTGTTTTACCCTAATGATTGCCAGATTTTTGATGGTCAACCTGCATATCTATATAGTATATGGTATGATATAAATGAGATGTTAACATAACTTCTTTTTTCTCCAGATGTCAGGTACATCCCAGCACAAGTATCGGTATAAAAACCAAGGCTTAGACTCTGCTGAAATGAGGAGACGGCGGGAAGAGGAAGGAGTACAGTTGAGGAAACAGAAGAGAGAACAGCAGCTTGCAAAACGCCGAAATGTTAATGATTTAACAGCAGGTCTTGGTGATGACGAATCGGTAGAAGCTTCTATGAACCAGGTGTGTTGTGTGTTATTATTGTTAAGCTGTGAGGCAGGAAGCAGAAATTTCAATAATTAATTAGAAATGCATTATTAAAAGAATGCATTACTGTTGACTGGTTAGTTTTGTACATAATTGTTGCCAAGAGCAACAGTGACCATGACCATTCCAGGATGCCAGGCAGAATACTCATAACTTTTTTATATACATGATAGTTGTTCATCAACAAACAGACAGACAGACGGACATTTGAAGATTGCCAATTCAGTCATTGTACGAGTAACCTTGTTATCTTGTATGGTGTGCATTTGCCATTGATTTTCACTTCAAGACTCAAAATATGTAGTATTTCAATGTATTGAATGAATAATGAATGTGAAACATGTAGCTTACCAATTTACCTTATAGTTATTGGTGGCACAGCCTGCTTAGACTCTCTTATTTAAATTACCTCAATTTTATTGCTGGTTTATAGTTTTAAGCAGATATTCACCCACAGGGGCTAGAGAAGCCAGTTGAAGACAGTTATGTGTATATGTGCCATGTCTCAGTGATAGTGGGTGATGTGAAAACCATTAGTTCTAGATTTAACACAAGTTATGTAGAATATGATGTCTGTAATTATGTATGCCGCATTAAATTAGTAGGATTATATTGCTGTCATTCTGTATGGAAGTTATATTTTCTTGATCCTGCTTAAAAGAGACTGCTGTGGATTGATGTCATTTCAAATAGCTTTCATTTATTTCCCCCTTTACATCACAGCTGAGACTTCCTATCTGTGCTAGTCCCTGTTAGTGTGCTGTGAGAGGCAGCTTAGTGAGAGAGCTTTTGTCACACCCATCCCTTGCAAGGGCTCAGAAGGGCAGCCTTGGAAGAGCAGGCATCAGCATAGGAAATTCCTGATGCACATTTTTTCTTTAACAATTTGTTATTGCAAACTAATGAATGATATGATCATTCGGTTTTGCGACTTTACAATATCTACTTTATTAGAATGCAGATTTTAAAAATCCAAACTCAATCAAACAAAAAAGATCAAGGTGACCAAAATATAAACTTTCTTGTGAGTATGTTGTAAAAGTCCATTGCTAAGACTTATGAGTTCCTAATATGATTAATCCAGCCTGATGTCAGATCCAAATGTAGTGGAACCCAAGGTAGATATTGATTGTAGAGCATGGGAAGTATAGATACAACCCCTGTTACAGGAGAGCAACCAGCAGGGGACCGTGGTGGGCGGCAGTCTGATCACCCCGGAAATGGTGCAGGTGCTCTACAGCGACGACCTGGAGGCTCAGCTCAATGCCACACAGAAATTCAGAAAATTACTCTCCAGGGAGCCTAACCCCCCAATAGATGAAGTTATCCAGACTGGAATTGTTCCAAAGTTTGTCGAGTTTCTTCAGAGAGATGGTCATTGCACGCTGCAGGTAATTATTTACTCCTTTTTGGTTTGTGACTTGAATTATATGCATGGACTAAGGTGAAATGTTTTTCAATCTAGGATTAGTTTTTAGATAATTTAAGTAGAAACTTGTCTCAGTTCAACTTTGTATCATTCTATGGATGATCTTGATTTAGGTAGATGCTAATGGATGAAGATATAAAAAATGAAGTGACAAGATCCAGAAATATGTAGGCAAAAGATTGAAAGTGGTTTATTGGTCTTGGCTAATGGAAGAAAGTGAAATGGAGACTTTGGAATTATTTGATTAAAAAGGCCTTATGGAATTTGGGTTACGTGCAGTTGTTGAGATGAAAAAGGAATGATCAAGAATTAAGTATATACTGGTGTACTTGGCTTACGACCATAATCCGTTCCAAAATTGGCGTCGGAAGCAAAAAACGGTCGGATGGCAAGACTATTCTCAAAAAACACAAAGAATTCCAATTTTTTTTTTTTTACTAAAAACATTTCGTCACTTATAAGTGCAGTAAAACGCGTATAAGCAATGCTTTTTACCCTACAATACATAGGATAATGTTTACCATTAGCAAATGTATCAGTAAAGTCATTAAAAAATGATACATTTTGTACTCACCCAAATGACGAGTTACAGCTGGCTTGTAGAGTCGATGGTGGTTGAGTGGGAGATGAAGCAGCATACTTAGTGCTGCTTGAAAGGAGAGTCTCCTTCCATTATGCCAGGGTCATCAGGGTCGCTGTCGCTGTCACTGACACCCACGAGTGCCTTGCGGGGAGGCTGCCGTGCCCTGTCACTAACACTCTGGCCAAGCTCCTCACTGTCACTGTCACTTTCACTGCGGGCAGGCTGGCACGCACTGACAATACCACTGGGGCTAGGCTGCAGCTAACTGTCATTGTCAGGAGAAACACTGCGGGCACCTGGGTCAAGGGCAGAACTTGTGCCAGGCTGCGGCTCGCTCACACGTGCACGCTTAGCACTCGGGCCAAGCAGGAACTTGTCCATGGTTTGCTGCCTCACTCGCTTCTTTACGGAGGCCCTGAAGTACTCGAAGGCCTTCTCAAGAATGTTTATGCCGTCAAACACGATAATCATGTCAGGGTGGTAGGTCACGAGGCATTCCTGGATGTCTTCCCAATTATGAAGCCGCTGCTTGATCTTAGCCGCGGGCACCTTGCTAGTTCGCCCCTCGTTTGCCTCTTCCTAGCTTGATGACTGTGCTTCCTCGGCAGCCTCCTCCTGCTGCTGTTGCTTGAGGTGCTGCAGGTCATCTGTTGACAGCTCCTGTCCATGCTCCTCCACCAGCACGTTGACGTCATCGTCGCTCACCTGCAAGCCCAAAACGCACCCCAGCGACACAATTTCAGGCACCACAGGCTCGTCAGGCTCCGCCTCAATGCCATCGAAGTCACCCGCTGGCAGTGCTGCAGACCACAGCTTCTGCCATACAGCGACGAGGGTGCGGACGGTCACTTCATCCCATGCCTGCTTAATGAGGTGGATGGCTTCGAGGAAGTTGAATTGGTCCTTCCAGAAGTCACGCAGTTTGATGTTTGTGCTGTCAGTGACGTTGCAGCACTTCCGGAAGAGATCTTGGTGTACAGCTTCTTGAAATTTGCGATGACTTGCTGGTCCATCGGCTGAAGCAGTGGCGTGGTTTTAGGGGGGAGATACTTCACTGTTGCTACACTTAAGCTTCATGTCAAGTCCAGAAAAATCTCAAGAGGTAACCATACTGTGTTTCATCTTGAGAAACTGAAGGACTCGACATGTGCTCATGAGTATGCAGTGGCAGTCTCAAATCGGTTTGATGTGCTCGGTGCCCTTGAGGACCCTGTAGAACTGTGGGATACCTTCAAACGTGAAACTCTGCAGGCTGCCAAGGAGTGTATTGGGGAGCGCCCGAGGTCAAGGCGTGGATTTGTCTCGACGGAGATGCTGGAAAAAATCGAGAAGAGTCGCGCTGCCAGGTTGGCTGGGAACCAGGACCAGCACAGGGCTCTGTCACGCCGGACTAGAACCCTCCTAAGGAGAGACAAGGAGAGGTATGTCAGGAGACTCGCTGAGGATGTCGAGGGTCATTTGAACGCTAATGACCTCCAACCCGCCTACCGAGCCCTGAAGAAGCTCCGTTCCAAGTCTCCATCTCGGGCGAGTGCTATTCGAGCAGCAGATGGGCGCCTCGTGTCGGACATGGGTGGGCAGATGGCTCGTTGGGCTGAGTACTTTGGGCAGTTGTTCACGGTGGACCCTCCAACTGAGCAGCTTCACACCACTGGGTTACAGGCAGTGGATGCCGATCCTCCCATTGACGAAACCGCACCCTCTCTTGACGAAGTCAGAGAGGCTGTAGCTAAGTTGAGGGGTGGAAAGGCAGCTGGTGTTTGTAATATCAGTGCGGAGCTCCTCAAAGCTGGGGGTGAGGCCATGATCTGCGGGTTGCATGCTGTCCTGACTGCCGTGTGGCAATCAGGTACCATTCCTCCTGACTGGAAAAGGGGGCTGGTCGTCCCTATCTGGAAAGGGAAAGGGAACCGTCAGGACTGCAACAATTACCGCGGTATTACACTGCTCAGCGTGCCAGGCAAGGTGCTTGCCCATCTATTGCTGACACGGATCCGCAGTCATCTGCTGAAGCATCAGAGACCTCAGCAGTCTGGGTTCACGCCTGGTAAGTCAACAATGGACCGTATCCTAGCGCTTCGTGTCCTGGTGGAACGCCGATGTGAGTTTCGACAGGGGATGCTTGCAGCCTATGTTGACCTCAAGAAGGCGTTTGACTCAGTGCATCGTAAGTCACTTTGGGATCTGCTGCGACTTTGCGGGATTCCTGCAAGGACTATTGGTTTGATAACCGGTCTGTATTCTGGGACTGAGAGTGCTGTGAAGTGTGGGGCAGGTGTATCCAGCTTCTTTCCTGTTAATACAGGAGTGAGGCAAAGGTGCGTCCTTGCCCCATCACTTTTCAACGCTTGTATGGACTGGGTATTGGACAAGGTTTTAGATCAAAGTGATTGTGGAGCATCCGTCGGCAACATCAAGATCACTGATCTTGTTTTTGCCGATTACGCAGTAATCTTTGCTGAGTCGCTGGAGGTCCTGGTGATGGCTCTCGAGGCGCTGCACGAGGAGGCAAAGCCTTTGGGACTTGAGGTCTCCTGGCTTGAGACCAAGGTCCAGGTGTTTGGAGACTTACTAGATGAAGCAGTCTGTTCATATGTGCGGCGAGGACATTGAGATCTTGAAAAGTTTTACATACCTTGGTAGCGCAGTCCATAATGACGGCGGGTCACGTCAAGAAGTCTTACGTTGGATTGGCATAGCCCACGGTGCTATGGACTCGCTCAGCGGGAGTATTTGGCATTGTCGGTACCTGTGCAGGAGGACAAAGATCCGGATCTTCAAGTCGCTTGTGATCCCTGTCTTACTATATGGTTGTGAGACATGGACACTAAATAGTGACTTGAAGAGACTAATCAATGCCTTCGGTAATAAGTGTCTCCGCAGAATCATGGGGTATAGCTGGGATGATTACGTGTCAAATCAGCGATTGCACCGTGAGACTGAATCGAGGCCTATTACCTGCATAGTCCGTCAACGCCAACTTCGACTATATGGGTATGTGGCACGCTACCCTGAAACCGATCCTTCCCATCGGGTTGTATCTGTAAGAGACAATCTGGCATGGAGGAGGCCAAGGGGGCGCCCATAAGGCTCGTGGCTGGGGCAAGTTGATGTTTCTTGTCGAGAGCTTCTTGGTATGGGAAAGGAGCCTGCATGGAGACTCGCGCGTGGTGACCCCCGGGAGTGGCGTCGTAGGGTTGGCGAGGCGACGCGCCCCTCGGCATATGCCCCCAATGATTGATTGATGAAGTCAGCAGAGACGGTAAGGTTGTATTTACCTAGTTGTGTTTTACAGGGCCTGAGCTACTCTAGTGTGGTCCCGTCTCCGTATCTACATTTATCCAGTCTTTCTTTCAATTGGTGCACATTATGTGCCGATATCACCTCCTCATTTTGTCCATTCCAAACTTCTACATTTCTATGAGGGAAACCGTGACGTGGTTGGATGCCAAGTTAGCCGTCGTAAGCAAAAAAAAAAAAAGGAATATTTTCTTGGTCGGATAACGCGTTGGTCTTTAGTCAAATACGTCGTATGCCGAGTACCCCACTGTATATACGTGACAAGAATATAATTATAATAATTGTGTGTAATGCAAATTATCACTGTAATATTTACATCATGCCTTGCCTTGTTTTAGTTGTACAAGAAAAGTTTTTAAAGAATTCTCTGACTTTATGAAGTGTCATTTAGAATCTTCTTGCAATTTAATACATGATGGCTAACATTGTGCAGTCATGTGTGCCTGTCATCCTATAGCTATTGTCATGTTTACTCTGCAGTTTGAGGCAGCCTGGGCCCTCACCAACATTGCCTCTGGGACCAGCGTACAGACAAGGATAGTCATAGAGGCTGGTGCCGTGCCTATCTTTATCCGCCTACTGAGCTCAGATTTTGAAGACGTCCAGGAACAGGCAGTTTGGGCCCTTGGTAACATTGCTGGAGACTCCCCAGACTGCCGAGATTATGTTTTATCTGAAAATATTTTGATGCCTTTATTACAGTAAGTATAAGTGTTGTTCCTCAGTTAGGTAAAAGTTGGTTAAGCCCAGTAGTATATGAATGAGACCATTGAGTGAGCTTGGTGGTGAGAAAACTTTGGATGAATAAGCAGAAGCATGTTATTTCTGCTAACACCTTCACTGTGTATGGGTCGCCGGCGCACCACAGGTTGCCCTCCATGTACAGAGTACACCCGTGGCCAAAACACACTTTTTAAAAGTTTTGGAAACACGAGTGTATAACCAGTTATTTCGAATATTTACATTTGTTAAAGCTTCTGATATGCTCCATTAGGATCAGATTATACAATAATATGTACCTATATGTAGATAATTCATCTATTTTTTTTTTTTTTTTTTTTTTACATCACAAAGGACTGGCCAAGGGCACAACAAAAAGAGGTAACACAAAGCCCACTTAGTTGCCAGTCCCTATAAAGAGGACAGTAAGAGAATAAAAAAAGGAGGGTGGGCCAATTTAGTTCGGGAGGTGTCTTTTTACTCTTCTCTTGAAAAGATTTAGGTCGTAGGAAGGTGGAAAATTAGAAACAGGAAGTGAGTACCAGAGTTTACCAGTGAAAGGGATGAAAGAGTAAAGATACTGATTAACTCTTGCATTAGGAAGATGGGACAGAATAGGGATGAGAATGAGTAGAAAGTCTTGTGCAGCGAGGCTGCGGGAGGGGGGAGGCATGCAGTTTGCAAGTTTAGAAGAGTAGTGAGCATGAAAATAACGGTAGAAGATAGCAAGCGAAGCAACATTGCGGTGGTGATTTAAAGATTAAAGACAGTCAGTCAGAGGAGAGGAGTTGATGAGAAAAAAAAAATGGTGAGTGAGACTAGACAAAATGCTGGTGGCGAACATTGAAATTCCCAAGAATGGAAATTTTTGCTAAAGGAAAATGAGATGAGATGTGCTCCACTTTTGATGTTAAATAGTCGAAGAATTTTACATAGTCCGAGGAGTTAGGTGAGAGATATACAGCACAGATAAATTTAGTAAGAGAGTGACATTGAAGTCGAAGCCAGATGGTAGAAAATTCGGAAGATTCAAGACCGTGGGCACGAGAGCAAGTGATGTCATTGCGCACATATACGCAACAGCCAGCTTTGGATTGAAAATGAGAAAAGAGACAGTAAGAAGAGACAGAAAAAGGACTGCTGTCAGTGCTCACAGACAACTGGGTTTCGGTGAGGAAAAGAAGAGGTTTAGAGGAGGAGAGATGATAATTATAATTATCCAATTTTTTTTCCCTCAATTCATCAGATTGTGTTAAGTCAGACAGATTGTCTTCAGACAAAACTAGACTGCATGTTTAGACAATCACCTCAAAAGCATTAGAATCATTATTTTATTAAATCAGTGATCAAATATGGCATACGAATGCCTTTCTTGTGTATAAAGTTAAAAATAAAAATTATTTAGATGCACTGAAAAGACGATACGTATTTCATAAAACAGTAAAACTATGTAGCTTGGGCGGGAGGTAAACAGTGATTTGGCGGGAACACCTGCATAGTTCATCCTGCTACCCAGCAGACGCATTTTGCAAGCAGCGAACTTTTTTAATGGTTTCTTAACACTACTCTGCACACACCTTCACAGCAGGAAACGGGTGCTAAGCTCTCTGGAAAGGCACATCTTTCTTGCTGCACCCATAAAGGATGCGAGTATGTGCCATATCACAAAAAATATATATCAGAAACACCCAAAATTCTTCAAGTACTATATTTATTTCTGTGTTCACGTGCTTCTGGATTACCGCGAGGGAAGGGGACTGCCTTTTGTGACGTCACCGAGCCATGGTGCGTCGTCTGCTAGTGTACAGGAGCGTTTTGGAAGCTCAGGGAATTTACAGATTTTGATTGCAGATTATTTAAAAGCGGCTGACTGGATGCAAAAAGTGACAACATATTGTTGATATATTCGATAATGGCTATATTTTGACTGCATTAAATCAGGAATGATGAAATGGTCTGGACAATTATTTTAAGGTTAACAAACTTCCTTTTCACAACCTTAGCGGGCATTTTGCTGGGCAAAATTGTGAAATATATGAGAAATAATCACAAAACACAACCAGACCGTATAGTTAGGTTGGGAGGTAAACAGTGACTGGCAATACATGCTCGATTTGGCGGGAACACCCGCACATCTCGCCATGCAACCTAGTGGACACATTTTTCAAGCAGTTGAGTTTTTGAATGTTTTGGTCCCCTTGTCCAGTAGCGGAGGGAGTCTGTTGAATCGAGGGTCGAATGCATATATACACACCATATTTTTCGTTGTTTAAGACTATTTTCAAGACCATCTTTTTGGAGAAAAATTCAATTTTGATTGATTTATTTCCAATATCAGCATAACCTTTAATTATTCTTCAGCAAACTTCATAATTTATATAATAACCCATATTAAAATCCATAAAGTCCATAACAAAATAATGTATAGTTGTATATACAGTTTCCACATTTTTTGGGAAATAAAAACGGTTTGGTACTTAACCCCTTCACTGCGGCTGGTACAAATACGGTCTCTCAGCTATTTAAGGGTTCACTGCGGCTGGTACATATATGGTTTCTGTATTTAAACTGCGCGCTCAAGGATATTATGGGTAAATATTTGTTGTGATAGGCTTGTATGGCAACAGTGTCAAGTGTTGCGATATAATAGAACCTCTTTTTCTGCTTGCGTGAGTTAGTGTGACTAATAAGGTCAAGCGGTACAGTACGACATGTTGACGCTGCCGCGCCTCTACTTCAATTGCGAGGCTAAATAGTCAAGATATTCAATATATTCTTGATGGATATAAAACAGAAGTATGAATGAATGCATGAATGAAGCATTTATGTACCAAAATAAGCTGTATTATGTTGAGTAGTAAGTAGTTTCATTGTGTGTCTGGCAGCACGGTCACGGCCCTGTTGCTGCACTTTGACGTAACTCTTCACTTAGCTGGTAGCCTCCACCAAGACGAAACATAGATTTTCTGGTATGGAATGAGCATCCTATTCATTTAGGCACTTTAAAATATGATCAGTAATTATTTTATATTTTAATTAAACCTGCCACACAGGGGGGTAGGCCTATGAATTTGATATCCGCAGTGAAGGGGTTAAGGGAGGCATAAAATCTTTAACCAAAAGAATGCAGGGTGGTTTTTAGCCAGTTTTTTTTGGTGGAGAAAAAGGTGTGTAATATACACCAAAATATACGATAGACATAGATGTAATATGAAGTAGCAATACAAGCAACTATATAGGCGATCACCGATTTAAAGTTGATTAACTGTTCCAATAAATGGCATAGTAAAATAATGGTGATAAAAGTATGTTAATGATGGGAGAATGTTTTTGGTGCGCGGAGGCGGTGTGCAGTGGGTAATGAAGGGGTTAAGCGTGACTTGTGTTACACGGGGCATAGGTGTATAATTCCCCTTGATATTTTATGTACAGTCAGTGGCCTATTGGGCAAAAGAAAAAAATAGAAAATAGATATGTGTAGTTTACAATAAGTCATGAAGTATGTTTCCTTTTAGCATCTCTCTAACCTCTTACCATTAACCTTTCCAGACTCCTCAGTAAGTCAACGCGCCTCTCCATGACACGAAATGCTGTGTGGGCCCTCAGTAACCTGTGTCGGGGGAAGAACCCGCCCCCAGACTTTGCCCGTGTCTCACCCTGCCTTCCCATCTTGTCTCGACTCCTATTTCATAGTGATGCAGATGTACTGGCGGATGCTTGCTGGGCCCTCAGCTACCTCAGTGATGGGCCCAATGAGAAGATCCAGGCTGTCATTGATGCTGGAGTGTGCCGCAGACTTGTTGAACTCCTAATGTGAGTATTCATGGAGATTTGTGTAGACCAGATGAAGCTTGACAAGCATCAAGGTCCCAGTTATCTATGCTATTCCCTACATATCTTACGGTATAGGGACGGTCCCCTACAAGGATTACAGTTGGGCACCAAAACTTTCTTTAGAATATCCTTTATATGGTACAAATGGGCAACGAATCCTGCCTATTTTTTATTATACAAAAAATACCACAGATTCTTGAAACTAGATACTCATCAGTCAGGAACTTTTTCATATTACACAGTTCTGTGTGGATGTATGGAATGAGTAGGTTCTTGGAGTGCTTCATCTGGACAACAGTTTGCTTCCACCCTACCCCTTCTTGAAGTTAAAGCTGCCTGCGCCCCCTTTTTCTTTTGTTCAGTAATTGTTTGATTTATGATTATCATGATAATCTTGTGTGATATAAGCAGCAGAATATTTCCCTTTCCAGGTTCAATCAGCACAGTGTAGTAGCAGCAGCATTAAGAGCAGTGGGTAACATTGTGACCGGGGATGATGTGCAAACACAGGTGAGCATGTTTCCTTGTACAGGAGAACCTCGTTTATCCGGCACCCTCGGGGGGGAGGGCATGCCGGATAACTCATTTTGCTGTTGTTTTGAGAGTTACTCTTATGGAATCGCCCAAAATCCCAAAATGGGTAACACAAAGCCCGCTTAGTTGCCAGTCCCTATAAAGAAGACAGTAAGAGAATAAAATAAAAAAGAGGGGTGAGCCAATTTAGTGAGGGAGGTGTCTTGTTACTCTTCTCTTGAAAAGATGTAAGTCATAGGAAAGTGGAAAAATAGAAACAGGAAGAGAGTTTCAGAGTTTACCAGTGAAAGGGATGAAAGGGTTGCCAACCCTGCGTACCCCGCCAAATTTGAACTAAATTTCTGCCGATTTTCTCAGTTTTTGAAATAATGATACCTAATTACTGCCTGGGTTATCCTGCTGAGTGCCCCTTTCTACCCCGCACTCCTCGTCAGGATGGACAAGCCAGTCCTCGTGTCGCACGCCAGCACCACGAACACTCTCCTCTCTTTTTTCACAGGATCTCTCTGACGAGCTCAAGCTAGCCCGTGGTCCTCCCTGTTGGAGGCCCGGAGAGAAAAAAAAAAAAAAAAAAAAAAAAAAAAAAAATGCCTGGGTCGATTAATGCCGTTGTTTTGAGGCTGCCGTTGTTTTAAATGCCGGTTAAATGAGGTTCTCCTGTAGTATTGTCAGGGTCATCAGAACCATTTCTTTCTAATGGAGGACAAAAAGCTCTCCCGAAAATCTTCATCAATCTCAGTCCATCAAGCCCATAGGCCAAATATTTCTTGTGAAAATCCTGCCCCTTGTTTGATCTATATACAGTATCAGATCTATATACAGTACAGATAAGAGACTTATTGCTTTTTTTTCTCGTATTTTCATTAATTATAATCATGTGAATATTTTCATTACAGGTAATCTTAAATTGTTCAGCTCTCCCCTGTCTCCTGCACTTGCTGTCTTCTCCAAAAGAATCCATTCGGAAAGAGGCATGCTGGACAATATCAAACATCACTGCTGGCAACCGCTCTCAGGTAATGTGTACATTGTATTTTCTTTTTTAGGTATTAGATATTTCTCATCCACGGGTCGCCGGATTTCAGGGCGCCATCTGTATGTGATTGGTTTGCATGGCCTTGGTGTTGAGTTTGCCCTTCCCCACTCTTTATCTCTTTGACTCATTATTTCTGTCTTGATCTTTTATGATGCTGTTTAAGTCATGATACGTTTCATATCTACTTAGGAGAATTGAATATGTTAAATACATATATTCTGTATTCCACAGATCCAAGCAGTCATCGATTGCAATATCTTCCCAGTGCTCATTGAGATTCTAGGCAAGGCAGAGTTTAAAACCAGAAAAGAAGCTGCATGGGCCATCACCAATGCCACTTCTGGAGGGACGCCGGCACAGATAAGATACCTTGTGGAACATGTTAGAGTCCTTGAGATTGTTTCTTCTCTTATTAGTCACAATGTTTTGAGAAATTACTTGTTTTATACTCAGCATGTTGAAGCTTTAAGCATTCTTTCCCTAAAGCAGTATGAATTTTGTAGTTTACAGTTTACATTAGTTCCGTTGTGATTTTCAATTTTATAACTTAAAAGATAAATCTATATTTAAAAATAAATTATCTAAAATTTTAAGTATTTATCTGAAAATTTTAAATATTTGAAATACAGCAGTTTAGCGAGTTCCACATTTGATTTCATCTCGTGAGCTGACAAGGAACAAGGAGCAGCTGAATTTAAAAGCTCATAACATTTTGACATGTTATATTGTTTGTTTTATTTATTCTACATGGTATTTTTACCAACAATGTGATTGCAAGTTATATTTAGAAAAATATCCTCATGGTTAGTCAGATTGAATTTTATAGATTTAAGTGCAACTCTAAAGGGAGGTAATATATTGATATTCCTTTTTTACTTTTACCATCAATAGGGACTTTTGTGTAAATATTCGCCTGGTTACCTCTGTACAACCAATGTTGACATTATAATTCCATGATCAAATTAGACTGAGGAAGTTGTAATGCTGCAAGGAGGAGGATGACACAAATAAGCCAATATTGTATACAAAGACTAAAGTACCGTATATGGCTGCATATAAGACGACCTTTTAACCTTAAAAAATAGCCACGGAAATTGGGGGTCGTCTTATACGCCCAGTATAAAATGTGAACCTTAAATCCTGTGGTGTACGGGACGTTGTTAGCGCGGGTAATGATTGATGGTAGGCTTACCCCTGCCTTGGTAAAAACACAGATACTTTCTACTGAAATCACTTCCCGTAATTCACATTATTTTAATAAAATAATAAGTGTAGCTAGATGAGTAAGCTGATCAGGACGTGTAATGTAACTATGTGTATGGTTGCAACCAGAATTATGTGTTGAGGAGTGCCATGTGCAACCGTCGTCCTATATATATACTGTACACAGAGAATATGCGTGAGTGGTATATGAATTAACAGCAGGCAAGAGAGGAATTTGCATAGATGTAGGCCTTCACATCAGCAGGGCGTGGGTTTGTTTATTTCTTCTTCTTCTTCTTTTGACCATATGTGCTGTTTGTACCTAACCTTGTATAAGCTGAGTGGTCTACCTTGGAGGGTAGTCTTATACGGCGAGTATAGCCCAAAACCTACATTTTTACTAGAAATTTTGGGGGTCGTCTTATACACCGAGTCGTCTTATACGGAGCCATATACGGTATACAGACTTTTTTACAACTATTTAAATTTTTGGTCTTTCAGTCTGTTTCTATAACAAAACTTTTATGTGATGATAAACTTACCAAATACCATACCAACTTACCAACTGCATAGAACATAAGAAATAATAGTGATAAAAGTATAAATATGCTTAATTGTAGGGAACATGAATTTGGCAGGTGTGCTCGCCTATCATACCAGCACATCTTGTAGACTGGTAAGAGAGAGGTTTATTTATTATAATAGGGGAAAACAACAGTAGTGAATACTTTATGTTTTGTCTTCACTGTTTTGTAGGGATGCATTGCTCCGCTGTGTGACCTGCTGACAGTCATGGATGCCAAGATTGTGCAGGTGGCCCTCAATGGCATCCAGAACATCTTGCAGCTTGGAGAGCAGGAGGCCAAGACCACGTTTGGGGTGAACCCATATGCAGTGCTGGTCGAGGAGTGTTATGGTAAGTACTCATTTCTTGTTCAATTGTCTACCTCTAATGCCTTACTCCAAGAGATTGATAGCTTTATCTTTCATCCATAGCTTCAAGCCCGCCATCTTTAGAATTACTGAACTGACCATCAATTACCATATCCCAGAGTTATGGGGTTTGTAAGAATTTTTGAATATTTGTAACAGCTAGTCAAAAACAAGTTTCATTGACATTATTGGAGTGAATGAAAGTCGTTTTGTTCCAAAGTTAGAACACTGACGTTGAAATATTTAATTTGTATGATTTGGAAAAGTTTGCCATTTCAGTATTCTCTGAGAAGTTTAGCAACACATAAAATTTGTAGGAAGGGAAGAGAGTAACTAGATGATTATTTGATTTCATATGTTGAGAAGGAAGCAAGAGCATGAAGAATAAGGTGAAGATGGGTTGAGGTGGAAGATAGTTTTAAATAAAGTGTGATTTTGTAGGCAGACGGAACGGGGTAGGAATGTAGTTATGTGTGGAAGTTGTGGAAGTGGTGCATAAAATGTGAGTAAAGGGTGTAAATGTAAGTATTTGGAACTGGTATAGAAAGTGTGATTGAAAAATATTGTGGGCAGGTGTGAGTGTGCAGTTAGCAAATCTGCTCCTTCCCTGTGTTCACAAACCTCTTGACCACTGTCTGCCCCCCAAGTCCACATGCCTGCAGCCACAGACCTCTCAAGGCTGTTGTATGAGTGTGGGGGTGTTTTTACCTTGACACCTTGAGGCACAACATCTGCAAGGGGAGTTAGAAGACTGAAGAAGGTTAGGAAAAATTTCAAAAAGATCAAATAAATAAATCGAATGAATGTTGTATAAAGTTTTGAAATTTGAATTCAAATTCCTGCAAGCATGAAGTCATAACAATGCAGTAGCCTATGTATTCTCTCAGCTGTTTGCTGGCAATCAAGCTACCAAGAATAAAAGGAAACAGGAATAATTCCTATTTCCTATCTTATTCAAATCCCATCTACAGGAAGGAACAGGGTGGCACTCATGAACCCAGTCATGCACTCATGAAGCCACATCTCATGCCTCATGCTCAACACTTGTCTTTGCAGAATAGTGTTACCTTGCAAACTGTGGGAGGGTTTTATGTTAGCACAGCAGATTTTCTTGAGGTCACAAGGAGCAGTTTAAATAAAAGAAACCATGTGATATTGAGGAAAAAAGATGCAGAACGAAAGCATTTCTGTTCCGAATTATCTTCCAAATATATATATATATATTTTTCTAAAGTAGCAACTTTAAAAAAAAAAAATACTATGGGCCATATGCAAGAAATTTTTTCGACCCGTTGCACCGGGGCGTGCCATACAAGAATCATTTGAAAACACTCCACCCGTTGCGCTCCACTGGTTGCGTTGAGTCAGCTGAGCGTTCACCATGCACATCCCACCTGCATTCCGCTCTGCCCTTATTCCATCCTATTTCTTCCCAGACCATTACAGGTGAGTTTTCAACACCACCGAGAGTAACATGCATAGCTTGTGAATGCACACGTGTCATAATTAAGGTAAAATCAGGTCCAGGAGGCCTTATATAGGTGTGTAAACTTCTGAGGAAGCTGGGCGGCGGCGGGAGGATGGAGGTCAGCCATTGTGGAGCTGTGGTGGCGGGCCGTTCAAATGTACTCCACACATCACTCAGGCCCATTTTTTCTACACCAACGCCTCAGACATGTGGCGAACACTAACTAAGCTATTATTTTAATGGCAGAAATGATAAATTACACTAGTAAAATGTATTAGATATGTATAAAACAGTAAAAATACTGATGCCGTCTTGGGGCTATATGCAAGAATTCTCGTCAAATCCCGGCAGGTGGAGATTCCCCACAGTCGTATCTCCACCGGTGGGATCTTCAAGAAATGCCTGGCCGGTGGAGATTGGGCAAGCGTACCAACACAAGCGAGTCCAAGACGGCATCAGTATTTTTACTGTTTTATACATATCTAATACATTTTACTAGTGTAATTTATCATTTCTGCCATTAAAATAATAGCTTAGTTAGTGTTCGCCACATGTCTGAGGCGTTGGTGTAGAAAAAATGGGCCTGAGTGATGCGTGGAGTACAGTCAAACCTCGATATAACGGACCTCGATGTAACGGACATCGGATATAACGGACTCCATTTGCGTGACTTTTTTTTTCTTTTTTTCTTCATATTAGACCGCTTATCGCCGCTCGAATTGTCAACTCAACATTATTGTATTATTTTCTCATTTTATTTTGGAATGCTCAGGTTTTAAGGAGTTTTGATGTATCACATATTAAGATATAATATTATAAGGAAGGAGCCTGTGTTGCTAGTGATTTAGTGGTAGAAGGTGTGTATTGTTTAAAATAGTGACTATTAGTGTTATGGCGTGGCCGCTGCTACGTCTCCCTGTCACCTCAACACCCTAAATCACCCTTATCTAATGCGACACGCAGTGCTACACTGACCTAAATAGTGACACGTGTATAGAACTGCACTTCACAACCATATAATATATATAATAATGAGCATTAGTCATGATAATAAGCAATACCTTTGGAAGCCACGGCTGAATCTGGCTCGTAGTAATTTGTTTACCTTTCACTAGAGCTTAAGCTTGACTAGCTACACGTTCTGGTTATGTTTGTGATTATTTCTCATTTATTTCACGTGTAGGAGCGGACCAAATTCAGCATGTAGTGCCAGTCACTGTTTACCTCCCAACATAGCTACACAGTCTGGTTGTGTTTGTAATTATTTCTCATTTATTTCACAATTTTTCCGGTTTTTTCATATATTTTTCCCCCCTTGGGAAAATACCCTCGCTATAACGGACAATCGGCTATAACGGACTCCTCCTCCCCCCCTTTAGTCCGTTATATCGAGGTTTGACTGTACATTTGAACGGCCCGCCACCACAGCTCCACAATGGCTGACCTCCATCCTCCCGCCGCCGCCCAGCTTCCTCAGAAGTTTACACACCTATATAAGGCCTCCTGGACCTGATTTTACCTTAATTATGACACGTGTGCATTCACAAAATGCACACAAGCTATGCATGTTACTCTCGGTTGTGTTGAAAACTCACCTGTAATGATCTGGGAAGAAATAGGATGGAATAAGGGCAGAGCGGAATGCAGATGGGATGTGCATGGTGAATGCTCAGCTGACTCAACGCAACCAGTGGAGCACAACGGGTGGAGTGTTTTCAAATTATTCTTGTATGCCGCGCCCCGGTGCAACGGGTCGAGAAAATTTCTTGCATATGGCCCTTGGACTCGCTTGTGTTGGTACGCCTGCCCAATCTCCACCGGCCGGGCATTTCTTGAAGATCCCACCGGTGGAGATACGACTGTGGGGAATCTCCACCTGCCGGGATTTGACGAGAATTCTTGCATATAGCCCTATATTGGATCATAGACTTACCCTGAACTGGTATGGTCAAACATTGCCTTACTAAGTAACTACCACTACCTTAATCATGGACTGGTGATGTCTTACTGTTCATGCAATGATGGCTGAGCAACACGGTGACCACCATACACAGACATCACAAGATGAATCTTAGATTATTTGGTAGTATCCCTAGAAACTATAGGGAGGTCATTCATCCCAGTCGTTGCATCCAAATTTTCCATTGAAATGAGACAGGCCAAGAACCATAGGCAATTTATCAAAGGAAAGGAATATGAAAAAGAATTTGTACTGAGCAGGTGCCTAAATGACTGAAGATGAACATAACAAAGCTGCACAGTATCATCTAGCTTGGCAAGCTGCCATCTGTAAGATAATGATCTCTCATGGTGTTATAAATCCATTAGGACGTGGAAGTTTTATTTGGCGTGGCCGAGCAGAGCAAGTTATGTCTTGCACTGTCATGGTGTTTAAATTGCTCTGTGTAACATGGGGTTGTCATAGAAAACCAGAGGATATGTGTCAGGCACTCCTGCAAGCACTGTTGAATGCTAAATCACTATTTTCTTAGTCACCTCCTGTAACCCTTTGACTCGGGGTGAGGCAGGTGGGTGGAGCTACTGTTAGTTATTTCACCAATTATATAGATGCCCTGCCTCACCCAAAGTCAAAGGGTCACAGAAGACCTGCCCTAACAAAATACTGACTTAACATTAAAGAATGTTTGTCCTTCAGAGGGAAGCTAGGAAATATAAAACTGTGTGACAAACTCGTGCCAAGAAATTGCGAAACATCTTCAGCAATAGTCAAGGCTTCACCAGCCCTGGAAAAGTAATTAATTTAAAAAAAAGCAAAAGAGTTTTGAGTGCTATGTGTTATGGAATGAAATCCATGTTAGTGACTGGAGAAGCGTCAGTGTTGTAAGGTAACATTTATGAGACTAATATCCACTTCAAACTCTGTTAATAGTAAGTGCCAGTAAACACTAGGTATTGCGTCTTTCTCATCATGACATGAAGGGCATATTTACTGGTCACTCCTTTCTCTGAAAATATTGCCAAGTAGCCTAGTAAGTGTAAAGTACGTAGTTCATTATTAACTGGTTATACATTTGGAGAAATGTTTGGGTACTGTGAAGGGTGAGAGGGCGATCCTGCCACAGACATAGCAGCACCGCCCACAACACATCCCTGAGCCAGTCAGTGGTGTCTGAGAGACTTGCCAAGCTGCACTGCAAGGTCTTAAGTTGTAGTTGATATTTATTAATATCAGCAGGATGGCAGGATTGGTTGTATGATATTCACTGGATTATCTATACTCTACTTCAGTAAATAATGTTTACTTTTAGGCCTTTTTACCTTGTTGAAAATTATAGGATTCACATATTCCTGAATATTATTAGTAGGCCTTTGAAGGTCACTAAACAGGAAAGCTTTAAACATGATTATCAGCTTTAGGTATGGCAGTCTTACAAGTGATCAGTTATTTATTTTTCTTTCTGTTTAATGTCCGATTTTCCCATAACATCTTACTTATGAAGTTGGACGGTCAAGTGAATAGTTATTGATGTCAGGAAAGAATTTTAACTGAATAGAGCTCAGAAATCATATATACAAATATCTACCTTATGCTTTACTTGGCACCTATTGGAGGTGTGTTGATAATGATTTAAGAGTTTGTGGGAGATTATGACACAAAATTCCATTTTGTGACAGGCCTAGACAAGATAGAGTTCCTGCAGAGTCATGAAAACCTAGAAATCTACCAGAAAGCCTTTGAGATCATTGAGCACTACTTTGGAGGCGAGGAGGAGGACTCCAAGGTGGCTCCCTCAGTGGACGCGTCGGGCCATCAGTTCCAGTTTAATCCTGAAGCTGGGGCTCCTCCACAAGGTGGCTTCA
>JACEEZ010019160.1:122500-180000 GCA_016584305.1 Chionoecetes opilio
TCTACTTTTTGAATACCATATATATATATATATATATATATATATATATATATATATATATATATATATATATATATTATATATATATATATATATATATATATATATATATATATATATATATATATATATATATATATATAGCTTTCAACCTCTTCTCTTCAAACTGTGAAACTGATGAACCAAATATTAATGTGACATTATAGTGTTGCTTGATTGTCTCTGATTATTAGTCAGGTAGTAGTGAGGATGATGTAAATATGACTGAAAACGAAATTTTTGTGAGGACTGGTGTCTGAAACATCTGACCGGTATCACAGCCAGTCGTGGGGATTAGGCGTCACCAGACGACACTGACGAAGCAAACCAGCTTGATCTGTGTTTTTTGTCTAGAGAAATTTTGTAGATCAGATATATATTTTTTTTCATACAATTCCAAGTGATATCTCTTTGTTTTAAGAAATTTGGATGTGTAGCTTTTTAGGCAAGTGAAATTCTATCGAGTTTAGTATCAAATGCAGATGACACCAGTGTTTTACTTGGATCTTCAGTTTGACCGACAACTGTCATTAATAGAAAGATTGCAGTAAAAATGAATGAAAGTCAATTGTCATATCAAGATGGCAGTTCGTATGTGCATAAATTTGATTTCAGGTGTTTGGTTTTGTATCGTGGTCCAAATGGGTTGGAAAGAAATGAGATTTAATTGTATTAAGTTCTGTTTGGGCAGTTTTTGTTGTAGTTGGGATCACAAAATCACCTTTAATTTGTCTAGTAGTTGCTTGATCTTTATCTAAATCAATGAAATTTTTTGTACTTTGGCTGATTTAGTGAAAAGATTTAGAAAATGTACAGAATTCAGGTTTGCTTTATTGGCTCTGAAATAATAAGCTTCACGTCAACTGTATTTTTCCCATTCAGTGATAAACGGGTTTCAGGTTTGCATCACGAGACTAGAAAAATATATCTTTAAAGCTGATTGAATTTACAGTAAAGTCTCAACGCAGCTGACGTTTGCATCTTTGAAGATGAAGGTTTAGGAATTAATTTAAATAAACTTTATTTTCTATATGAATTATGTCAGAGTCAAGTATTCGGCCATTTATTTGGATCTATAATAGCTCAAGTACTGTTTTGCCATCATTTTCTAATATGTGATCAAGTAATTAGTCAGCTTTCATAGTTTATTTCTCACGAGAGGCTGTGTCGGCAATAGGGTCAGCCAAGTGTGTGCTCGTTGTAGAGTGCATTGTGTGTGGTCTGTGTGCGTGAAAGCGAGACCAAGGTGCACGTGATAGTATGCTGTCCATGAAAATATTTTCTATTAATGTGTATGTACGTATGAATGTGTGTATGTATGTATATTTATGATATGATATGAATGGTATGAACGACTGACTTTTATAATAATTTGTTATTAAAAAGTAGCTGTAATGATAGTTATTATTGCAATTTATGATCTGCACATAGCTGTAGTCAGAATATTTTGCAGAGATGAAACATTGTATGCATTGAACCAGTATCTCCATGTTCACAAAAGAAGTATCAATGTTAATGTATTCAATTGAATATTATTTAATTTACATGCAGTGACTAAGAATAACTAAGGAATAACAGTATCTAGAAAGACAGAAAGCACAATACATAAATGTGAACATGGCTTTGAACCTCAGAAAACTCCCATGTGTGTGTATTAATAGAGCATGAATTGTACTGTGTGCTTCCCAAGTGACTAATTCTTTTGTGAGCATTGAAAGTTAAAAGTGGCGGTGAATCTGGTGATACAGAGGCAAGAAACAGACCCTGAATGAGTGTGGATGCTGATGACTCAAGCAGATAAAGGACGCAAGACATTACTGAACCCTTAGCAAAGAAGTCGATATGTGTGAAACAAAAATCTTGAAAAATCACCTGGAATGTCTCCGTACGACAGTGGTGAAGTTTTCGTTTTGAGTGAGTGCAGTGGTGAAAAGATGAGGTGTGTCTACGATTGACTGCAATTTTGTGTGTATTGTTGTATTGCCAGTGAGAGGTTTTCCTATTTTTCATTTCAATAATTGTGATGACAGTGAAGAGTTGCCGAGGATGAAGAGACTAATGCTTTATGAACACACTCACTCTCTCTCTCTCTCTCTCTCTCTCTCTCTCTCTCTCTCTCTCTCTCTCTCTCTCTCATAGGAAAAGAGGTCATGCTTCTTGAGAATGTGTGTAAAACTTGTTCCCAACTGACAGTGTGCTTTCTCTGAATCAAGGCGAGTCATTATGATAGTGTGGGTGGATGTATCTGTGTTGGCTGGGATCTTGGTACTTGTGACCCTGCAATTGGTCCTCAGTGTAGATTGAATTCATCAAATGGCAGCATTACTGTTGCTGCAATATTTGTCACTTTTTTTTAATATATTTTAACTCTAACCTTGCTAACAAGCTTCATGTGATCATACATTGAATTAAAAGGTTGGTTGCATCATAATTATTATATTGGATCCAACTTTTTTCCCCCTCCATGTGTGGTTTACATGCTGAGAGGTCCCAGCAACACTCAGGCCCATGCATTGCCTCAGGAAGCAATACATGATGCCATTGTGATAGTG
Organism: Chionoecetes opilio; assembly: GCA_016584305.1. Classification (NCBI taxonomy): domain Eukaryota; kingdom Metazoa; phylum Arthropoda; class Malacostraca; order Decapoda; family Majidae; genus Chionoecetes; species Chionoecetes opilio. Next base: position 125,092 of record JACEEZ010019160.1, read on the forward strand.
AAGTTAGTGATAGCGGCTATGATATTGTGGGTGATGATGAAATATGAATCACCTGTATTACAAGGAATGAATGTGATGACGACGAGTATGTGTGGCTATGAGTAAATGATGCTCCCTGACCCACATCGACTTTCCTTATGACACCTTACAAGTGTTCTTCCTCCCTCCAGACAGAATCAGGGTGAATGCTACAGCTGCTTCCATGGTGGATGATGTGATGCTTTTCTTTAATTAGTTTATAAGGTATCGTCACATGGGGTCGTCTTTCGATGACCTGACACATTTCAGACAGATCAGAGATATAATTTTTTATCGTAAACAGTATTAATTTTCAAGGAGATTTTGTGATGAGAAGTGCTTTTTTAACATGTTTAAGGAATGTCATGTACAGATGGTAGGATGTTCCTATAGTATAATTTCAGATCTTGAACTGAAACTGATTATTTCCCTCTTCAAAATTAACTAATTATTATGAATTCTTTTGAAGTAAATTATACTGAACTCTCATGCAAGAAAGTACTAGGTGTGAATCTTTCAGTGCTTTTCTTATAATCTTTGCAAGTATGGCTTAGGGTTTTGAAATAATTTTAACATACAATACTGTACATACAGATTAAACCTCTCAAATCTAGCTTAGTACCATGGGAATCATAAAATGCTTGGCCTTAAGGCAAATCAAAACAACAGTAATACTTAAAAAGATATAATCAACGTGCATAATACGTTGATTATTGTAAGCAATGACCTCAAGCCCAGTAAACATTATTCACAAGTTGTTAAGAGGGCTGACAATTTAACTGGTAACATTGGAAGGACTTTTGACTATAAGTCTGAAAAAGTAGTTCTTACACTTTTCATTGCAATAGTGCGTCCTCATCTTGAATATTGCGTTCAGTCCTGGTTGCCTCATCAAAGAAAAGATATGGACAAGCTGGAGAGAGTACAAAGAAAGATGACTAAAATGATTCCGAGCCTGCAAACAGCCATATGAAGAGCAACTGAAGGAACTTGTTCAGTTTGTCAACAAAGTAGCTTACAAGGAGACTTAATAGAGCTGTTTGAAATGTTCCATAGCATCGATAATATTAACATAAACGACTATTTGAATATTGATTAGACAAGCTTTGCTCATAGTAATGGATACAAGATCATTGATAAATAATTTCGTTCATATGAAACGAAGCACTTTTCCCCAAATAAAGTTGTTATTTTTTGGAATTCTAGTGGTAAAACACGAGGTGTTTATGAACAAACTAGTTAAATACTTGGCATCAGCTGCCCAACTCTAATACATACTTAAGTCCTACGTAAATTTATTGCACTTTTTTTTCTTCTTAGCTTTAGCTTTAGTTTAGAGTATATTTTCTCCAAATGTTCCTAACAAATTCCATTGCAGTTTTTTTTAGATACTGCATGATTTTTTAATTACTTTTTTCCTGCCTGCCTCGGCTGGAGGGGGTGAAACCTTAATTTTTGCTATTCTTGTGCCTCTCATAATGTAAAAACTATAGCGGCAGAAAGTAGTCACACAGGCACCCAGTTAGGCCCAGTATTGCTGCTGGTGTCTGTTCTTCCTTTGTATTTCTTTGCATCTCCCCTTTGTTCCCAGGCCCGCTGTCACCGTGGGGGGGGCTTTGGGGCCGGGGACTGGGGCCTGACGCCCGGGGTGCGGCCTCCAGGTAAACACCCGCCCCCTGTTGCCCCAGTCCTGCACGTTCATAACCAAATTATTGCAGAGCCATTCCAAGTAGCAGAGGAATTAGGCTCCTTTTTCAGTCTCGTTAGTAGTGGATCCCACCTCTCTCCTCAGTTCACTAGAATCAAAGCTGCCAGGGAATGCATTCCTGTTACCTTCTCTCTATCCTCTTCTGAATACTACAATGCCCCTTTCTCTTCTTCTGAACTAGCCTCTGCTCTTCATTCTTGTCGCGACACATGTGAAGGCCCTGACGGGATTCACTACCAAATGCTCAAACACCTCCCTACTGTTTCTCTCCTCTTTTTACTAGCCCTCTTTAACTGGGTTTGGTCCCTTGGGGACTTTCCCCCCCCCCCATGGAGCGAAGCCCTTGTCCTCCCGTTCCTCAAACCCAATAAATCCGGTACCCTCCCCCAAGATTACCGCCCCAGTGCCCTTACTAGTTGCCTATGCAAGTTACTGGAATGCATGATCAATCTCCGTCTTATGTGGTTCCTGGAATCCAAAAGTCTTCTCTCCCCTTCTCAGTTTGGCTACCGACATGCCCGAAGCATAGCTGACCCCTTAGCCCACCTGGAAACATACATTACCACAGCCTTTGCCTGTCACGAATCAGTCCTTGCTGTTTTCTTTGATTTAGAGAAAGCTTATGATACCGCCTGGCGACATCATATCCTCCACCAGCTAACCACTTTCGGCATAGCTGGTAACATGGGGGTCTTTCTCAAGTCCTTTCTATGTGATCGCTCCTTCAGAGTCAAAGTATCTTCCTCCACTTCTTCGTCCTTTCCACAATATGAAGGTGTCCCCCAAGGAAGTGTCCTCAGCACTTCCTTGTTCCTCATTGCAGTAAATGGACTCTTCTCCACCTTACCACCTGGCGTCCGGTCCTCCCTTTACGTGGATGACCTAGCCATCTACGCTTCCGGCCCTTCCCTGGCACCTCTCAGCTGTCTCCTCCAATCTGCAATTTCTGCTGCTTCTTCCTGGGCTACTAATCATGGCTTTCGTTTCTCCCACAAAATCCTTCTCCATCCTTTTCTCTCGCTCTCGTGTACCACTCCCACCTCCACTTTCTCTATATGACATACCTCTCAAGTATTGCTCCCCTGGAAAATTCCTAGGCCTCACTTTTGACTCGACTTACCTGGAAGGCACATATCCTATCTCTAAAGGTAAATGCCCTTCGTCGCCTCCACCTCCTACAAACTATCTCATAAGTGTCTTGGGGTGCTGACCACAAGACCCTCCTCCATCTCCACACTGTCCTGGTCCTCTCCACTCTTGACTATGGATGTCATATTTATTCCTCTGCCTCTGCCGCCCTCCTCAGCCTCCTGGACCCAGTTCACCACCTAGGCCTCCGTCTGGCTCTAGGTGCCTTTCGCTCCTCCCCCGTTGAGAGCCTCTATGCTGAGTCGGGCCTCCCGTCCCTCTCTCGCCGTCGAGCCCTCCTATCACTTCGGTGCTATAATAATAATAATAATAATAATAATAATAATAATAATAATAATAATAATAATAATAATAATAATTTTATTCTCGCCCGGAGGCATACAGACAAAAAACAAAGCATCAAGAACAAGCCAAGGAGTAAACTTAAGTACTAGAGCAAAAACAAAAAACAAGAACAGAGTACAGGCACATTATGGGACATAGTATCAAACAGTCGTGGGCAGGTGCGCCGTTGCACCGCTGCGCCGTTGCACTGCTGCGCCGGCGGTGCACCTTAAAAACCGGCAGCGCAGGGGCGCCGGCGCGAATTCTCAAAAAACCGGCGCGCGGCGCAAGTCAAAAATCCGCGCCGCTGTCCGTGCCGCTGCCCAGCTTTAATGAGGACGCTCCTGAGGAGAGGAAGCAGGACCTGGATGAGGTCCTTAACAACGCCGTGCGGTCCTGGAAGCGGGCCCACAGTGAGGACCCCCTCACCGTCAAGATGTTCCCCATGGAGCACAGGGAGGCCTGTATTGACATGTTCATTAAGTACAACACTGCTCTTCCCAGCTCTGCTGCAGTGGAGAGGCTGTTCAGCGTCGCCGGGGACATCTTGAGGCCCAAAAGGGCCTCCCTGACGGCCTGCAACTTTGAGCAGCTGGTCTTCCTCCGCGGCAACCTAAAGCTTATGGGGTACAAGTACTTGGAGCCTAACATGGAGGACAAGGAGGAGGAGGAGGACATTGAGTAGAAGGATGAGTAGAGATAGAAACTCACTCAGTGGGCGGGGCCAATCTGGCTAAATTTACCGCCGGCCGAGCAATATAGCTCACGAGCCATAGTTTAATCTTTAATGAGAATATAGCTAACTGTGATGCCTTTTATAAGTTGTATTTTCAATAAAAATTACTTTTTATAGCCTAAAACTTTTTTTGGGGGCTAAATAGGTAGAAACTTTGGCACTGCACACAGTTTTTGTATAGGCATACTTAATTAATAGCGACGCGGGGCGCAACTGCAGGGGCCAAAAATAGCGGTGCAGCGGCGCGGGCGCAGGTGGGCATCGCTGCCGGCGCAGGGGCGCGGGCGCAAGTACCAAAATTCAGCGGCGCGCCCACCTTTGGTATCAAAGTACATAGAAAAGCATACATGGACACCTGTGCTACCCCACATTCTGCACAAACAGCAGACCCAGCCACCGCTGTTGTATAGGTCCACATACATAGGCCGAGCTCTGCCTGACAGAGGTGATGATGGAGTTCGTAGAGAGCTCCACCCTACTCCTTAAACTGAACACAGAGTGTCGACGGATCACATCCAGATTGTTCACCCCATTCCTAGCGAAAGCCAGGGACGAGCTGCACCACCTGGGCAGCCCCAGAAGCCTCTTAAGGATGTCATTGTGACAGACCTTAAGGCGGTTCATAGTGGCCACCTTGTACCGCGACCACAGCGAGTTGCAGTATATAGAGTAGCAGTGACTCCTGAATAACTCCATCTTCACCTCTGCTACAGTAGGAGAATTTCCTCTGTAGAGTATTTCCCACGACAAGAAGCTTGGTGGTCTGCTTGATGATATCATCATCATCAGTCATGTCGTGGGATATAACATGGCCTAAGTATGCGAATCTATCCACAAAAGTGAGGGCAGACCCACCGAGCCATGCTGTTTTCAGGTAATTCACCTGAGCGCGTGCCAGTGATACTACCATGCACTCTGTCTTAGTGGTGTTGTAGACAATGTCATGCTTGGCAGCATACACCTGCCACACATTGATAAGGTCCTGCAACGCATCCGCAGTGGGTGCGAGCAGTACCATATCAGCATAGCTCAATGAGTTGATGCACCCATCATGTATGTGGCAGCTGATACCTGTATCACGAAGGTTGGCACTGATATCATCCGTGTACACATTGTACAGGTAGGGGGATAAAATCCCCCCCCTGTCAAATACCATTGGCAGTACTAAAGGACAGCGAGAAGGAATTACCCCACTTAACCCGGGAGCTGCAGGGAGACTCTTAAGAGTTCCCCTGGCGGACTGCGGGAAGACTCTTAAGAGCAGAGCTTTTGAACGCGTCCCAAAACCGCGCGTTTATAGGCAGGCGGCTAAAAATTGGTGTGGGTATAGTACTACATGTCAACTCTCGACACCACCACCGACTACATGTTTCTATGGTACTTCACATGTGTCTAAAATGCAATGTCTGCTTGCATAAAAATGCAATTCTGAAGTCCATTTATACGTATGACATACGCATATCTCACTTTCTCTTTCTCTCCATTCCTGACTCATGTTATTGTAGACTTCTTGGTGGCAACGAACACCAGACACCTCCTAGACATAAGGTTCAAAATCCAAAGACATCCATACGCCTGGGGCGCCTCCACAATTATCACACAGCTGCATATGTTTACTGCCTTCACTCACTCCTTGCCTCCCTCTAACGCGGTAACCCACCCCCTCCTCCCTCTCGTTCTATCCCCTGGGCGCGTGAAAATTCGGCAGGGAAATTTCGCCGCTCGATGACAATCTAGCCGCGCGGTGCCATTCGCTCCACATTTTTCAACTACGAACCGTTCCCCCACCCCCCCAGACATTTTTTTTTGGGTCAAATATATATGGGCCGATGCACGCAAACATTCCCTACACGCTGATGTACTTTTTATCGAAATTGGCAATGGGTCCCAAAATCATCATACATGCGCACAGTATGACCCTGTAGAAAACCCCCTGTGCGCACGTCTTAGGTTAACAGTAAATTCCTGGGTAGTGTACCAGTACATTAATAAATTAACAATGTACCCAGGTGTACCCCTGACGAGAAGTTTATGAAAGAGCTTCCAGTAATTCACTCTGTCAAATGCCTTTCTGGCATCCAGGAAACACAGATAAACAGGTGAATTTCTGGAAGTGTAGTAATGAATGATATTCTTCAATGTCCACACACACATCTCAGTGCCAAGGCCTTTCTTATAGCTGAACTGATTGTCCAGTGTATACAGGTAGGCCTCAAGACGATGGAGCACCACTTTCTCCAGCACCTTGGACAGGGCGGTCGCTATGGCAATGGGCCTGTAATTGCCAGAGTTAGCAGGGTCCTTCACTTTGCTCTTAAGTAAAGGCACTATAAGCACTGCCAAGACCTGACTGGTATGTACTGATGGCAGACACAGGCATTGATGAAGAGACAGAGCCAAGTAACCAGGCTGGGGGGCGCATACTTAAATGCCCCAGAAAGGAGCCCATCCATACCCAAAGCCTCACTGGAGGAGAGGCTTTGCAATACCCCTCTCATTTCCTCGTGGTCCACGCTGCGGAAACCCTGCAGCGACACACCACGCAGGGCATTCTCACTCTCCTCGTCCCTCACACAGTTGAGAATGCCCTTGAAATGGTCTCCCCACATGGAGGCGATGCCCTCCTCCCCCACAGCATGACCCACCCGTAGGGGAAGCGTGTGTGAGCCCGGGTTCATGCTGCGCACGCCACGCCAAAAGTTAAAGGAGTCACCAGATGCCAGCTTGTCAGCCAGGGACTGGGCACGAAGCTGGTGCTCATGTGACTTACACCACCTGAGACACAGCTTGAATCTGGCCCTGGTGCTCCTCATCCTCTCAGCCAGTGGCCCCCAACGCAGACCACCACCCGCTCTCCGCTCAAGGAAGGACTCCCGCGCGGCACTGTGCGCTTCACGAACAAACTCATTCCAGCCTGGTACCTGCCTCCATCTCTTCCTGTAAAAACCAAACACAGTCTGGCCAGCACGCACCACGCACTCTATCAACGCCTCGTGGAAGGCGTTGATGTCGTCATGGTGCCCACGGTCCAGACATGCATTCTGGAAGCAACAAACCCTGACAGGATCTATGGCAATGCCACTCAGCAACTCTGTCACTACACGACCATACTCCTCTCTCTTCCGCTTGTCCCGAAAATCCCACTTAATCCTTGCCGCATTATCCTGTCTGACCTGTGTCAGAGCAGGGAGCCCATTAACTTTGAAATCCACCAAGAGAGGAAAATGGTCTGAAGAGACACTGTTGTACAGAATGGAGCACTCATCCATCACATCAAACAGGCATGGTGACAACAGCACATGATCCAGCCATGTGCGTGAGAGACACCCCTGGTTGACATGAGTGAAGCTCGTTGGGGGAAGTGCCCTCACGTCAGCCATCACCATGTCGCGGTCTCCACACATGCGCTGAATGTCTGTGAAGAACGCAGTGCCCGGGGCAGCATTAAAGTCACCGAGAATGCAAACATTCTGCTCCTCGGCATCCTCTATTATGGAGGCGAGTCTTCCCAAATACATCTGCTGTTCGTCCCTGTTCTCCACATTACTGGTGGGCAGATACACATTCACCAGCAACATGGAGAACCGATCATCCTTGTATGCAATGCCCAAGATGCGAGGATCCTGAGCATTACATACTTTGATGTATTTAGAAAGACTCTTGTGCCACAGAAAAGTGAGACCACCGTATGGCCTGCCACGCCTCGTGTCTCGTCCACCGCCGAAGTCGAGAACGACACAAAGTCTTTATGGAGGCCATTCGGTCTGTGCACCTCGTCAGGGCACGGCCACGTCTCCTGTAGGGCCAGCACGTGCACCTACCCCAGGAGATCCCTGATGTGAGGCTCACTACTCTTCACACCCTGACAGTTATAGGAGGCAATTTTCAGTTTACCTTACATTGTTGACAGGGCGTGAAGAGGCAGCCGCATCGGGGTCGGGATGTGCAACTGGGATGACACATATGGAGGTGGTAGGATGCTTTCTAGCCATCTAATAAACCTCCCATGAACGCACCTGCCTTAAGTTTGGGGTATACGCTGCGGGTACGGTAGCAATCACCGTGCAAGTGGGGGAGCAGGACGACTGCGCCGCGTCGTCTTGTTATGTCGGGGGGCCCTCTAGGGGGCGCCCGGTTCCCCCCTGTGCGAAGACTCTGCGCGGTCTATAAACGCTTGCTCAGAAAGAGTTCCGAGCCACGTGTGCCCTTCGAGAGGGGTAACCATCCACCGGTATTATTGCAGAGCCATTCCAAGTAGCAAAGGAATTAGGCTCCTTTTTCAGTCTCGTTAGTAGTGGATCCCACCTCTCTCCTCAGTTCACTAGAATCAAAGCTGCCAGGGAATGCATTCCTGTTACCTTCTCTCTATCCTCTTCTTCTGAATACTACAATGCCCCTTTCTCTTCTTCTGAACTAGCCTCTGCTCTTCATTCTTGCCGCGACACATGTGAAGGCCCTGACGGGATTCACTACCAAATGCTCAAACACCTCCCTACTGTTTCTCTCCTCTTTTTACTAGCCCTCTTTAACCGGGTTTGGTCCCTTGGGGACTTTCCCCCTCCCCATGGCGCGAAGCCCTTGTCCTCCCGTTCCTCAAACCCAATAAATCCGGTACCCTCCCCCAAGATTACCGCCCCATTGCCCTTACTAGTTGCCTATGCAAGTTACTGGAACGCATGATCAATTTCCGTCTTATGTGGTTCCTGGAATCCAAGTCTTCTCTCCCCTTCTCAGTTTGGCTACCGACATGCCCGAAGCACAGCTGACCCCTTAGCCCACCTGGAAACATACATTTCCACAGCCTTTGCCAGTCACGAATCAGTCCTTGCTGTTTTCTTTGATTTAGAGAAAGCTTATGATACTGCCTGGAGACATCACATCCTCCACCAGCTAACCACTTTCGGCATAGCTGGTAACATGGGGGTCTTTCTCAAGTCCTTTCTATGTGATCGCTCCTTCAGAGTCAAAGTATCTTCCTCCACTTCTTACGTCCTTCCCACAATATGAAGGTGTCCCCCAAGGAAGTGTCCTCAGCACTTCCTTGTTCCTCATTGCAGTGAATGGACTCGTCTCCACCTTACCACCTGGCGTCCGGTCCTCCCTTTACGTGGATGACCTAGCCATCTACGCTTCCGGCCCTTCCCCGGCACCCCTCCGCAGTCTCCTCCAATCTGCAATTTCCACTGCTTATTCCTGGGCTACTAATCATGGCTTTCGTTTCTCTCCCACAAAATCCTTCTCCATCCTTTTCACTCGCTCTCGTGTACCACTCCCACCTCCACTTTCTCTATATGACATACCTCTCAAGTATTGCTCCTCTGGAAAATTCCTTGGCCTAACTTTCGACTCTCGCCTTACCTGGAAGGCACATATCCTATCTCTAAAGGTAAATACCCTTCGTCGCCTCCGCCTCCTACAAAATATCTCAAATGTGTCTTGGGGTGCTGACCGCAAGACCCTCCTCCATCTCCATACTGTCCTGGTCCTCTCCACTCTTGACTATGGATGTCATATTTATTCCTCTGCCTCTGCCTCCCTCCTCAACCTCCTGGACCCTGTTCACCACCTAGGCCTCTGTCTGGCTCTAGGTGCCTTTCGCTCCTCCCCCGTTGAGAGCCTCTATGCTGAGTCGGGCCTCCCTTCCCTCTCTCGCTGTCGAGCCCTCCTATCACTTCGGTGCTATGCTCGCCTTCATCAATTTCCTACTTCTAAGATTGCAGTCCCCCAATCTCTCCTCACAGTGATCACCTCCTCCCCTCGTTTGCCACCGCCCTTCCCTGTTCGCATGCGCACCCTTCTCTCCCACTCCTCCTTTCCTACTCTTAATCTTCTCCCTTTCTACGTTCATGCCTTCCCTCCATGGCTTATACCTTAGCCCCATATCTGTTCTGTTGTCCCCACTACCTCTCCCAAGTCTACCATTCCTCCTATTGTCCTCCGCTCTCACTTTCTTGAACACCTTTCCACTCATTCCTCTAGCCTCTAGTCTACACCGACGGTTCTAAATCCCACTCTGGTTCTGGCTTTGCTGTCCTCTTCCCCACTCTTCACTATCAATACCAACTACCTACAGAATCCACTGTTCTTACAACGGAATTGTACGCCATCCTCTTCGCCTTGAAACGCATACTTTTCTACCCATCCTGTTCCTTCACTATCTTCACTGATTCCCACAATTCCCTTTCTCTTATACAATCTCTTCGCTCACTTCACCCTCTTGTTTGGGAGATCCAAGACTGGTTATTCCGACTATCCATACGCCACAAAACAATTTGCTTCTGCTGGGTACCGAGTCACGTGGTTATCTCGGGCAACGAACGCGTTGATTCTTTGGCGCGCTCGGCCACTATGTCCCAATGCCCCCGTTTCTCAAACTTGCCAGCCTCCGACTACTACCCTTCCTTTAAATCTTTCCTATTCGACCGCTGGCAGCAATCCTGCTGGACCACTTTCTCTGCCAATAAACTTTGCCTGATCAAACCCTCTATCTCTCCATGGTCAAATCCTTACCACTCTAATAGACGTTGGGAGACTGCTCTCGCACGCTTATGCATAGGCCATACCTACCTCATACAATCCTATCTCATGTCACGCTCCTCCCCAACCCTCTGCACACCCTGTCAAGTTCCTCTCACTGTCCAACATGTCCTAATATCCTGCCCCCATCTTACTCCTGCCCGTTCCAGTTCCTTCCCTCATTTGTCCTCCCTTTCCCGACCTCCCTGTCTTGCGCCACATTCTCCCGGAATCCCCCTCCTTCTCCCTGGAAAATTATACCTCCTTCCTCCAACAAATCCACATCCTACATCTGATCTAACCATCCTGCTGTAACATTCCGTTCTTTCCCCTTCCCTCATCGTTTCACTATTATTCTTTAACCCCTCCCCTTTATATGCTTTGCCATAGTGCCATATGACCTCTGATGTCTGGCACATTCACCTTTTTAGGCATTAAATCAATCAATCATCTGCCAGTAGAGATATGGCTAGGGGCCGGTCTTTTGCTGAATGGTGTATGGGGACATACTCCGGCATTCTAGGATTCGTACACCTGGGTGGTCTGAGCATCATTGGGGGCTAGGCGGGGCATCGTGGGTCGAGGAAATTCCCCAACCCCTGTCCACACGATGGGAAGGTCTGCCAAACCGACCCTGCTCCGCTGTCCTTACGGACTACAAATCTCGGACTACGGACTACTACCTTACCTCTTATCAGATGACCCTCCGGATCCCCCTGGTTTACCAACCCCTATACCTGTATTAACTCCGGCCCGGAATACTGATATGCCCATCCACCAAACAAGACCCTCAAAGAATCTTAGTGCTCCTGGGTCCCCTAGCCAGATCAAGAATCCATCCTCAACAATAGGCGACACTCCTGCCCACATCCCCGATACCTCTTCCATACCGTCTCCATCCTTGCCTCCCTTCTCTTCCCCAATCTTCTTTGCCCTCTTCCTTGTCCTGTATAACTACTCTTGCTCCCTACAACCCTTCTCCCTCCGGGAGAACTACAGTCCGCACGGTTACCTCTTCCTCACGCCCTCGGACATCTACTTCTCTCCCTTGCCCCTCCTTCAACACTTGGTCCTGCAAAATGTTCCTTCACCATCCCTTTCACTGCCCCTTACTCTGATAACGCCCTACGTTTCCAAAGATGCCTCCAACAGTTGGTCGGCATGGTTACATTCCGTACCCGCCCTGACCGGTCCCGCCTGGTGATAGTTGACACTGAGGCACAAGCTAATGGCACTGATCAACCTTACAGACCTGGACGGCAACCCATTCTGCATCAAATCCGACCCCATTCTTAACACTTGCACTGGAACAGTTTCAATCTCCCGCTCGCTTGCCCAGTCGATGACGTCGAATGGTCCAAGTGCGCGGATGACCTCGCCCTTTTGGCAGAGGTTTATGACGCCGTTGCTGTTTACTGCTACACCATCCCACCCCGAGGCCTCCGAAAATACCCTACCAACATCGCCAAAATCACATTCAAGAGGCAAGGTCTCCCTCCTAGCATTTATGTTGGTGGAGAGAACTGCCCAGTTAAACCCTACCGCCCTACTTCCTGCCGGTGCCAGAACTACTGGCATTTTGGCCACCCTGTCAAGCACTGGCGATCCCCTGCCCGTTGCCCACTTTGTGCTCAACCTGGCCATGCTCGTTCCACATGTCCTGCAACATCTCACACTTGTGCTAACGGTTTATAGAACTGTCGCCGATAGGAACTCTCGCCGAAACACCAACCCAGAACTCTCGCCGACATTGGAACACTCGCCGACGTGTACATTTTCGGCGACAGTTCAACTTGTAATATATGAAAAGAAATCTGACCAAACCTAACCACATAACCTAGCCTAACTATTCAGGCTATTGTTGGTATTTAATCCCTGAATGCAGAAACACGGGTAATGGGAACACTCGCCGACGTGAAACATAGGAACACTCGTCGACGTCGGCGAGTGTTCCTATCGGCGACAGTTCCAGGTACCGTGCTAACTATGGTAGTTCCCAAAATGTCTTCTACAGGGGTTGCCCTGTGTACCGCTTTGAATCAGAAATAGCAGTGATCAGATTTAAAAATGGCTTAACTCTGAGAGAAGCATGCCAAGATGCCCGCTGCAAAGGCTTTTCCCCCTACCCCCATCCCCCAGCTTATTTCCAAGCCCACTTTTCCGAATCCCCCTACCATAACCTCTCCTTCCCTCTCTTTCCGTTTTTCTCCTCGTCCCTCTTTCGATCTTTCTGTTCTCCCCTTTCTCTACGTTCTTCCCCTTCCTTCCCCCCCAAAACTATCCACCATCTCTCCCTCCTCCTCAGTACCTCACACCCCCTTTCTGTATCTCCTCAAAGAAACCCTGTGCCTCCCAGGTCTCCCCTACTGACTCTCCAGTTGAGACCATGTCAATGATCGAGGAGTACCTCGCTCAGCCTCGAGACATGACCCTTCTACCACCTTCACTGACCACCTCATCATCCCCACCTTCTTTCTCGACCCTCACAGTCTCTGCTGAGATACATCCTCTCCCTCCCACCTTCTGCCTCCCCTCTATCTCCTGCCCCCGAGTTTCCCCCCCTCTCCTCCTCTTTATCCCTTTCCCCCATCTTACCCCCACTCCCCCTTCCCCTTTTCCCTTTATCACCTTATGCCCTCCCCCCCCATCTTCCCCCTCCTCTGCCGTCCCGCTTTTAAATCCTTTTGATTTCCCCCCTCCCTCCTGGCTATACATCCCGACCCCCTTTTTGTCTAAACCCAATCCCCACCCGGGGACTCTCCGTGAAATTCCCCCTACAACTTACCCCCCACCTGATACCCCTGATCCTGCTAACCCCTCTACGGGGGAAGCAAACCCATTCCAACTATCCACCACCCTGACCTCTACACACTGCCCTTGTTTTTCCCATTGGCTTAGGCTTCCCTCCCCCCGACAAGCCTTCGTCCCTGATTTTTTGCTATAAACCCAAGTTATCTGCCTTCAAAAAAACTTTCCTTCCCCCACCCCCGCCCCTTTCCCCAAATTTTCTGATCCCCTTTCCCCAACAATTACAAATCCTTATCTGACAAAAACCTCCGGCTTTTAACGTTCCTTTTCTTTCCCCTTCCCTCTTTTTTTCACTTTCTCTATAACCCTCCCCTTTTAATAGCTTTCCCAAAGGCCCAATGCCCTTTTGGAGTCGGGACTTTTTCCCCCTTTCTAGATTATTTTACTTCTTCCTTTTACCATCATCTTGTCTTTGCCATTTTCATTTCCCGACCTTTTCTTTTTCCATTACTTGTTTGCAATTATAAATCTTTTTTTAAACCTCCTCTTTTTGTCTCAGCGTAAAAACAAAATCACTGCATATACCCAGGGGTCCATGGATCCCTGTTTTTACCTCCTTCGTGGCCTCTTTCTTCACTACCACAAAAAATAGAGGACTGAGCCTTGATCCCACCCCCCCTCCAAACCCAAAAAGGAAAAATCTTATGTTCCCCCCCAGTACCCCTTCCCTTGCCCCGAGCCTTCAACGTGCCTTTTCCCAAACCTTTAACAAGCCTCAACGGAAACCTTCTGTCCCCCGAAATGCACTTTAAAATAAGTTTCTCGGAATCCTATAAAATTTCCCTTTTCGATCCCCAAACCCTATGATCCCGGGCCCTTTTTTTTTTCCCCCTTTATTTCCCCCTACAGATTTTTTTTTTTTCCGATGAAGATTTCTTTTGTATTTGATTTTCCCACCCACAAAAAAAATTTGGGGCAGTCATCGATCTTGCGATTCTTTTAAGCCTTTCCCACACAACACCCTCCCCAAAAATCGGCATCCCATTTTTTAACAGCCTAAAACCCTCTGTACCCCCCACGTAACAGTGCATCAATTTTTCCTTTAAACAGTGGAAAGGGTTAAAACTACCCTTCCATTTTTCCCAAAAACCTTTTTTTTTCCCTCAAAAAACCCTTTTTAAAAAAAATGGGGTTTCCCCAATTTTTTGGAGAATTTAGTCGGGCTCTAAAATTTTAAATTTAAAATCCCCCTCCAAAAAATCCCACCCCTTTATTCCCCTATTGAAAAATTTTAGTCGGAAAAAATTTTACCCCAAAATTGGGGCACCGTCCCGACTAGCAAGAGCCCAACTCAGCATCACGTCCCGGTAAAACTTTCAGATTTTTTTTGGGAAAAATTGGTCAGTTTTTCGGCAATATTGGTCTTAATTCATACAAAAAAATTGAAAACACCACGGGGAGCTAAATCTTCCCCAGCTCCCCGCCCGCTTTGGGGAAAGCCACCCCCTTTCCCGCTCACTTGCTGTGATCTCCCTGTTTTTTCTGTGTGATTTTGTGTGGATCCTCCCATCTTTTTATCTTTAAAAGTTACAAGGGAGCCCCTCAAAAAACCCCCAAATACTACAAAAAGGGCATTTTTAAAACCATTAATTACACCCCCCACTGAAGGAAAACATGGTAATGATTTTTTTATCTTTATTTTGTGTTTTTTTGGAGGGGGACTCGCAAATTGGAATTCGCTGAAGTCGGAAAAGTCTTAGCCCCTGTTATGCAGATTTAGGGATATTTATATATATTTTATATTATATTATATATATAATATATATATATATAATATATATCTATATATATATATATTTTATATTAGTATAATATATTATTATAAAATTTTATATATTTTACAAAAACCCTCGATTTCCCAGATATCGGATTTCCCCGGAAAAAATCAAGGCCCGGGGATATGTCACCTCGAGCAATTCTTTTCTTTTTTTTTTTTTAGGGTTGAAATTTGGGGGGTTTCCTGTTCTATTTGACCAAATTGTCCGGGGGCCCGGTGTCCCCTGTCCCCCTTTGGTCAGTGTCCCGCGCCTCCCCCCAGGTGGCAGCATGCTCAGCGGTCGTATTGTTTACATTTGGGCACACAACATTCACTTTCACCTGCACACCTCCGTCAGTAAACCTGACCCCCACTCCCCCTGGTGCAAGAAAAATTTCTAAAAAACTATTGAACATTTTCTGCTGCCTCCCCCGGGTTTCGCATGCTCAGCGGTGGGATTGTTTACATTTGGGCACACGACCCCTCATGGTTCCCCCTCACAGCCCCTTTAGCCCCCTAAAACCCCCACCCCCTGGTGCAGGAACGTCTTTTAAAGCTATTGAACACTTTCTGCTCCCCTTTCCCCCCAGATGGCTGCAGCTCAGCGGACGAAAAAGTCTGCGGGGGGTAGTTGAATTGTCGGTTGCCCGGACAGAAAATTTTAGAGAGGTTTAAAAGGGCCCGGGGGTGGGAAAGGGCATCGGCTAAAATATATTTTATATTAAAAATATATATTTTATTAATATATATTTTTATATATTTTTTTAAACCCGCAAAAGCCCGCCCTCCGGGCGGACTTTTTGGTTTTGGCTCCCTGCGGGGGGCTTTTGGGGTGGGTTTTTCGGCCCCCCCCTTGGTGTTTGGGGGGCCCTTGGCCCCCCAAAAACAGGGGCCCTTCCGGGACAGCCCCTTCAACTTTCCCTGAAATTTCAGGGAGTAAATGTATGTTTTACCCCCCCCTTCCTCCCCCCCAATTCACCCCACCCATTACCCATACCCCCCACCCATTCACTCACCCTTTTACCCATAAACCCCCAACCCATTCCCCTAAACCCATTACCCATCACCCCCCCACCCTTTCACCCCACCCATTACCCACCCACCCCCCCCACCCTCAACCCCCCCTTTCCCCCCAAAAACCTTCCCCCCAAACCCATTCCCTCACCCATCCCCCAAAATTCCCACCCCCAACCCCCTCCATCCCCCCCCCCATTCACTCCCCTTCCTCACCCCCCCCCACCTATTTACCTAAACCACACCCCCTTTCCCCTCCCCTTCCCCACCCACCCCCCACCCCCTTCCACACCCCCAACCCATTCCCCCCCAATTAAATTACCCCCCACCCCCTTTTTCCCCCCCCCCCTTCCAAAACCCATTACCTCACCCTCCCCCCCAATTCCCAACTCCCCCTTTTTTCCCCCCAAACCTAAAAAAATTTTTGGGCACCCTTTTATACCCCCCCAACCCCAAAAAATTCCAAAACCCCCCCAAACCCACACCAACCCCCCCAAAAACACATTTCCCCGTTTAAAATTTTTAAATTTCCCCCCATTTAAAATTTAATTAAAATTTATTTATTTTTTAAAATTTAAAATTTTTAAACTTTAAATTTTCCCCAATTTTTTTTATAAATTTGGTTTTTTAAAAATTTGGTGCCTTTTAAAAAAAAGAAAAGGGTGATGGGGAATTCCCAAATTCTCATAAGGGGCTTTTATACCTTCCCTTTGGGGTTTTCCCGGGACCCAAAAGGGCCTTTGGGGAAGGGGGTTTCCGCCAGGGGGGGCGGGAAAAAACCTTCCCACACACAACAAACCAGACGCACCCTTTCCTTTTTAAATTAAAAAAAAATAAAAATTTTTTATAAATATAATATATATATTTTTAATATATATATTTTATATATATATATATATATATATATATATATATATATATATATATATATATAAAATTTTTTTTCTTGGTTAAAAAGCCCCCCATTTTGGGGAAATATTTGGTGAAAAGAATTATATTTTTTTTATAATTTTCCCAAAGGGCATTGGCTATATGGTAAGATTGGGTATAATGGTTTGGGGTTGGGGAAAATTATGGGAAAGGGGAAGGAAAAAGTGGGTTATAGGGGGGGGTAGGTTGGAATTAAATTTTAGGGGAAGGGATGGGCAAAGGAAAAATGGTAAAAGTTTGGTTAATTGATGTTTGAATTTCCTTTTGGCGAATTGGGATAAAAAAGTTTTGAAGATTTGGGTTTTTGTAATTTAAAATAAGATATAATATAATAAAAGGTATGTATATATTTTATTTTATATATTATTTTAAAATAAAATAAAAAATTAGATAAAATTATATAAAAAGGTATATTTGATATAGATTTTTTTTTATTGGATTTTAACATAAGTTTCCCTAATTAAGGGGGAATGGGGTTTTTGTGAAAATTTAATTATATAAAATATAATAATATAATAATAATAATATATAAAAAAAAATTTTATAATATATATTTTATATTTTTTATATATATATATTTGTTTTAAATATAATAATATATTTTTTTATATATATAATATAATTTTAAATTTTATATATATATATTTAGAATAATAATAAAAAATTAATATTTTAAAATAAAATAAAGGAAATTAAAAAAATTATAAAATAAAAATATTAAAATTTATATTATATATAAAATTTAATTATTATTTTTAATTATTATTTTAAAATATATATTTATTTTTTTAATTTTATAAATATATATTATATTTAATATTTATCTTTTTTAAAATTTTTATATATATATATTTTTATTTTTTTATATATATATTATAAAATATAATTTATTTATATATATATATTATATTTATTTTAATATAAAAATTATTTTAAATATATATAAAATAATTTTTATTTATCCCATTATTTTAATATTAATATTAATATATTTTTATATTTAATAATTTATATATATTTTATTTTTAAAATTATATAAAAATTTATTAATAAAATATAAAAAATTATATTTTATAAAAATAATTTTTATATATTAATTAAAAATTTATATATATTTAAAATTTTAATTTATATATATAAAATATATTTTATAAAATTTACTTATAATAAAATATATAAAAATATAAAATATATATATTATATATATTTTTATATTATATTTTATTTTATATTTTTAAAATTTTAATATATATAGATATTATATTTTATATATATTATTTTATATTTTTATATTTTAATTAAAATTATATTTTTTATAAAAATTATATTAAATTTATAATATTTTATATTATATAATAAAAATTTATATAAAATATTATATTTTTTTAATTATTTTATTTTTTTTTAAAATATAAAATATTATATTTTTTATATTATATATATAATTTTATTTTTATAATATATATTTTATTATATTTTTATATATATATTATATATATATTTATATTTTAAAAATTGTTTAATATTATTTTTATATATTTATTTTTATTTTTATATATATAGTTATATTTTATTTTTAAAATTTTTATATATTTTTTAATTTATTTTATATATATATTATTTTATATATATATATATTTTATATATATTATATTTTAAAAAAATATAATATTATATTTATTAAAATAATTATTTATAAAATATTATATATATATTATTTTAATATTTAGTTTTAATAGATATATATTTTATATTTTATATTTATATTATTTAATATATATATGATTAAAATTTATTTTATAAATATAAAATTTAATTAATTTATTATATTTTATATATATATATTATATAAAAAATTAATAATATAATTATATTTATATATATATTTTTAAATATTATTTTTAAATTTTATATTTTATTATACGTATATTATATTATTTTTATATAGTAAAATTTTATATTATTTTATAAATTATATTTATTTTATTTTATATTATATAAAAATTATAAAATATTTTTTATATATATTGATATAAATATTTAAAATAAAAATATTTTAATAGTATATTTATTTATATAAATATATATATTATATTTAATATATAATAATATTTTAATATTTTTTATATTTTATATTTATATAATTAATTTTAAAATATTTTATAAAATATATTTTATATTAAAATTTAAAATATATATATATATTATATTATATATATGAAATTATTAAAATTTAAAATATTTTATATATAAAAAATATTTTAAAATTTTTATATTTTAAAATATTTTTTTAAAATTATATTTTTATTTTTAAAATTATAATTTTTTTATATATATTATATTTAAAATTATATATAAAATATATATAATATTATTATAATATATATATATATTTTTAAATTTAAATATTATAATATTATATTTATTTATATTAATATATATATATATTTATATTAATATTTAAATAAAAAGTTTTTATATTTATATTTTTATTATATATATATATATTTTAAAAATTTTTATATATATATAAAAATATTATTTTAAAAATTTATTATTTTATATTATATTTTATGTTATATTATATAAGATATATATATTAATTTATATATATAAATAAAATATATTATATTTTTTTTATAAAATAGTATATTTATTTTTAAATATATATATATAAAATATTTTTTTTAAAATATATATATTAATTTATAATTATTATATTATTTTTAAAATTATATAATTAAAATTTATTATATTTTTATAATATAATATATATATATATATAATTTTTATATATATTATAAAATATATATATTTTTTAAAAATAGATTTTATAAAATATTTTTATTTAAAAATATATATTTTTTAAAATATATTTATTTTAAATATTTAATATATAATAAAATAAAATATATTTTTATATTAAAATTTATTTTATATTTATATTAATAATTTATATATATATTTTAGATATATATTTTAAAATTATTTATATTTAGAAATTTTTATATAAAAATAAAATTTTTATTAATAAAAATTAAAATTATTTTTATTATAAAATAGAAATATAAAAATATTTTATATATATATAAAATATTATATAAATATTATATTTATTTATATATAATAATATAAAATATTTATTTATTTTATTTTATATTTTATATTATATATTATTTTAATATATATATTAAAATTAAAATAATATATATATATTTAAACCCTTATTTTTTATATATATATATATATATAATATATTTATATAGATTATAATATAATATATTATATTATATATATATAATAATTTTTATATATAGAAAATATATTAATTATTTTTATATTAAAAATATATATTTATATTTAAATTATAAAATTTATATTATATATTATAAAAATATATATATATTATATTTTAAAATTATATATATATTTTTATATTTTATATATAAAAATTTTTAAAATATTATAAAATATTTTATATTATAAATATAATAAAATATATATTATTAAAAAATTTTAATATATATAAAATATATATATTTTATAAAATATATAAAATTTTTTATATTTATTTTTAAAATATATATATATATATTTTTAAAATAATAATTATATTTAAAATAATATATAATTTTATTTTATATATATATATATATATAAAATTTTATATATTTTATATATATATATATAAAATTTTTATTTTTATATTATATATTTTAAAAATAAAATTTATATATATAATAAATAAAATTGTATTATATATATAATATATTTTTAAAATATTTATATATATATATAAAAATATTATTATATTTATAATAAAAAATAAAATATAAAATTATATATATTTATATAAAAAAATATATTATTTTAAAAATTTTAAAATATATATAAAATTATATATATTTTAAAAATATTTAAAATATAATATATATATTAAAAATTTAGATATAATTTTAATTAAAATTTTAAATTTTTTAAATTTTTATTTATAATATTATATATTAATTTATAAAATATATATAATAAAAATATTCCTTTTAAAAATTGCCCTATTTATATACTTTTTATTTTCCCTTGGGGAAATTTTAAAAGTTAAACTTTTATTTAAAAATATTTTTTTTTTTTTTTTATTAATTTTAAATTAAAATATATAATTTATTTAAAAATATGATTTAAAATATGGATTTTTTTTTAATTTATAATAAAAAATTATTTTTTCTCTTATAAGTTTAAAAAAAATTTAATTGCTAATTATAAAAGGAAAATTAATATTCCTTTATTTATTATTTTTTCTTAACTATTTTTTAAAAATAAAAATTTTATTATTTAAATTTACCTATAAAATTAAAATTTAATTTTAAAAATATCCTTTCCCCCCTTTTTATTATAATTGGTATTTATTATTTCATTTTTTTACTAATAAGTATATTTAAAAATTCGTGGGTAAAGATATATAAAATATATTTTAATTTTTATATATATTTATATTTAATTTAAAATTTTTATAATATATATTTAATATTTTATATGGGGGATATAAAAATAATTAATTTTTTATTTTTTTTTTAAAAAATTTATATAATATTATATATTCTAATATATAATATTTTTAATAGTTTTTTATATTTTTTAATAATTTTAATATTTATATCTATTTTATATTTATATTTTATATATAAAATATATTATTTTTTTATTTATATATATATATTTTATTAATTTTAAAATATTTATATATATATTATATATATTAAAAATTATAAAATTAAAATTATCTATTTTTATTTTATTATAAAATAATATTAAAATTATTTTATATTACCTATAAAATTATTATATATATTTTTATATATATATATTTTGATTCCCAAAAAATTATTATATAAAATATAAAATATTTATAATTAATATTAATAATTATATTTATTTTTTAAAAATATATATAATATTTTTAAAATCTTTGTATATTATATATTCCTTTAAATTTTATTTATTTATTTTTTTATTTATATATTATTATTTTCCAAAATTATTTTTTAAAATTTTTATATTTATATTTAAATATAATATAATTTTTATATTTATTATATATTAAAATATTCCTTTATTAATATTCTTTATATTTATATATATTTATATTATTTTATTTTTTATATTATCTCCCAAAATTTTTTCCCCCTATAATTATTATTTATTTTTATTTTAAATATATTATTTATTTTATTTTAAAAATATATATATATTATAAAATATTATTATATTTAATAAAACCTTATTTTTTATCTTTATATTAATTTTATTTTTAAATTTTATTAAAATATATTTTTATTTTTATATTTTATATTTTATATATTATATTTATATTATTAAAATATTTATTTTAAAATTATTTTATATAAATTATCTTTATTTTTTTTTTTAAATTTAAATATCTTTTATTATATTTATATACAAAATTACCTATATATTTTTTATTTATATATTATATTTTATTTCAAAACTAAAAGTATATTTTTTTTTATATATCTATATTTATTATTTTATATATAATATATTTTATTTTTATTATATATATTATTTTTTATTATTTATATTTTTTTTATATTAATTTTATATTTTCTATATCTATATATTTTCTATTTTCTTTAATTATATATTTATTTATATTATTTATTTTTATTTTTAAATAAATTATTCTTTTCCATAATTAATATATATTATAAAATTATTATTATTTTTTATATATTATTTTATATTTCTATAAAATATACCCCTTTTAAAATTTTAAAATTTTTATCTATATTTTATATTGTTCTTTTATTTTTTATTTTATTATAATATTTTATTTTTTATATTATATTTATTTTTCTATTATATACCCAAATAAAAAATATTTTATTTATATATTTAAAATTTAAAATAAAATATTTTTTTGGTCTTTCTATTTATAAAAATATATATCTCTCTTATATATTTTATTTTTTTAATATTTTATTTTCTATATTATTTTTATATTTTTTAAAATTATTTTAGTATTATATATTTTTAATTCCCACTTTATATATTTATATTTTTACCTTTTTCTCCTATTATATCTCATATTTATTCTTTTTCGTTATAATATTTTATTTATATTTTTTTTTTTTTATTTATTTTTAAAATGTAAAATTTTAAATTATTCTTATTTGTTAAAATCTTCTTTTAATTATTCTTTTATATTCTTTATATTTATATTTTCTCTTTTTATTCACTTTTTATAAAATATTTAAAATATTTCAAATTTTTTATTTATATATTTAAAATATTTTTATAATATATTATTTCTATAAAATATACTTTATATTTTTTTAAAATATTTATCTTTTTTCCCAAATTTTTTTTTTATTTTCTTTTTTTTTTATATCTTTTCTTTACCCCTTTTATCTTATATATATTTTCTATAGATTTATTCCTTTATTTTTCCTAATAATACTTTCACAACCCTTATATTCTTTTCTATATATTTATATATTTTTATATTTCTTTTTTAAAACTATTACTTTGTATTTTTTTATATTTTTATATTATTATTATTAAAATTACTTATTTACCCATTTTATATTTTATTTTAAAATTTTTTATCTAATTATTCAAATTTATATATTTTTTAATTTTTAAATTTATTTTATATATATTTTAAAATTTTTAAAAATTTAATATATTTTTCTATTTTTATATTTAATATTATATATTTATCCAAATCATCTTTTTTTTATATAATCTTTATATAAAAATAAAATTTTTTATCACCTTTTTTTCCTTATTAGAAAATTTTATATTATTTCTTTTTATATCCTTATTTCATTTTATTTTTTTATTAAAAATTATATTTTTTCTTCTCTCCTATATCTTTTCCTTTTTTAAATATAAAAATATATTCTATCTATTTTTATTTTCAAATCTATTATTATATTCCTTATTTTTTTTTTAGATATTTTTTAAAATCCTATTGTTATATTTTTTCATTTTAAAACTCTTGTTTTTTTTTTCCTTATTTTTAAAATTTAAATTTCTTTATATTTATTATATTTTTTTCTTATATTTATAAAAACCTTTCCCAAATTTTTTATCTATTATTTTTTGTTATATCTATATATTTTAATTTATATTTTATATAAAATATATTTTATATAATATATTTTATTTATTTATATATATATTTCCTTATATAATCTCCTTTTAAAATATATTCCCTTACTCTCTCTAAAATTTTATTATCTTTATCTTCTATTTTATTTTATTTATAATTTTATTTATTTAAAAATATTTTTCTTATTTTTTTTCTATAATATTTTTCTTATCTTTATATCCTCATATATTTTCCCCATTATATTTATAAAATATATATTTATTTATCTCTATTTATTTAAAATTTCCCATTTTTAATATTTTTTTTTTAATATTTATATTATTTTTTATTTCCTTTTAATTTATATTTTTAAGATATATTTATTATTGATTATTTATATTTATTATTATCTGGGTTTTTATTTTAAAATTTATATTTTTATTATATATTTTATATTATTTTTTTTTTTTCCCCATCTTATAAAATATATATCTTTTTTATTCCCTATTAAAATTTTAAAATATATTATTTTTTTATATATTTATATTTATATATTTTATATTTTAAAATATATATCTATATATATTATATTAAAATATATCCAAAATTAATCTTTTTATATTTTTTTTTTTATTCTATTATATATCATATTATATTTTATTTCCCCTTTAAAATATTTTACAAATATTATATTTTATATATATATTATATTTATATCTTTATAAATATATAATTTTTATATTTATAATATTTTTTGATATATTTTATTCTTATTTATTTATTTAAAATATTTAATTTTATATTATATTAAATTTTTATTTTAAAATATACCTTATATATATTTTATTTATATTTTTATATTATTATATTTTATCCGAAAAAATTACCCTATCTATATATAGATAAAAATATATATATATATAAATAATACCATTATCTTTTAATCCCCAAAAGAAAATTCTATTTAATAGCCCTAATATTTAGCTAATAAAAATATTTTTATATATTAGAAAATTTTTATATATAATAGAAAATTTTAAAATATTAAAGATAAAAATTATATATATTATTTTAAAAACCCCAAGAATAATATTATATTTTATATTAGATAAATATATTTATATTAGAAAAAAATATTTTTTAAAATTAGATAATATGGCACCTATTATTTAGACCCCTAATATATTATATTATTTTCCTAATAATATTACATAAAAAAAATATTAGAAAATATTATCCTATTATATATTTAGATTAATAATATATTATATATATTTGGGTTTAATTATTTTATAATATATTAAAAATTATTATTTTATATATATGAAAAATCTTTTAAAAATTTTAAAATTAAAAACCCCTTTAATTATTACCCTTCAAAAAAACCTAGATTTTAAAAATTTTTACTATATTTTATATATATTTTGATAATATATAATTTTAAAATACTATTTATATTATCTATAGATAATTCTATTTCCCCAAATATGCTTATTATATATATATAAAAATATATATTTCTCCTTATATGTTAATTTTATTTATATATAGTAATATTATATATATACTTAAGATAATTTTAATTTTTATATCAAATAATACGAAATATACTAATTTTTTTCCCATCCCTTTTTTTTGGGGGAAAATATATAAATTAGATATATTTTAATTTATCGATAATATATTTATATTATAATAAATATTATATATAATTGGGATAATATATATATATATAAATATATAAATAATTTTATAAATAATTATATATTATATCTAGAAATATTTTAAAAAGTATATAGATAATAATATTATTAAGATTAAATAATATATAAAAAAATTTAATATAAAAAGAAAATTTATACTAATATGATTATATTATATTTTATAAAAGATAAATATATATATATATATGATAATATATATATATATTTAATAATATATATATATATATTAAAAAAAATTATATTTTATATAGTAATTTTTAAAAAAAATATTTTTTAAGGGAATAAAATATAAAATATATGTTATTTTATTTTCCTATAAAAATAATTTATATAAAAATATTATATCACAGAAAATATTATATTTATAAAAGATAATATATATTATTATATTTATAAGTAATTTTTAATATATAATTTTAGATAATTATTATATATTTTAAAGCAAATACCCTCAACTTTTTAAATTTTAATAACCCTATATAGATCTAATATCAATTATACATTAAAAAGATAATTAATATATATATAAAAAATTTAATTATATATTTTAATAAATAGAATAAAAATATTATAAAATAGATAAATATACCTTTATATTTAAAAAATATATATAATTATAGATAATATTTATTATTGATAAAATATATTATATATATAGATAAAAATTATAAAATATTTAGATAATATTTATTATCCAAAAGAGGGGTTTAAAAAAAATTTAAAAGATTAATATATTTTTATATAGAAAAATAAAACCCTTAAAAAGAAAATTTTTTAAAAAATTGTTTTTTTTTACTCAAAAGCTCTCTTTGCCATTCTATAGTAGCTTTTTGGTATAAAAATATAGGATTTAGATATGTATATGGTTATGTTTGTTGTTGAATGGTTTAGATTATTTTCGATTTTTAAAGTATCTTAATCTTGTTTTTTTTTCCTATATTTTTTCTTTTTATTTCCATTTTATTTTTTCTTTTTCCTCCCCTCCCCCCCGGGGCCCCCTTTCCCGGCCTCTCCCTTGTCCCGGGAAACCCCCCGGGCCCCAAACTTTTCCCAAAAGTCCGCTGCTTAAAAAAATTGTCCGCATGGACCCCCCCAACCCGGGAATAGAATAGAAGCCTTCCGATTTCCTGTCCTTACATAGCCTGTATACAGCTCTACATTTTTTGTTTAGGGAATAAACCAAAAACTAAAATTTTTTTTTCTTTTTTATTTTTGATAATATGTAGTGTCTGGGTTATACATATCAAAAACTTTTTTCTTAATACCCAAAAAATTTTTATTCTTTCTTTTTAAAAGGGCATTTTTTTTTCCCATAATATTTTAAAAGTTAGGGGCCCAATGAAAACGTTTCCCCAACTACCCTCTCTCCCGTTGCCTCAATTTCTTCAACCCCCAATGCTTAAAAACCCAAAAATGCTATTCTTAACCCTTTCACTTTTTTTTGTTCAAAGGTAATAAATAGTGTAAAAGAAATAAAAAATAAGGGCACCCGGGGCCCGGGGAAAAATCCCAAAGAAAAACCCCGCCATTTTCCATTCCCCTTTTAGTCCGTTTAAATGGGAGGGTCGATTTGTATTGAAAAAGTACCCTTAAAAATAATACTCCCCTCAATATTTAAAGGGTTTTCATTATTAAAATTTTTTTTTAGTAAAAATAAAGTGCGTGATCCTAAAATTTTTGAGGGTTTTAATTTTCAGATATTTTATAACTTTCAAAGAATTCACTGGTAAGAACTATTATTTCACGCATACTGACACTTCTTCTAATGCTACTCAAAAAAAACTTTTAAACCCCTTGTGCCCCATGGGAGAGTTTTTGTACCTTTGGGGTCTGTTTTGGCCAGTTTTTAAACTGTTTTTGTATTTACAACACTTTTTTAATGTGTTTTTAGTGAAATTTCTTGATGAAGATGTAACATATTACAAATTCATTGCATATGATGCAAGTAATCAAAACAACTAAGTCTTGTGCAGTGTAAAATTTAGACAGAAGCATTTAGTTCCTGTTATGCCATGTATCTATGTGGAGGATATAATGGCACTGTTACTGCTACATAGGGGAGGGAAAAACCATGCTGCAGCAAGTTTCAAAATATAATGAGTTGTGGTATGATTTTGTGCAGAATAGGTGCACATGTAGTTTTGATGGTGCTTCACAACAGTGGCCCTTAACTGCTGAACTGAAATGAAACTTGTGTTGCTACCGAAGTAATAATGTACCTGAATAATTTAATTATCTCTTGTTAGGTTTGCTTTAAATGTATAGGTAGGATTGAATAATCTATAAGGAAAGGGTGGATTCGATCACATGATGATCCATACTGTAAAATTGCAACCCCAGGTATAGGTATGGTTGCAAGATACTTTTCTATAAAAATTAGTATAACAATGCAGCTCTAATTGACCCATTCATTTCAATTTTTTTCTCAATATATGACGGACAATGAATATCAACAAGTTTAGCTACTTACATATTTTTAGGTACCACTCTTTGTCAACCACCTGTGACATACGATACTCTTCACACTCTGGCTTGAGGAATGAGTTACTTCTTTTTAGTTATGTCATTGGAAGTAGGTATGCCAACTTATTTGTTGATGTTTTAAGCATTTTTCTGACTAGAAAATCCAGTATGATTGATGATATGAGTAGATGCATTTCTTGGAGCCTTGTATACCAAATTATCATATATCGAGGGGATTGATACATGCATTGTTGTTGTTGTTCCTCAAGCTGTCTGGCTGTACAGCCCCAAGCTCCTAAGATAGGCCATGGCCTGGACCAGGTTTTCCCACACGGCCTTCATGGAGTGTATGTTGTGCAGTGGCGTAGCTAGGTATTTATCATTGGGGGGGCACCTGGGGGGGCACAGCTGACTATGGGGGGGCAGTAGATTAGCCGAACAAGCCCATACAGCTGGGGAGTTTGGTGGGGACTGGGGACTTACTTTCACTTACAGTGCCAAGAACCCCCCCCCCCTGCATATTTTGCATTCTGACCAATATCAAGAGTATATCTGATGTCGTATGGACTATGGAAGATTATTAGATTATATTCTAGGAGTGTGTGTTGAGTAGTACGTAGAGACGTGAGAGCCGGGGTGGTCGCTGCCGTACAAGGCCGTAGTGTAGGAGATAGCAGAAAAATCGTGCAAATGATGATACAAGCATCAAACTTGGCACACTTGTTCTCCAAGTGATACTAATCAAATCTGCCCGATTGGCCAATTGAAAATCCAAGATGGCGGCCAATTTTTTGAAAATCACATTTTCATTAATATCTCAGTAACCATAAACGTAAGGACAAAATGGTATGGAACATAAAAAATGCAGCTCTTGACGGCCGTCCCAGTGGTATACGCGGAAGTAAAAATCATGCATAAATAAGGCCACAAATCAATGTTTTCGAAGAAAAAAAATAATAATCCCGTTCCACAAATATTCATCATTGGGGAAATTACATAGAATAGCAATTATTTACACCGTCATTATACACAATTATTACTGAGATCATTTTCACGTATATACGTAAATAAAAACTATACTTTCTGGCTGCAAAATTCCTCAAAATTTTGGCCTCATTTGTTTTTTGGCATTTTCTGACGAAACTATTGATCTAAGAACAAATAGGACACAAATAAATTCTGTCCAGTTTGACGAGATCTACTGAATGGCACAATCCGTTTAGTCCTAACATGACACATTCTCGATAGTTTTTTTATATTTTCGAAAACATTGATTTGTGGCCTTATTTATGCATGATTTTTACTTCTGCGTATACCACTGGGACGGCCGTCAAGAGCTGCATTTTTTATGTTCCATACCATTTTGTCCTTACGTTTATGATTACTGAGATATTAATGAAAATTAGATTTAAAAAAAAAAATGGCCGCCATCTTGAATTTTCAATTGGCCAATCGGGCAGATTTGATTAGTATCACTTGGAGAACAAGGGTGCCAAATTTGATGATTGTATCATCATTTGCACGATTCCTTTCAAAAATTGCTGTTATGCTACCACGAGCGATCGGTCACTGACTTTGTGTTATGTCGATCCAGATAACGCGTATAAGACACGTACAACTCAAGAGGGAGACACGTACAAACACAAGGCATTATAGAAAATTTGTAAGGGTAACTGGTGTAATTTAGTTATGTTCGTTGGTGTTAAAAGTGATCAATAGAAAGTATATGCATTTAACTCAGACTCAGAGGCATGTTTCTTTCTTTCAAGCAGAGGAAAAATATTTATTGTATTTGAGGTCGAGGGCAAGTCATCAGTAGAAATTATTCATAATATACTCCATGCATGCTCCCTCAGTCCTACCTAGTGGAACACGGGTGACGGTTCCCACACCACACGGCAGCCGTGGCCAGTGGGTGGGCACCTGGGGGGGCACCGGCTTCTCGTGGGGGGGCACGTGCCCACCCATGCCCCCCCGTAGCTACGCCACTGATGTTGTGATGTTGGCGTGTGTGATTATGTGCAGTGCTGTCTTGTCTTCCATAATATGTTTGATAATGTGGGAGGCTGTGTCTGTGTTGTATCCCAGAACAGTCATCCGCAGTGGACCCATCCAGCCTCTTCTGATAGCTCAGAAGAGCCGGGGTGTCCACACCGCAGCCTGGCCAGGTGGACTGTCCTCACGGGGAAGGGTGGATGTCCGGGGGCCGTGCAAGCAGTGTATCGCTGGGGTTTGGAGGGGGGGATGTCCTTCTCTCTTGTCTCTATTTTCTTCTTTAATCTTTTCTCTCGTCGTTGTGATGGTTATTCTGAGGAGATTCCGAAGGGGGGGGGGCAGTCAGGTAAAGGGAGAACAGTCCAGTCCAGGAACCAATCGACCAAGCTGCCTTGGGTCGCTAATGAAATGACACCATATAATGTTCTGGGCACAATTTTCCCTACTGAAATCCCGTCAGAAGAATCCTTCCATCGGACTCTGACTCAGGGTGGTGATCACCTTTGGAACATAAATCATTCCCTTCTCTTAACCCCTTGAGGTCCAGAACGTAATTTCCATTGTAATTTGGGTACCATAATACAATTTTAATTAATATAACCAATATTTTATAGATATGACCTGTTTATTATCCTTGTCCACTAGCTAATTTGGTATATTAAGTAACTTTTCGTAATTTTATGGCTGACAACAGATGATTTTATATATTAATGGAAATAATCTGGGCATGAAGGGGTTAATGTTCTGGACGGGGAATCGAACCCCACCTCTGCCTCCTCCACGCTGGATTGTCTCTTACAGATACAACCCGGTGGGAAGGATCAGTTTCAGGGAAGCGTGCCACAGGCCCCATACAGTAAACCCTTTCTAATTTGAACCCGTTTCAGGCCCTGTTCAAATTTTTCAACAACTTTCCATAATACGAACTGAAGTTCGAATTGTCAAAGTTTTCTGCAGCATCTTCCACCTCCTTTGTGCCATTCGCTTTGTCAGCCAGCCTCTACATCACCTCCAACACATTAAGCACCTCAAGCACTGAAGACCTTACCTTACATATCCCCAGTGTGACACCACTGTTGCATTCAGTAGCAGTCACCACCTCTCCCCTTCGCACTTTCCCTACTGAACGATACTGAATGCTTCACAATACACATTGCTATCAAGATAGCAGCTGCCAAAATATATCTGTGGCTATTCTTATTGTTGCAGAATAACTTGTTGATGGTACAGGGAGGTCCCGTTATACGAGCATTCGGTATACGAGAATCCGATGATACGAGATGTGTAAAT
The DNA here is from genome assembly GCA_016584305.1 of Chionoecetes opilio. Classification (NCBI taxonomy): domain Eukaryota; kingdom Metazoa; phylum Arthropoda; class Malacostraca; order Decapoda; family Majidae; genus Chionoecetes; species Chionoecetes opilio. Next base: position 156,634 of record JACEEZ010019160.1, read on the forward strand.
TAGGGTCTATTTTCAATATACGAGATCGAAAATCCAATGATACGACATTCAAACTGGGTTGGGTAAAATTATCAAGTTCAAAATGCACGCCCTACCACTCCCGGGCTGGACAAAGGGGGATTTGGTTGACCCCAGTGAGGTCACCCCTAGCAAGCCGTGACCTGAAGGGTAATTAAGCATATGGTGCGGCCTGACATTTAGGGGTAATTAGCAGGTGTGCCGCAGTCAGGTCACCCCTAGCAAGGCGTGACCTAAAGGGTAATTAAGCATATGGCACGGCCTGACATTTAGGGGTAATTAGCATGTGTGCGGCCCCAACCTTGGGACCGCAGTCAGGTCACCCCTAGCAAGGCGTGACCTGAAGGTTAATTAAGCATATGGCGAGGCCTCACCTTTAGGGGTAATTAGCCAGGTGTGCTGCTCCAACCTTGGGACCGCTACACTACCTTCTCTTGTATCACGCGACGTCCCCTACATTAAAACTTCTTTTTTGCTTGTTATGCATGTTTTATGCACATTATGCACATTAATGTGCAGTTATGTTATTTTGTGTGCTATTTTCTCTTTCATAATGCTTTTTCTACAGAATAGGTAGTACAGTGTGGGTAATATAGACGCTGTGTGTTTGTTGTGTTTGCTATAATTTATTTTAGCTTGAAAAACATGGTTTTTGTTTTGTTTTTTCTTAATTGATGGGGTCCTGGAACCAAACCTATATTTTACCATTAGTTATGTGTTTTTACCATTAGTTATGTGTTTCGTTATACGAGATTTCGCTTTACGAGTATGCCAGGTGGAACCTAACTGCTCGTATCTTCGGGACCTCCCTGTATTTAATGCAGCAGAAGTTAATAACAGCAGGAAATTAAATATTAAGGAGGCAAGAAGAGGAGAGGCTTTCTTTGCCCTTTGTTTACATACCCTTATTGTGGCACGAGCTGGCAACTCAGTAGCGATCCACATCCCAGGGCTGTAGTGCGGGGGCTTGCGCTAGGTATACTGTATGCTGACGTCACCGTGCGCCTCCGTCTGCACCCGTTCGCGTTGGATTACTTAACGCAGCCCATGCCTGAAGACGCTATCAGCACAGGTGGGCGAGAGCGATACTTAGTGCGATACTATCGCACCGCCAAAAAAGTATCGCAGTATCGCAAAGCATTCAAAAGTAGCGGAGTAGGCTACAGGGAGGTCCTGTTATACGAGCATTCGGTATACGAGAATCCGATGATACGAGATGTGTAAATTAGGGTCTATTTTCAATATACGAGATCGAAAATCCAATGATACGACATTCAAACTGGGGTGAGTAAAATTATTAAGTTCTAAATGCGCGCCCTACCACTCCCGGGCTGGACAAAGGGGGATTTGGTTGACCCCAGTGAGGTCACCCCTAGCAAGCCGTGACCTGAAGGGTAATTAAGCATATGGCGCGGCCTGACATTTAGGGGTAATTAGCAGGTGTGCGGCCCGGGCCCCAACCTTGGGACTGCAGTCAGGTCACCCCTAGCAAGGCGTGACCTGAAGGGTAATTAAGCATATGGAGCGGCCTGACCTTTAGGGGTAATTAGCAGGTGTGCGGCCCCAACCTTGGGACCGCTACACTACCTTCTCTTGTATCACGCGGCGTTCCCTACATTACGTCTTTTTTGCTTGTTATGCATGTTTTATGTTTAATTAATGTGCAGTTATGTTATTTTGTGGGCTATTTTCTTTTTCAGAATGCTTTTTCTACAGAATAGGTAGTACAGTGTGGGTAATATAGACGCTGTGTGTTTGTTGTGTTTGCTATACAGGGAGGTCCCGTTATACGTGCATTAGATATACGAGAATCCGATGATACGAGATGTGTAAATTAGGGTCTATTTTCAATATACGAGATCGAAAATCCAATGTTACGACATTCAAACTGGGGTGAATAAAATTACCAAGTTATTTATTAAAACTATAAAGTCATTTACTGACTATATGATTTTACCTAAGGTTGTACGATAATATATATATATATAATCAATCTGAAAATATGATAATTCTGGTGGCTCAGTACGACAATGTGGCCTACAAAAATTCACAACCCTGGGCGAGTAGCCAGCAACGGAGGTAGTATGGCCAGCAACAACCTGCTCTCGCACTACCTAGATACTACTTTCCCTAATGACGGAAGCTACAAAGCTGATTGAAAGCTCCCTCGGTAGGTCGTAAACGAGTAGGAAGGTTGTGACTGGCTAAGGCGTCGTCCGTCACCAGCCAATGACAGTTTTAAAAACTTCTCTACCAATAACAAGCCAGCGATACATACTTCCGGGGAAGAATGGCATGCCAGACTGCCTCTGTCCGCCTTCTGTCCCAGTCATCTAAAACTAATTCTCGTTTTATTTTTAATGCTTGCGTTTTAAGTAGTTTTAATGTATCAGATAGTAAGATATATAAGTAAGGAGCCTGTGTTGCTAGTGTATTGGTGGTAGAAGGTGTGTATGTGTGTTAAAATGGTGAATATTTGTGATATGGGGCGGCTCCGCGGCAAGTATTTCTCAGTCACTCTCTGCCCCGCCAGCAGTCACCTCATCATAACATCTTTAAATCACCCTTATTTAAGGTGACACACGGTGCTACATTGATTTAGATAGTTGTATAATAACGAGTGATAAGACGTTTAAGCCTGCCCTAACCTACCTTGGCGGAGGAGGCGGCGGCCTGCCCCGTCCGCCGCCTCTCAAAAACCGCCGTCATCCGCCTCACCTGTGCCTTCCTGAAGAAGACAGTCAGCTCCTATGCCTGTGATAGCACCATAGGATATCACCAGTGATCATAGGATTCCTCAAAGGGTCCTCACTTTCCTACTAAATAATTACCAAGGAGATCTCTGCTGGCGGCGGACATCGGCTGCCGCCCGCACAACACAACACCCCGTTATCAGCTGTATAATATGTGCCTTCCTGAAGAAGTCAGGTCAGCTCCCATGCCTGTGATAGCACCATAGGATGTCACCAGGGACCATAGGATTCCTCAAGGGGTTCTCGCACCCCTACTAAATATTACCAAATTGTATTATAGCTTGAAAAACATGTCTATTTTTTTCTTTCTTTTTCTTAATTGTTGGGGTCCTGGAACCAAACCTATATTTTACCATTAGTTATGTGTTTCGTTATACGAGATTTCGCTTTAAGAGTATGCCAGGTGGAACCTAACTGCTCGTATCTTCGGGACCTCCCTGTATAAGTATCGCAACTCAAGTATCGCTTAAATTTCCCGCGGTACTTTAAAAGACGACCTTAAACAAAAGTTTTTCAGCGGCAATGCGCAGATTTGGCGCCTTACTGTCATAACAGCTTTCTAGCACACAGAACATTTCGTCATTTATCGATTCACGATCGCACTAATCGCACAACGTCAAATTTTTTTCTTTTAATATAACTACATTAGTAACATTACATACCTAGGTAATTGCATTATGCAATGTTTTTCTACACTTCAAATAAACTGCCTGTATCTCAGCTTAAAAGACAACGTACAAACATCAAAATAAAAGGGGATGGCTTATTTACGTTCCTCAAGGGGAACCTGGGGAGGGTGCTGCTGGACAAGAAGGAGGAGGGCCAGGGTGATGATAAGGAGGAGGAGGAGCTTGAGGAGATGCAGTAGTGACTAGTGAACTGTGCTGTGTGTGTTTTATATTTTAAATAAAATTTGTCAGTTTAAAAATAAATATATTACAATGTTTTAATGTGCCTAAACTGTAGTTTAAGTAAAATATATCTTTTTTTGGCTAATACAGTGTTTTCTTAGGTAGCAAAGTATCGCAAAGCAAATTTTTTGGTATCGCAGCGATACTATCGCTTTAAGAAGAAAGTATCGGTAGCGGAGTATCGTAGTATTGCGTATAGTTTTAAGAAAATCCGAAAAAGTAGCGGAGTAGTGCGTATCGAACTAGCGAGAAAAAAGTATCGCAGTATCGTTATCGCACTACCAAAAAAAAGTATCGCGCCCACCTCTGGCTATCAGTGATGCCCGAGTGCTCAGTGTAGTACTGCATTTCAAGACTTCAGTATCAGCCATGTTTTGGTGAGTACAAGTACTACAATCTGTGGTGTTTTGGCATGTTTTAGGGAGTTTTTATTGTGTGGAGGGGCCAGAGGTAACCATTGGATAATTCAAACTTTAGGCAAATTCGACCCAGGTCTCCCCCCAATTAGTTCGAATTAGAGAGGATTTACTGTATAGCCGAAGTTGGCGCTGACAAACTATGCAGGTAATAGGCCTCGACTCAGTCTCACGGTGCAATCGCTGATTTGACCCGTAATCATCCCAGCGATACCTCATGATTCAGCGATACCTCATGATTCTGCGAAGACACTTATACAATAAACCCTTCATGTTCGCGGGGGTTAGGGAACAGAGACATCCGCGATTAGCGTAAATCCGCGAGCATGACATTAGTCATTCATTTACCCATTTTTTTTTTTTTTTTTTTTTTTTTTTTTTTTTTTTTTTTTTTTTTTTCATCACAAGGAACTGGCCAAGGTCACAACAAAAATGGGTAACACAAAGCCCGCTTAGTTGCCAGTCCCTATAAAGAAGACAGTAAGAGAATAAAATAAAAACAGAGGGGTAGGCCAATTTAGTTCGGGAGGTGTCTTGTTACTCTTCTTTTGAAAAGATTTAAGTCATAGGAAAGTGGAAAAATAGAAACAGGAAGAGAGTTCCAGAGTTTACCAGTGAAAGGGATGAAAGAGTAAAGATACTGATTAACTCTTGCATTAGGAAGATGGACAGAATAGGGATGAGAATGAGTAGAAAGTCTTGTGCAGCGAGGCTGCGGGAGTGGGGGAGGCATGCAGTTAGCAAGTTCAGAAGAGCAGTGAGCATGAAAGTAACGGTAGAAGAGAGCAAGAGAAGCAACATTGCGACGGTGATTTAAAGATTGAAGACAGTCAGTCAGAGGAGAGGAGTTGATGAGACGAAAAGCTTTAGACTCAACCCTGTTTAGGAGAGCTGTATGAGTGGATCCTCCCCAAACATGTGAGACATACTCCATACATGGGCGGATAAGGCCCCTGTAGAGAGCAAGCAATTGGGAGGGAGTAAAAAATAATAATAATAATAATAATAATAATAATAATAATAATAATAATAATAATAATAATAATAATAATAATAATAAAAAAAAAAGGGGGGGGGGGGTTGAAAACCCACGAGTAATCAAATCCGCGAGCCTTAAGCCCGCGAACATGAAGGGTTTAGTGTATTACCAAAGGCATCGAATCGTCTCTTATAAAGTCGCTATTTAGTGTCCATGTCTCACCATCCATAGAGTAAGACAGGGATCACAAGGAACTTGAAGATAGAGTTAATGGGCAGGGCATGTGGGTGTTCTTAGGCCACTCGACGGTGCAGAAAGATTTTGGTTCTCATTGGAGATCGAACTAGTGTCACTGAGAATGCCACTCGGAGATGCTAACCACTCTGCTACCGCCTTCCCAAATAGAATAGTGGTAAACGTCTCCGAGTGGTGTGCTCGGTAACCCGAGTTTGATCCCTTATGAGGGTGAATATCCACTTAAGATCTTTCTGCAAAAGTTGAGTGGCCTAATAACACCCACATGCTACCCATTCACTCTACCTTCGATTGCGAGTGCATCGGAGGACACAGGGGGGCGGCATGAGCCTCTCATCACAGACGTCACTATAAAAATCCTGCCTGTGCCACCACGGGCAAGGGTGGTCACTGCCCTGGAGGTCACTGCCTACAGGCGCTATAGGCACGAATGTAAAAAAAAAAAAAAAAAAAACCCTGTTGAAAATCAAGTCTGTATTCCACCAGGACACGAAGCACTAGCATACGGTCCGTTGTTGACTTACCAGGCGTGAACCCAGACTGCTGAGGTCTCTGATGCTTCAGCAGATGACTGCAGATATGTGTCAGCAATAGATATGCAAGCACCTTGCCTGGCATGCTGTGCAGTGTAATGCCGCGGTAATTGTGGCAGTCCTGACGGTCCCTTTTCCTTTTCCAGATAAGGATGACCAGCCCCCTTTTCCAGTCAGGAGGAATGGTACCTGATTGCCACACGGCAGTCAGGACAGCAAACAACCGCGGATCATGGCATCACCCCCAGCTTTGAGGAGCTCTGCACTGATATTACAGACACCAGCTGCCTTTCCACCCCTCAACTTTGCTATAGCCTCTCTGACTTCGTCAATGGGAGGATCGGCATCCACTGCCCATAATCCAGTGGTTTGAAGCTGCCCAATTGGAGGGTCCACCATGAACAACTGCCCAAAGTACTCAGCCCAACGAGCCATCTGCTGCTCGGATAGCACTCGCCCGAGATAGAGACTTTTGGAGTGGAGCTTCTTCAGGGCTCGGTAGGCAGGTCAGAATTCATTAGCGTTCAAATGGCCCTTGACATCTTCAGCGAGACTCCCGACATACCTTGTCTCTCCCCAGGAGTTCTAGTCCTGCATGACAAGCCCTGTACTGGTCCTGGTTCCCAGTTTTGAATGTATGCAGTGCTCATTCTTCTTCTTTCTGTTTAACGTCTGTTTTTCCCATAATTTTTATGAGGTTAGACGGCAGATGATATGCTTCCAGTTATCTCTATCCGTTGCCTCAACTTCTTCAATGCCCAATGCTGCCAGATCCTCTTCAATACACAGCTTCCATGTCCTCCTCGGCCTGCCCGGAGGACGGTGGCCTGGAACTTCCCCTCTTAACAGCTCTCCCTAATGCCTCACCACCTTCTCTCCTCTTAACATACCCAAACCACCTTACTCTCAGCACTGTACTCAGCTCCTTCAATCCACATTTTCTTGCCACCTTTTCACTGGACACTAAATCTCTCCATGTGATTCCAGTCGTATATAATCTCAACATTCTCTGATCACACCCAACCAACACATCCTCATTATACGAGTTATCATTATTTTTCAACAAAACTATAAATGTGATATCAGATAATGCATTCCTGTGATGCATCTTCCCTATTACTAATGGAATGATGTTTGATACATACAAACATATATTAACTGTATAAAATTGTTATGGCAATCATATAAGTATTTACTAAACACTTTCCTAAGGAATACGTACTTGCACATACTAAAGACTCCACAGGTTAATGTGTGGCAGGATATTTTTACTTGAGGATATGTGATCACTGCTGGCGTATTTGTGAGAATTAGGAATGGATGGAAGAAATTCAGAGTTGGTGAATTTTGGACATTCAGGGAACTGTCTTCTCTCTAAACAAATTACATTCGAATACACATACAATGCTAAAAAAATTGAAGTTAGGGAAAATAAACTGACTGGAACTTTATTTCTTCAGTTACATCAGTTGAATATTATAAAAGAAATATAGTCAACTATATCCTTTCTATACACATGAAATACAAACATGACAACCGGCCTACCTGCTTTATTTTCAGTTTCAAGTTTTCTTCTTTGCCATTATTAAAGGTGAACATTTTATGCCAAATGTCTAAAGAATATTACAATGTAACAAAAGGAAAAGACAATCTTTAACAAATCTTTAATATACTTCATTTAATTAAAGTTTAAGCCCACCTGAGTGGGCTTAAACTGCTGATGTACTAAACAACAGGCGGAGATATTTCCATCAGACTACACGAGAGAGAGAGAGAGAGAGAGAGAGAGAGAGAGAGAGAGAGAGAGAGAGAGAGAGAGAGAGAGAGAGAGAGAGAGAGAGAGAGAGAGAGAGAGAGAGAGAGAGAGAGAGAGAGAGAGAGAGAGAGGGGGGAAGTGTGTATGTCATAAAAATTTATATTAGTATTATAGTTGTGCTTCAGGATATAACTAGTATCTTTAAGTTATGGATAATTTTTTGCACATTCACCATGTATTTAAAAAATTAAATAGCTAATGTATAAAAATCCAACCTTAAGATACTTCTGTCTCTTAAAGTTCATGTAATGGCATGTGCTTACATCCCTCTGCATATTTTATTATGGAGCAGTTGATATGCAACCCTTAGGACAGATAAATAGAAATATTATCACAAAATACTACATACAATTTCCTGGCTACCTCACTATACTTCCTTGTGATTTGCCAAATAGCTGAAGTGTGCATGTGTGAATGAGCATGTGCCAATGTATCCATATTGGGTTTATCTGCTCTCTGGTAGTATCTGCACTTGTTGTATTTGTGATAAAACTTTTTATTTTTTTATATTTTTTACTATACTCTGTTCACGAACGATAGAGCCAGATACCCCTCCCCCGAGGAGGAGCATGTCAAGACAGCTTCGCTCTGACCGGTTGGTTGACGGAATTCAGTGGAAAGCGTGCATCCTACAGTTCTAAGTTGTTATTTTAACAACACACCATATATTTGCCTTAAGTGCATGAAAGTCCTCAATTCACCATCTTTAGTAAATGTGTTACCACGTGGACATAAAAGTAAGTCAGATACTCTTCATAAAGACGAGATATTGAGAAGGAAAAATAAAGGCTCGTAAAACACTTTGAGTGAGGGAGAATGTAAAAGGGGTCACCTGACGGCGCAAGGAACCTTTTCGAGGTCAAACAACCAAACCCTTAACCTGACCGGTCCCGCCACCACTAATGACTTAGGTATCTGAGGCTCCTGAGCCAGGCCTTGTTCTGAGGCGATGTAGCAGCTCACAGATGAAAAGACGAGCACACCTTGCATTGGTGTCACATGAATTTTTCCTGAACTCTAATACTTCAACAAGTGTTGTATTTTATTTTTTTGTTGCATTGGGGCTCTGATTATAGCTTAACAGTTGAAGGAATGTACCCTGCAAGAACAGGATAATCACAGTGAGTTCAAGCGGGTTACAGTATAACAAGAAAATAGCACCAACGCTGGATGGTGTCACACCCATGTCCTGCATGGCGTGTGGCGTGTCACTTAATTTCCTTTTCCTTTCAATAAGAATATCCTGTATCCCTGACTCACCATAGATTGTGAGGAGAGAGAAAGAGAGAACAAAAATACAACAACGATTCAATGATGTTTCTCCTTCCTCCTCCTGATGTCATAATTGCATCATTAGCTTTAAAAATGACTACTGTATTTTACGACTTATAAGACGCTGCATCTTGGAAGACGCACTTTTTGATTAACCCTGATTGGTGTGTGTGTTTTTGAAGTGGGTCAAGGGATTAACAGGGGCATGTGGGAGGGCAGACTGATGTCTGAGAGTCAGGGGTCAGGAAGTGTTTAAGTACATTTTAACGCCAAACCTTCCATCACGCCATCACCCAATCGAGAGGGAATCAGGGCCTGTTGTGCTCCACCTTGGTGGTAGGGGCATGTGGCTCTAGCATTTGTGAACCAAGTATATTTTTTCTTAGAAATTTAATGGTTTTGACTCATAAGAAAATATAGTTAAAAGTAAAATTGTAGAAAGTATCATCACAAATACAACAAATACAGATATACTACCTGAGAGCACACATTTAATGGTTTTGACTCATGACATACTATATTGCACAGGGCAAATCTTGTAAATATACAACATAAGGAGTAAATAACTTCCCTTTATGCATTTCAAATCTCCACATTTCATAGAAAACCATACTGTTGCCTTCTGTTTGATGGACCTGCCACTTCAAATAAGTTTCTCAGGTCAATTTCTTTTATATTATCATTATCTGTTTACCATTTTTTGTGGTGTGGCTTAGATAATTTTTGGTTTCTTGCAGCACACATCCAGCAAGCTGGCCTTTTGCTCCCGCTGGATTGAAAGGTAACATTCCCATATCTATCACCTATTTGGTGAATGGGGAGTGCTCTTGAAGACTAACCCTGTATCATTGCATATTGAGAAAAAATCATTTGAAGTTTTATAACAGCACTGAAGACAACCTTGATACCTTGGCAGACATTACTTGATTTAAATTACTTGCATATATTTTTGTTTTTTTTCCATTCCTTAAGAGGTGCGACCAAAATGTTCCGAGACCACCAATAAAAAACAGAACATACTAGATTCTATTTGGCGGTCATCTCCTTCAAAATAGTCACCTTATGCAGCAATGCACCGCTCCCAGCTCTTTTGCCATGATTAAAGTACTCCCTGGAAGTCCTATTCTTTAAGCGTGTCAAGCACCATCTGCGATTTGCACCGGATCTGATCCTTGGTGTCAAAATGGCGACCCTTCAGCTTGACCATCTTGGGGAAAAGGAAAATGTAGGGAGCCAAATAAAAACTTGCATATTCTCAATGTGAGCAGGTGCATTGCCATGTTGGAACACCCAATTGCAATGGTGCCACAGTTCAGGCCATTTGGGCTAAATAAGTCTCCCTCAGACTCCTATGCACTGTAAAGTTATATTCAACATTGAGAGACTGGCCCTGGCACATAAATTCCCAGTGCATAACTCCACGAATGTTGTAAATAACGACAAGCATGCTTTTAGTCGTACTCCTGATCTGTGATACAACTTCCATTGGTATTTTCTTTATGCCTTATTTTTCTAGTTTTTTTTTTTGTTTTTGTTAACTTTACCTCAAATTGACCAAATCTTAGATAGTTAAGGATTACAATGATTAGAGATAGGTACCTTTTCATTTTTGACATTTACTAGTAAAACCTATTTAGGATACTGATGATGGGATGTTTCGATAGACTTTTACACTCTGTAATAACAGGAGATTAGGGTGATAAAATCAACAAGTGCACTACAACAAGGCAACCTTCCTCTTGTGTTGAGGGCTGATTCCTGGAAAAAGAAAAATGTATAAGCTTTTGTGTACTATTTGAAATATCCATATCAATCCATCAATCAATCATTGGGGTCATACACCGGGGGGCGCGTCGCCTCGCCCACCCTACGACGCCACTCCCGGGGGACACCAAGCGCGAGTTCCCATGCAGGTTTCTTTCCCATACCAAGCAGCTCTTGACAAGAAACATCAACTTGCCCCAGCCACGAGCCTTATGGGCGCCCCCTTGGCCTCCTCCACGCTGGATTGTCTCTTACAAATACAACCCGATGGGAAGGTTCAGTTTCAGGGTAGCGTGCCACATGCCCATATAGCCGAAGTTGGCGCTAACGGACTATGCAGGTAATAGGCCTCGATTCAGTCTCACGGTGCAATCGCTGATTTGACACTTAATCATCCCAGCGATACCCCATGATTCTGCGAAGACACTTATTACCAAAGGCATCGATTAGTCTCTTCAAATAGCTATTTAATTTCCATGTCTCACAACCATAGAGTAAGACAGGGATCACAAGCGACTTGAAGACCCGGATCTTTGTCCTGCACAGGTACCGACAACGCCAAATACTCTTGCTGAGCAAGTCCAGAACACCGTGGGCTATGCCAATCCGCCGTAAGACTTCTTGACATGACCCGCCGTCATTATGGACTGCGCTATCAAGGTATGTAAAACTTTCCAAGATCTCAATGTCCTCGCCGCACTCATGAACAGCTGTACCGTTTCATCTAGTAAGCCTCCAAACACCTGGACCTTGGTCTTGAGCCAGGAGACCTCAAGTCCCAAAGGCTTTGCCTCCTCGTGCAGCGCCTTGAGAGCCATCACCAGAACCTCCAGCGACTCAGCAAAGATTACTGCATCATCGGCAAAAACAAGATCAGTGATCTTGGTGTTGCCGACGGATGCTCCACAATCACTTTGATCTACAACTTTGCCCAATACCCAGTCCATACGAGTGTTGAAAAGTGATGGGGCAAGGACGTACACTTGCCTCACTCCTGTATTATCAGGAAAAAAGCTGGATACACCTCCCCCACACTTCACAGCACTCTCAGTCCCAGAGTACAGACCAATCATTAAACCAATAGTCCTTGCAGGAATCCCGCGAAGTTGCAGAAGATCCCAGGGCGACTCACGATGCACTGAGTCAAACGCCTTCTTGAGATCAACATAGGCTGCAAGCATCCCCTGTCGAAACTCCCGTCGGCGTTCCACCAGGACACGAAGCGCTAGGATACGGTCCGTTGTTGACTTACCAGGCATGAACCCAGACTGCTGAGGTCTCTGATGCTTCAGCAGATGACTGCGGCTCCGTGTCAGCTATAGATGGGCAAGCACCTTGCTTGGCACGCTGAGCAGTGTAATACCGCGGTAATTGTTGCAGTCCTGATGGTCCCCTTTCCCTTTCCAGATAGGGACACGACCAGCCCCCTTTTCCTGTCAGGAGGAATGGTACCTGATTGCCACACGGCAGTCAGGACAGCATGCAACCCGCGGATCATGGCCTCACCCCCAGCTTTGAGGAGCTCCGCACTGATATTACAGACACCAGCTGCCTTTCCACCCCTCAACTTTGCTACAGCCTCTCTGACTTCGTCAAGAGAGGGTGCGGTTTCGTCAATGGGAGGATCGGCATCCACTGCCTGTAACCCAGTGGTGTGAAGCTGCTCAATTGGAGGGTCCACCGTGAATAACTGCCCAAAGTACTCAGCCTAACGAGCCATCTGCCCATCCATGTCCGACACGAGGCGCCCATCTGCTGCTCGAATAGCACTCGCCCGAGATGGAGACTTGGAACGGAGCTTCTTCAGGGCTCGGTAGGCGGGTCGGAGGTCATTAGCGTTCAAATGGCCCTCGACATCCTCAGCGAGACTCCTGACATACCTCTCCTTGTCTCTCCCCAGGAGGGTTCTAGTCTGGCGTGACAGAGCCCTGTGCTGGTCCTGGTTCCCAGCCAGCCTGGCAGTGCGACTCTTCTCGATATTTCCCAGCGTCTCTGTCAGTACAAAACCACGCCTTGACCTCGGGTGCTCTCCAATACACTCCTTGGTAGCCTGGAGAGTTTCACGTTCTAAGGTATCCCACAGTTCTACAGGGTCCTCGAGGGCACCGAGCACATCAAACCGATTTGAGACTGCCACTGCATACTCATGGGCACATGTCAAGTCCTTCAGTTTCTCAAGATGAAACACAGTATGGTTACCTCTTGAGATTCTTCTGGACTTGACATGAAGCTTAAGTGTAGCAACAACAAGTCTGTGATCTGTTGTAAAGAACTCAGCACTCCGGTAAACCCTGCAGTTCTGGAGGATCCTCCAACGAGTACTAACGAGGACGTGGTCGATCTCCTTAGCTACCCCTCCGGCATTACTATACCATGTCCAGCGGTGCAGCTCTGGTCTCTGATACCAAGAACCTGCAATTCTCAACCTTCTGGACCTCGCAAAATTCAGAAGCAGATAGCTGTTAATGTTTCTGGTACCGGAGCCATGGGGACCAACACATAACTCGTAGCCATCTCTCACAGCGCCAGTAGTAGCATTGAACTCGCCCAAGACAATGAGTGTGTCCCGAGGAGGACACTGGTCTAATACAGAATCGAGTTTGGCGTAGGACATCTCCTTCTCTTCAGTTTCACGCACCTTGGTACACTGAAACTGTACACTGTAGGAGACATGAAACCCAGAGTGTGTTTCATCCTCACCCGCATTATACGCTCATCAACCGGAGTAACCTCAACAACTGACGGCTGCAGTTTGCTGGAGATGCCTATAGCTACTCCCCGGACACGGTGACCATTGTTCGTGCCGGACCAGTAGTAGGTGTAACCCCCACTGCTAGTCTCGCCACTGCCAGGCTTCCTCGTCTCAGAGAGTCCCACTATATCCACCCTCAGCCTACTGAGCTCGCCCGATAGGAGTGTTAGTCAACGATCGTCTGAGAGGCTCAGAACGTTCCACGAGCCCACACGAAGAACCCTCCGGAGGTTTATCCCAGGAGTGATTCGACGGGCAGGCGCCGCCTCTGCACCGCCCCGGCCACCCCCATAAGAAAAAATGGGCTAGGGGGCCCTACCACTCGATTTAGAGTGCGGGATTCCCGAGGGCTTTGCCCCGCACTCGTCATAGGCAGACCCCTCCCCTGCGTCGGCATTGGATTAGTCTGCGTAGTCGGGCCCCCCGGCAAAACCGGGTCTATAACCAGCAATTTGAAATAGACTTCACTAAAAGGAGGCGTCAATAACCCCGCAGTTGCGGCGCCTTAAAATCTATAATATCTATCTATCTATCCCTAAAAGGAACAAAATAGTATACAATTAATTTTGTGTGTGCTTTTAGAAGTCTCTATTTACAATTTTTCTACCACATACCACTTATAAATAATATTCAACGTTATTATAAAGTTCAGCATTTGTAGTTTTCATTACCTAGCAATGAATATTATGGTGAGAAAAAAGTAAAAAGCTGTAGAAGATGTGAGGGCCACAAAGCCAGAGTATTAATGTTTTTGTTCTCACCCTACTGATAGAACAGGTACATCAATTTCTGCCTCCTGACTCCTCCCGTCCCTTGATTCATAACATTACATCAACAATCAGTTCCTTCTATGTGATAAATCTTTAAGTAATCGTCCAGACCCATTTTTTCTTTCCATAATTATGGTGAATGTTCATTCAAAATACCTAATCCACAAAAAATAATTCATTTCAATTTCAACGCCCTATTTCCCTAAAACCATGACTTTTGTAAAAAGCGGGAAAAACATCAGCCCCATTCCAGCCGTGGCGTGAAACTTGCTGATGCCGTCACGGGAGGGTGACAATCTGCATCACACAGCCTGCCTCTCCCCCGACGCACACACCTTCTCCACACATTTATCGTGGCCGTATAGGTCGGAAACGGGTGATAAGCTCTGGAAAGGCACAGCTTTCTTGCTGCACCCATAACGGATGCAAGTAGTATATGTAATATCGTAAAAATATATGTATCAGAAACACCCAAAATTCTTCTAGTACTATATTTATTTCAAATTTTACGTGTATTTGTATTACCGTGGGGTTCGGAGGCCACCTCAGGTGACGTCACTGAGCCATGGTGCATCTTCTGCTAGTTGTTAGGAGCGTTTTGGAAGCTTGGGGAATTTACAGATTCTGATTGTGGATTATTTAAAAACGGGCGACTGTATGCAAAAAGTGACAACATATTGTTGATATACTCGATAATGGCTATATTTTAACTGCATTAAATCAGGAATGATGAAATGGTCTGGACGATTACTTTAAGACTCATGAAAACATTTTCAGCATCACTTTCTTACACAAAGGAAAATTAGAAAACACTGTCTAGTCTCGGAAAAAACTAAACAATGCTGAAGTCAGTGGTCCCTGATAATACTAGAGAACTGTAACTCGTAAATGCCAGTGGTCGCTGGCAGTTTTAACTCAAAGTTTGGTCTGCTGTGTTTTGCCTGCCCGACTCGCATTTTCGTAAATCAATTTCGCGATAAATATTGATGCACCGCATCTGAATACCAAAAAATAAAGTTCTTCTGTTGTTCTACTAATTGTATGGATGATATGCATTACAATTGGACGTTCTAAGATAGCAATTTAATGCAAATTACTAGCCTCGAGTAACAAAGCTTAATATATTTTTTACATGTAGCCTATATTGTAGCATGTTTTATTGGGGGCAATGTTCACACCGTTTTCTGAGACAGTACTGCTGCGTCTGGCAAATGCTTGTCAAAATACAATAAGCAATGTTATGAAAAAAATATATAGAATGCCGAAATCGTTGTGATGAAAAGCGACCGAAGTCAGTGACGCAGAAGCCTTTCAAACTACCACAACAATATCAGCAGGTGACGCCTTAGCAGGAAGAATATACTTGCTTCAGCATAATATAAAGCCACTTTACACATGTGCTGTTTCTGACTGCAATTCTTTACGAAAGAAGGACCCAGCTGTTAAATGATTTTACTTGCTAAAGGTTTAAGGGCTGCGACCAAGTAGGTTATGTAAGTGGAGGCGGCATGCCGCGCATTGTGGCGGGTGAAGCCGCTAGCCCCGTATTGGGGCGGGGAGATTGACTCAAAACATTGCGACTTCACGCGTCGACTCATTGCACTTTCAGGCTTTCTATCTAATTGATACACAAAAATAACAGGAAAATATGACTCCCTAGGTATAGTTAACTTCTAGCTATTCGTTATGGACTCTATAATATCATAGAGTAACATTTCCATTGCCTATTCCGCTATAACCTCTTGGTTAAGTTGGTTATATACATGTTTTATAGAATCAGGCTTCTATACAATATACATATAGAAGAAAATCGTTCTTAGTAGTATACTTTTGTGCTTTAAGTGCAGTGGAATAAGCCCATTTTTTTTTCCAAGAGACCAAATTTTCATCAACCTGTGAGTTAAAACTGCCAGTGACCACTGGTATTTACGAGTTACAGTTCTCTGGTATTATGGCTCAGTAGTCTTTACATTATTTGTATCATGCAAATGTTTAATATAAAATATATTTAAATCAGCAACCAATAAAACTATGCTTACTATACAAGATAAACATATCAGTTAGCTTACTGTTTGACTAATTGCAATAATAAAGTATAAACAGTACGTATATATGTCTAAACTAATTTTAATGATCCTGATTAAGAAAGAACAAAGAAAATAATAGTATAGCTATGTGGCAGATATTATATCCTTCACTATTTTTTTTTTTTTTTCATTTTTCATATCCTTATGTTTCACACAAGATATTTGTGCCATATGACCTCTGATGTCTGGCACATTTCCCCCCCCTTTTTTTTTGCATTAAATCAATCAATTCACACAAGATAAAATACATATGGGATGCTGAGATTACACAAGAACATGGCCATGACTTATAATTTAAGAGCTGAAGAGGAAAAATTTAAATACCGTAACTTGCGGTGTAAAAGTCGACCAGGCGTACAAGTCGACCTCAAGATTACGGGTTAGGCCTATACTTGCCGTATAAGTCGGCCCCAAAAATACGGTACGCTAATGGTAGGCCAAAGCTTACAAAGTATTTACTCCCCTAATGAATGGTCACGATATATTTGTAGATCAGAATTACCGGTTATATTGTTAGAGTGTGAGATACGATGAGTTGGGCGGACAGCGCTGGCGCTCGGCGAGCAGCCAGGCAGTTGTTGTTGTTGTAGTTGTCTGATTGGCCGCTTCGGTTCAGTGGCGTTCTGGTCAGTTGTTTACAATCTGTGTATCAGCTGTTGGAAACAGCCTATGGTTTTGTGTTGATATAAACTGAATTTATATTAGTATTTTATTATTTATATATCAATCTGTGTGTTAAATATGTTAAGTAAGTTCACCGAACACAAGTTTTAGATTGAAATATTTGTGGTAACCTGCTGGAGTTATGGTAAGTGGTGTCCAGCGATTGTTAGTAGTGCTGATCCACTTGTTTGCCACTCGGTGGTAAAGTTTCGTATTTTATCCTTGCCGTATAAGTCGACCCCTAGTTTTGGAGAGATTTTTTCAGGCTCAAAGCGTCGACTTGTACGCCGCCATTTACGGTAGGTATCAATAACAAATAATTAAGGTGTCAAGTACGTGCACCAGAGATCAGGTCACAATGCAGATTATTTTTGCAAACAATTGAGGGTACATACTTTACTACCCACAGTTCCAATAAAAATTATAAAGGAATGAAATTGAAAATACCTTAGATTGGAGATGAAAGGGTCCCTTGTGCTCCATTCAGCCAGTCGTCATCATACATGCATCACCCGAGGTGTACTGAAAAAAATAAAAATTAACTAATACCAGTGCAAGTGTTCCCATCTGGGCATTTTCACAGTAACCTAGGCCATCATTGTCTCACAGCACAAAAATTTAGATTGTCTTTTATCACTTTGGTTCCAGTGAATACTGAAGGATCAATTGTATATTGTATAGAATATTTTTACCAAAAAGCTGCAGATATTATGATAATTTCACAGTAACAACAATACATTGCGACAACTGTAAACAATTTATTCAACAACTTGAAAACTGAACCCCTCAAATTTTTGTATATATTTACCACAATTAAAATAGGTTAATATGTTATAAAATATACGCGTTAAATGTAATAAGTATGTATAATTTATATATTCAGCGCCGACATCGTTTATGTTATACTAATTTTTCCGTCCACAATGTCTACTCCGACACATCGGTCTTTATCTTATGCCAGAATATATGAAAGTCTATTGTTTGTTCGGAGTGGACATTGTGGACGGAAAAATTAGTGTAACATTTTTTTTTTGTGGACGGAAAAATTAGTGTAACATTTTTTTTTTTTTTATATCACAAAGAACTGGCCAAGGGCACAACAAAAATGGGTAACACAAAGCCCGCTTAGTTGCCAGTCCCTATAAAGAAGACAGTAAGAGAATAAAATAAAAAAGAGGGGCGAGCCAATTTAGTTCGGGAGGTGTCTTGTTACTCCACTTTTGAAAAGATTTAAGTCATAGGAAAGTGGAAAAATAGAAACAGGAAGAGAGTTCCAGAGTTTACCAGTGAAAGGGATGAAAGAGTAAAGATACTGATTAACTCTTGCATTAGGAAGATGGACAGAATAGGGATGAGAATGAGTAGAAAGTCTTGTGCAGCGAGGCCGCGGGAGGGGGGGAGGCATGCAGTTAGCAAGTTCAGAAGAGCAGCGAGCATGAAAATAACGGTAGAAGAGAGCAAGAGAAGCAACATTGCGGCGGTGATTTAAAGATTGAAGACAGTCAGTCAGAGGAGAGGAGTTGATGAGACGAAAAGCTTTTGACTCGACCCTGTTTAGGAGAGCTGTACGAGTGGATCCTCCCCAAACATGTGAGACATACTCCATACATGGGCGGATAAGGGCCCTGTAGAGAGCAAGCAATTGGGAGGGAGAAAAAAAAGGATGCAGATGCCACAGGACACCTAACTTCTTAGAAGCTGTTTTAGCAAGAGATGAAATTTGAGATTTTCAGTTCAGAATTTTAGTAAAGGTTAGTCCTAGAATGTTCATTGTAGAAGAAGGAGACAGTTGAGTGTCATTGAAGAAGAGGGGATAGTTATCTGGTAGGTTTTGTCGAGCAGATAGGTGAAGAAATTGGGTTTTTGAGGCATTGAACAAAACAAGGTTTGCTTTGCCCCAATCAGAAATTATAGAAAGATCAGAAGTTAGGCGCTTGGTGGCATCTCTCCGTGAATCACTTAGTTCCTGTTGAGTTGGACGTCTAATAAACGACGTTGAAAAATGCAGGGTAGAATCATCAGCGTAGGAGTGGATAGGGCTTTGAGTTAGACTTAGAAGATCATTAATGAATAATAGAAAGAGAGTGGGTGATAGGACAGAACCCTGGGGAACACCACTATTGATAGATTTGGGAGAAGAACAATGTCCGTCTACAGTAGCTGCAATAGAACGGTATGAAAGGAAACTTAAGATGAAGGTACAGAGAAGGATAGAAACCGAATGAGGGTAGTTTGGAAATTAAAGATTTGTGCCAGACTCTATCAAAAGCTTTTGATATGTCAAGGGCAACAGCAAAAGTTTCACCGAAACCCCTAAAGGAGGATGACCAAGATTACCCTTATTCACCCTTCTTAGGAACAGGTTGGATGTGAGCAAACTTCCAGCAAGAAGGAAAGGTGGAAGTAGATAGACAAAGATGGAAAAGTTTGACCAGGCAAGGTGCAAGCACAGAAGCACAGTTTTTGAGAACAATAGGAGGGACTCCATCAGGACCGTAAGCCTTCCGAGGATCTAGGCCATAAAGGGCAAAGAAAACATCATTCCGAAGGATCTTAATGACAGGCATAATATAGTCAGAGGGTGGAGGAGAAGGAGGAACATAAACGATGTCGGCGCTGAATATATAAATTATACATACTTATTACATTTAACGCGTATATTTTATAACATATTAACCTATTTTAATTGTGGTAAATATATACAAAAATTTGAGGTGTTCAGTTTTCAAGTTGTTGAATATTTTTTTTACAGTTGTGGCAATGTATTGTTGTTACTGTGAAATTATCATAATATCTGCAGCTTTTTGGTAAAAATATTCTATACAATATACAATTGATCCTTCAGTATTCACTGGAACCAAAGTGATAAAAGACAATCTAAATTTTTGTGCTGTGAGACAATGATGGCCTAGGTTACTGTGAAAATGCCCATCTACACAATTCTAAATAAGATATATTTACAATGCTACTCTTTTTTTTAAACAGATTTCCATTTCCTTTTATATGTATAAGCATCATTACACAATGTATGAAACATTTAAATGTAACTATCTATTTTATGAAGTCATCACTAACTTCACCTTTCTGTCTCAGCTCAACAAGCAAAACATCACCAAAATAGCTCATCAATTAAAGTCTCATAGAGTTATAAAGAAAGACCTGCTCAGGTTGTCCCTTCCATTCCTTATCTTGACTGTAATAGTAACCTGACAGGAAGGGAAAGACTCACCCATACACTCACCTTTTGCCCATCAGCCAATCAATGAGTGTTGATGAAGTCCCTTGGGTTTCACGAGCTGTGAAAACACATCACAAATTACTTCAAAGGATAGCGATGACTTGTAAGTTAATATATATAGAAGTGAGGATACAATGACTTACTTAGTGTGTAGTCAGCGTGTCTGGCAGCCGTGGGAGATGGAGGGGCAGTGTGAGACACAAACATGGGTGATGGAGACAGAGACAGACCAGGTAATGATAGCCTTTCACCTAAGCCACTTGAGGCTGCCACTTGGAGATTGGATAAGGCTTTCTGTTCCAGAGTATCATTCAATTCTCTCAGTTCAGCAAGCCTGAAAAAATGCAACCCATCTTTAAGTTCACGAAGAAATGTAAATATTTTTTTTTTTTTTACAAAAAAAAGAAGAAAAAGAAGATGAAGACGAAGAAGTAACAAAAAGCCCACTAACTGCCAATCCCCACAAAGAAGACGGTAAGAGAATATAGAAAAGGGGGTGATGACAAAATCTTTAAAATGACGGGTTAATGGTTTTAGCCCTTGCTGTACATGCCTAGAGAGGCATACAACTTTTAACATTTGGTGTATGTCCTATTTACCAAATATATATGTAGGTTCACATAAACAATTTGATAATGTAGTGACATTAGTGTTTATATAATTTCTATACAACTCAATCCACCTAAGTACTTTTAACCCCCAAATTTCTAAAGTTTATATTTAATCACCGTTATACGAGATATAAATATTAAGGTAATCCCATTCTAGAACATAAATATACAATTCATACCATATCTAACTTTACTTACTTCTGGTGGAGGGAGGGTGTGGGTGATGCAGATGCTGGGAGCTGGTGGCTCAGACTCAGCTCACGACAAAGTTCCTGCGTTTGCCTTAAGGAAGCACTAAGTTTCAGTTGTAAAGCGTCTCTTTCCTCGAGCAACTGAAAAGAAAAAAAAATCACACAAAGCATTACAGCAGTAATCACTCATTATTTCAGAATAAGCTGTGAGAGCTTTTCATTCAAGTTTATTTTCTGACAGCTGGTAGATCATATGAAGCAAATATTACCTTTGTTATCTCAAGAGAGAACTGCTGACATCTTAGGTCACGCAGGTGTAAAGAGGCCAGGGCTGCTTCCAGTTCAGAGTTAGAGTCTAAAGTAGCGTTAGCATCTCCACCACCTTCCTGCTCTGGCATTGCTAGTTTTGTCAGGGAAGTTTCAGCTGCCTTAACCTGGATTGAAAATAATGACAGTGTAAATGAAGACCATTCTATATGAACCATTTTGTTGACCCCCTCTTGTATGTTTTTCATAAGAACAGTCATATTCCCTTGGATGGAGGACCTAGTATAGATGTGCCAAGGAGGAGGTGGGGGAGGAATGAAAGAGGTGAAAAGGTGAGGTGGATATGAAGATATAGTAAATATGAGAATGTTAAGAAATGATCAAAACTGCCATTGCTACATGTAAAGAGCTTCATGGCCACAAAACTCATGGGACAACTGACTTCGATGTAAATAAACTGAATGTTATGTGTGTCTGAATAAACTAGATGTAAAAGAAAGGATTTGCAAGTGAACTGACTGATAATCAAATACATTGGGAATTTCCCTCACTGTCATCTGTTCATTAAATTTCTTCAACATAGTAAACTTTGTTACCTCCGCCAAGGAGGTTATGTGATCGGTTTGGTTTGTTTGTCTTTTTGTTAGAAGGATTATGCCAAAAAGTTAGACGGATTTGCATGAAAGCTTAATGAGATATGGGGCTTGGCTCACTTTAGAAGTGGCAAAATTTTGGAGTCAATCTGCATCTGGATCCTGATTTTTTTTTAGTGATTCTTTCATATTGCAAGATGGGGCAAAATTAGATATATATCTTCACAAATACTAATCAGATTGATATAATAAAAACTAGATCAATATCTGCACTCAAGAGATGCAGAGCCACGTCTGTATCCATAATGCTGGAGAGTACAGCATTGAGATGACTCTGTCTTCAGGGTCAAAGCCAAGGTGAGGGTCACTCAGCCCTTTGGTGGTGTCGCAGATTTCAAACTAGCTTTTATCAAAATTTGGTGTCCGTAGCTTTAACATTAAAAGCCCTATAGACTAAAATAGATTCTTAAATTTTGTCACCATGACCTTGACCTTTTGATCGTAAAATCATTGTGATACGTGGCAGCTCCAAGGTTTACCAACATGCCAAGAGTGGTGACCATAACGTCATTTGCTATCGAGTTTGACATTTTACAACCTCGTGACCTTGACCTTTGACTTTTCAACCTGAAAATCATTGTGATACGTGGTAGGCCCAAGTTCTACCCACAGGCCATGTTTGGTGACCTTAGCAAAATTTTTGTTTCTTTGTTTGACATTGTGACATCGTAACCTTGACTTTGGATCTTTTGACCTGAAAATCATTGTGACATTTGGTAGCTCCTAATTCTACCCACGTTGTCAAATTTGGTCACCGTTGCATCATTTGTTATTGAGTTAGAGTACGGACAAACAGACAAACCAATAAACAAACAGATGGAGCTGACTGCCCTATCAACAGCGCAACTCCGTCAGCATGGGTGAGAAATCATGATGTTCCATCATGTCTCCGTCATGATAGGAGAAATCATGATGTTCTACAAAATATATCCCAAAGTAATCTGAATCTGCATATGCTTCTGGATCCAGGGGATAAAATGCATGCAAAATTTGAGTATTCACATATCAATATCTTACTTCTTTAGTGACTATCTGTGATAGAAACTTCTAACCACCAGCAAATGGTAGCTGAGGGGGTGTAGTTTCAGTAAGATGTTACTTGATCTGAGATATCTCCAATAGTTATGGAGATAAATCCAGATGAAATAGCCATATAGCTAAAAACTCTATACAGTAAACCCTCAAAATTAGCGAGGGATACGTTCCAACCCCCCTCACTAATTCATGAATTTCGCCAATTATTGACGCCTTCCTAAATTTTTTTTTTTTTTTTTTTTTTTTTTTTTTTTTTTTTTTTTTTTTTTTTTAACTTAAATATTTGTGCCTATAGTGCCTGTCGGCAGTGACTTCTAAGGCTCGGATGGCAGGCCCTGGAGGTTTACTTGAGGACTGTGATGGTTGGCCCTCACCCGTGGTGT
>JACEEZ010019160.1:185000-215000 GCA_016584305.1 Chionoecetes opilio
CAATTTCATTCCTCAGCCGAGATATTTCGGACTCGGCTGACTGCACCATCAGCTCCAGCTCCTGCACCCGGGACTTGGAGCCTTCCCGCTTGGTCTCGGACTCCTGGATGCACGACTGCAGTTCACCATAAAGAACTTCAATTTCATGCAGGCGAGTTCTTTCATTTTCTGCTTCAGCTAATTTGTTCTGCATGGCATCACACTGAAAACAGTTTAATATGAATTATTATTATGCAAAGTCCAATGTATATATAAACATATATATATATATATATATATATATATATATATATATATATATATATATATATATATATATATATATATATATATATATATATATATATTACAAGTTACAACAATTATCATGGTAAAGTAGGAAGTGCTCAGAGTTAGGATGTTTCAATATCAAGAATGCTGACTACCTAACATCATGACATTAATTGAGCTGAATGAACAGGTACATGTATATTGATGTAGCAAGCAAGAGGCTGACAAAACCCCACTTGGTACATGGAAGTCACACATTGCATGATATGTAAATCTGACATCTACAGTTCTCTGCGCTTACGTTCATTTCTAGCAATTCTGATTAGTTCCTATGTGAATATAAAAGCTTATTTTTCTTTCTTTCTTTATATTTTTTTTGTTTTTCATTAGTTGAAACTTAGGTGCACTTACCTGATGCTGGAATGCTTGAATCTGACTCTGCAGTTCATAAACCTGAGTCTCAAAACCTCGTAAACGGTCCACTTCTGCATCAGCCTCCGCTAAGCGAGATGCGATCAACCCCGAATCTGACGCTGGACTGACTTGGGCTTCATGATGCTCCAAATAGACCAGTTTTACCTGCAGTTTAGAGTTTTCTTCTCTGAGCAGTTCATATGTTGCCTCTGTCTCAGAAAGTTTGCTCTGCAGTTTGCTTATTTGTTGTTGTTTTTCTAACACGTCATCTTTATCTGACACAATATTACTCGGAGATTTTTCAATGGAATCAGCGCTAGATGGCACGGAAAGTTGGAGTTCTTGCAGTCGATGTGTTAATTGAGCAATCTGCTGCAGAGCCTCTTGGTGGGTTGCCTGCAACTGAGTGTAGTGACCAGTCCAGGTGGACCACTGCTCCTCATACCAGGAAAGTTTATACTGCAGCTCCTCAGTATCTATTTCAGGCTGGGAATGAGTTTGGGTTTGCTCTGGATGTGGTTCAACAACAGTCTCTTGTGAGGATACCTCTGCTACCGGTAATGCTTGTGGATGGTCCTGATTAAACCAAGAAGCTGGATCTTGCTCACTACTCTCAACATTTGTAATGCTCAATAAAGACTGAGCATCATCTCCGGTCGGATGTTGCCAGTGCAGGGCGACTGCTTGGCTCTGAACAACTGTTGGTGGCTGAACTTCATCTCTTACTCCTATTTCCTCTGAGGGCCAAACATCACTTACTTCTCTGGTGGAATGACTTTCATATACTTCTTGAATTGGGTCCTTATCTGATGCATTAGAGTGCTGATCTCGAACAACATTATGGGAATCTTTGTCAGTAGTTTGCTGTTGAAGGACCTCAATTTCTTGTTGCTTCCCTGCTAATTGCTCCTCAAGGTCAGAAGTTCTTTGTTTGATCTGCTCATAAACATTCTGAACTTCATTCAAATCTTCAAGTTGTCTTTTCATCAAAGAGAGTTCATTTTGATCTTGTTCAAATCGTTGCTGCTGCAGAGCCACAGCAGCTTCATCACCCCTTCTCTGCTGCTCTAAAACTCTCTTTTCTTCTGAGATGGTATTTACTTGCTGCAACGCTTCTCTAAGCTGCTCCTGTATCATTCTCAACAATTTATCTTTATCACCTAAAGACTTCTGGAGGCTGATGATATCAGTGTTTTCTGGGGCAGGTGCAATTTCCTGGGCATCTGGTGCACCGAGATCTACCTCCCCCCACTCATCCCACTCTGGCTGTGGCGTTGCTGAGCTGGCGAGGGAAGTCTGGAGCTGCGTGATTGTTTGCCGCGCCTCCTGCAGCTGCTGCTTTAAAGTGCTCACTTCATCACAAAGAGAAATGCGTTCCATTTCAAAGAGTTTAGACTGGCTTTGTGCTGCTACGAGCTCATTTTTCAAGCTGATCAATCCACTATCTTCCTGATCAATATCATGAGAGGGAGGAGTTTGGGATGCTCCATCACCCTCAAATAATCCTTTTGTCTCCATAACTTCTTTCTGAGAATTCTCAATTTCAACTTTTGCTTGTTGATGTTCAAGTAAAGTATTCTGCAAGATTTGCATTTCTTCATCTTTTTCTCTAATTGTTGACTTGAGACTGTCAACATTGCCATTCAGCTCAAGATTCGTATCTGTCTGAGTCTGTAACAGGTTAATCTTCTCCTGAACATCTGCCTCTAGCTGTTTACGAGCCTGGGATGCCAATAATAATTCATTTTCTAGCCGACTGATGTTTTGCTGTTGGGAAAGTGAAACTGCTTTTCTTTCACTTTCATCCTGTGTGTTAAGGGAGAGAGCATGGGAGAGCTCAGCCTGTAGGGACTGAGCACTCTGCCTCTCTTGGTCTAGTTCTGACTGGAGCTTCTCAAATTGACTACTTTTTGACAATAATTCCTCTTTAGCAGTTTTCAGTTCATTTTGGATAGAAAATTGTTCTACCTTTACTCTTTCTAACTCACTCTGTAATTCAGTAGCCCATTCCTGTACTTTTAAGGACCCAATTTCTAGATTCTCAGCATATTCTCTACTTGCTTGAACCTCTTTCTCTAAATCGACTATATTTAATTTTTGTACTTGTAGTTCAGCACTCACAGCTTCAAATTCTTTTTTGGTGTTTTCTAATTGGTCATTCATTTGCTCTTCCGCTGTTCTCATGTTAGTTGATCTTGACTGCAACTTTTCCTCCAACTGACATATCAGAGATGAATTATTTTGACACTGACTTTGTGTTTCCTGTAGCTCAGTCTGGGTAGCAACCAATTTTTCTTGAGACTTTTCAAAATGTTCCCTTACCTCAGTCAATGCTGCTCGAGTCTCACTGAACTTATTTTGAATTTCTATGAGCTCACTCTCCTTGGATTTATAATTTTCCTGGAGTTCAATTAGCTGACATTGTGCATGATTTCCTTGTTCTTGAGCAACTGCAAGGTTTTCTTGGGTCTGTGCCATATGAGTGTATAATTCATTCACAGTGGCATCTTTTCCTTGTGTCTCAAGGAGAGCAGCATCTAATGCACACGTCACCTCAGCCAGCTGTTTACTCTTTTCTGAGGCTTCTGTCTGCCATTTCTCCACCTCCAGTGCCCTCTCCTCTAGATCAGCTGTAAGGCTTCTGACCGAGTTGTCTAGTGTTACAACTTCCACAGTTTTTGCCTCGAGTGCCTGTTTAAAGGAGTCTACTTCATTCAATAACTCATGAGATTTGCTTGTCATTTCTGTGTTCAGGTGAAGCAAACTCTCCTCCTTCTGATGCACTGTGGATCTGGTCACATTTATCTCTTCCTCCAGAGTAACCTGTATTTGTGCTAGTTGCAATTTTTCCTCTTGCAGTGCTATCAGCCTTTTTTCTAAGTTTGTATTCAACTCATTTAAACTTTCAATACAAGTTGTGTGTTCCTCCATTTCAGACTGAGTATTAGAAATGGTCTTTTCCTTTTCTGAAAGAGCCAGGCTTAGATCAATAATTCTCTGTTGCAAAGATCTATTCTTACTCTCAATCTCATCAAATAACACATTTTTGGAGCAAATTTCCTCCTCATACTTAGAAATTACAATTTGATTATTTGTTATTTCTTTTTCCTTGACTTTTACTTCTGCATTAGCAGCCTCCACCTGATTTTTATAATCACTCACCATTGTTACCAGGACATTTAGTTCTGACTCTAGAGAAGACTTTGTTGTTTCATATTTCTGAGATAGATTGGTGAGGTCATTTCTTAACTTTGTTGCATGTTCATATTCCTCTCCCATCTGCTGCTCCTTCTGCAGGCACAGGGAGTGAAGCTCTTCTATTTTGGTGTCTTGATGGCGTGAATGAGTTTCTAGTTCTTCAAGCCTATTGATATAATCATTTATAGATCTATTCTTTGCGTTAATTTCATCTTGTAGAGATGATACTTCTCCTACTAGATTTTGTACACTTATATTTCTCTCATTCACTGCTCTGTTCAGGGTTTCTATACTTTCACTGACATTCACTAATTCAGCATCCTTCAAAATGAGTTCACTACATTTTGCTGCAAGCTGTGACTTGAGATCCTCCATTGTTTCTCTCTCCTTCATAAATATTGCATTCATTTCTTTTAGTTCTGTTCTTTTCTCATCAGCTTCTTTTATGGATGCCGATAGTTTTTCCTCAATACCAGCAATGACAGAATCATGTTTATCTATCCTTATAGACATGGTGGTTATGGTATTCTCTTTGTCAGTAAGAATATTCATCAGACGTTTGCATTCCTTATTCTTCTCCTCCATCTCTTTCATTGCTCTTTTTGTTCTCTCTTGACATTCCTCCACTGTGGCAATCTGACCAGTACACTTTTCATGCCATTCATCTTTTTCTTTTAAAGTACTTTGAATAGTTTCTTCCAGGCTGGCCTTTTCAGCCTGAAGTTGATCATTACAGATGATGTTTGATTCTGACATCTGACCTTCCAATTCAGTCTTTGCTCTGTCAGCTGTATCCCTCTGCTCCTCAACCTCACACAGCTTCAACTCGAGGGTAACCTTTGCCTGACCACTTTCTGTTAAGCTGAGTTTTGTGGCAGCCAATTCAGTTTCAAGGTCATATATGCGATTTTCACGTTCATTTGTTCCCTCTACTAGCTTAATTTTTTCAGTTTCCAGCGAGGTGATGGCACTAAGCTGTGAATCAAGGTCATTGTTCTGATGTTTTATTTGTCCTTCAAGCTTATTTCTTTGAAGTGTGAGCTTTTCATTCGCAATCTTTAAGTCATCAAAATCAACCAGCTTTAGCTGCAAGTTCCCTTTCTCCTCCTCTAATTCAGCAATTGAATTTTGTAATGACAATATTTGCTCACCAGAATTACCATTCTGTTTTAAGTTTCTAAGCTGCTTCTCCAGAGCTTTAAGCTTTTTCTGACCATGAGCTTCTGCCTTGACTAACTTTTGCTTTAAGTCTTGCAGAAGAGTATCTTTCTCTGCAGAAGTGTTCCTATCCATTTCTGCCTGACTTCTAAGAGATTTAGTGTCTGCCTGCAGTGTCACAATCTTTTCTTGAAGTTCAGCATTACGGGCACTGAGCTCAAACCTAAGGTTTTCAAGTCGACGACCATTATCTTCAAGCTGTTTGACTTTCTTAGTTTTTTCGTTAATTTCTCTCGTCAATGATTCCTTGTCATTCAGATATTCCTCTTCCTTTCTCACAAATTCTTCCTGCATTATTTTCATTTGATACCGAACTTCTTCCAATTCTTGTAGAGTTTTTAAGTTCTTCTCATTCTCAGCCTTAGCAACCAATGTCACTGCTTCAGTTCTTGACTCAATCACTCTATCTTTTTCATGCAAAGACTCATGCTGTTCTTGGATTACTTCCTCCAAACGTTCTGTCTTTTGTGTAAGTTCTAGGAGTGTATTATCTTTGTACAGGATTTGCTGCAAGAGTTTTTGAGTCATTGTTTCATCTGACATGGAACTGCTTCCTTCCTGCAGAGACTGGATCAGACTGTCTCGCTGTTCAACTTCTGAGCGTAGTTTATCTATCCTGTGTTTCATCTCCTCCATGGTTGATCGTTTTTCTGTATTTTCTTTTTGCTGACGCTCAAACTTCTGTCTGTTCTCGTCGAGCTGTTTTCTAAGAAGAAGAATCTTTGCTCTGCTACTGCTCTCAGATGATGGCAACCTCTTCTCCTCTACAGGCCTCTCTTCTTCACCTCCACCTTTACTATCTAGCTTTAGTCCTTGTCCAGGCAATGTCGTGCCTCCTGCTGCCTCTTGTGGCTCTCGTCTATCCAACTGCTGGGTCGTTCTTTTCTTAACGTCAGCTCTCTCAAGTCGGGGTTTCATTTTAGCCAGTCTAACAGCAAGGTCCTGAAACAGCACAAACAAATCTATGAACAAGAGTTGTACTTTCTATTTCATCAAGACTATGTTGGGGTGAATGCAATGCAATGAATAAAATTACTGTTGCCAGCAACCACACATGATCAAAATAGTTTAGAAAAGGACATACAGTAAACCCTTAATGCTCGCGGGTTTCAGGCTCGCGGATTTGATTACTCGCGGGTTTTCAACCTCCCCCACCTTTTTTTTTTTTTTTTTTTTTTTTTTCTACTCCCTCCCAATTGCTTGCTCTCTACAGGGGCCTTATCCGCCCATGTATGGAGTATGTCTCACATGTTTGGGGAGGATCCACTCATACAGCTCTCCTAAACAGGGTTGAGTCAAAAGCTTTTCGTCTCATCAACTCCTCTCCTCTGACTGACTGTCTTCAATCTTTAAATCACCGCCGCAATGTTGCTTCTCTTGCTCTCTTCTACCGTTACTTTCATGCTCGCTGCTCTTCTGAACTTGCTAACTGTGTGCCTCCCCCACTCCCGCGGCCTCGCTGCACAAGACTTTCTACTCATTCTCATCCCTATTCTGTCCATCTTCCTAATGCAAGAGTTAATCAGTATCTTTACTCTTTCATCCCTTTCACTGGTAAACTCTGGAACTCTCTTCCTGTTTCTATTTTTCCACTTTCCTATGGCTTAAATCTTTTCAAAAGAAGAGTAACAAGACACCTCCCGAACTAAATTGGCCTACCCCTCTGTTTTTATTTTATTCTCTTACTGTCTTCTTTATAGGGACTGGCGACTAAGCGGGCTTTGTGTTACCCATTTTTGTTGTGCCCTTGGCCAGTTCCTTGTGACGTAAAAAAAAAAAAAACTATGGGTAAATGAATGACTAATGTCATGCTCGCTGATTTACGATACTCGCGGGTGTGTCTGTTCCCTAACCCCCGCGAGCATGAAGGGTTTATTGTACATGATTATTCATAAACAGAGATTGAACAAGGTGGGAAGATAGGAGAATACCACATGATGTAATATATGGGACGTGGGATGAAACTGAAAACATAGAGCAGAAAGGGAACTAATAGAATCTGTTTTCTATATATTTGAACAAAAGTCTGGCACAACTTTCTCCGTAAATCAGGTATTGTAACAACTTCATCTCTTTTTTTCAATTTCCTGTCTGGTCTCCTTGTTCTCACATGCTTCTAATCTTGGAATTCGTTAGCTTTATACTCTATGTGGTCAATGTTACTTTGGCCACATATCCTGCCATTTTTAAAAGGTATCACCATTTTTCCACTTTTGGTTCACAAGATGTTTTTCACTTCCCTTTGCTGTCTTACCTATGATGTTTTAAAATCAAATGAGTCTTATCCTCAACGGTAACCTCTCCATTGATCAAGGAGTAATTACATATTACACAGGCTACCCACTGATCCACTGCACCATTTGTGCTACTGTCTCTTTGCCTAGACATTTCACCTGCACATGAGCTTTTCTCGTCCTCATAGTAGTTCAGAATTGGTTGATGATCTCATTAATAATTAATTACAATTTTTGTTCAGCAAATGGGACACAAATGTTGCATACAATGATGCAACAGTTACATGCCTTATATATTACTTTCTATCATATGGGTAGTTGAAAACCAAAGAAATTTAGGGTAAGTGAAAACTTGTTTTTACCTCCACTTCCTTCTCTCTTGATGTAAGGGAGTCATCTTTATCCTTCAGCATGCTCTTCAGGTGGCCAATCAAGGCTTGTTGCTGGTCAAACTGATCCTGTCAATGGAGATTGGATCTTAATCAGACGCAGAGCTGGGCACTAAATACATTCAATCAATCATTGGGGGCATACGCCGGGGGGCGCGTCGCCTCGCCCACCCTACGACGCCACTCCCGGGGGTCACCACACGCGAGTTCCCATGCAGGCTCCTTTCCCATACCAAGCAGCTCTCGACAAGAAACATCAACTTGCCCCAGCCACGAGCCTTGTGGGCGCCCCCTTGGCCTCCTCCACGCCGGATTGTCTCTTACAGATACAACCCGATGGGAAGGATCGGTTTCAGGGTAGCGTGCCACATGCCCATATAGCCGAAGTTGGCGCTGACGGACTATGCAGGTAATAGGCCTCGATTCAGTCTCACGGTGCAATCGCTGATTTGACACGTAATCATCCCAGTGATACCCCATGATTCTGCGAAGACACTTATTACCAAAGGCATTGATTAGTCTCTTCAAGTCACTATTTAGTGTCCATGTCTCATAACCATAGAGTAAGACAGGGATCACAAGCGACTTGAAGATCCGGATCTTTGTCCTTCTGCACAGATACCGACAATGCCAAATACTCCCGCTGAGCGAGTCCATAACACCGTGGGCTATGCCAATCCGCCGTAAGACTTCTTGACGTGACCCACCGTCATTATGGACTGCGCTATCAAGGTATGTAAAACTTTCCAAGATCTCAATGTCCTCGCCACACGCATAAACAGACTGTACTGCCTCATCTAGTAAGTCTCCAAACACCTGGACTTTGGTCTTGAGCCAGGAGACCTCAAGTCCCAAAGGCTTTGCCTCCTCGTGCAGCGCCTCGAGAGCTATCACCAGGACCTCCAGCGACTCAGCAAAGATTACTGCATCATCGGCAAAAACAAGATCAGTGATCTTGGTGTTGCCGACGGATGCTCCACAATCACTTTGATCTACAACCTTGTCCAATACCCAGTCCATACAAGCGTTGAAAAGTGATGGGGCAAGGACGCACCCTTGCCTCACTCCTGTATTCACAGGAAAGAAGCTGGATACACCTGCCCCACACTTCACAGCACTCTCAGTCCCAGAATACAGACCAGTTATCAAACCAATAGTCCTTGCAGGAATCCCTCGAAGTCGCAGAAGATCCCAAAGTGACTCACGATGCACTGAGTCAAACGCCTTCTTGAGATCAACATAGGCTGCAAGCATCCCCTGTCGAAACTCACGTCGGCGTTCCACCAGGACACGAAGCGCTAGGATACGGTCCGTTGTTGACTTACCAGGCCTGAACCCAAACTGCTGAGGTCTCCGATGCTTCACCAGATGACTGCGAATCTGTGTCAGCAATAGATGGGCAAGCACCTTGCCTGGTAAGCTGAGCAGTGTAATACCGCGGTAATTGTTGCAATCTTGACGGTCCCCTTTCCCTTTCCAGATAGGGACGACCAGCCCCCTTTTCCAGTCAGGAGGAATGGTACCTGATTGCCACACGGCAGTCAGGACAGCATGCAACCCGCGGATCATGGCCTCACCCCCAGCTTTGAGGAGCTCCGCACTGATATTACAAACACCAGCTGCCTTTCCACCCCTCAACTTTGCTACAGCCTCTCTGACTTCGTCAAGAGAGGGTGCGGTTTCGTCAATGGGAGGATCGGCATCCACTGACTGTAACCCAGTGGTGTGAAGCTGCTCAGTTGGAGGGTCCACCGTGAACAACTGCCCAAAGTACTCAGCCCAACGAGCCATCTGCCCTTCCATGTCCGACACGAGGCGCCCATCTGCTGTTCGAATAGCACTCGCCCGAGAAGGAGACTTGGAACGGAGCTTCTTCAGGGCTCGGTAGGTGGGTCGAAGGTCATTAGCGTTCAAATGACCCTCGACATCCTCAGCGAGACTCCTGACATACCTCTCCTTGTCTCTCCTCAGGAGGGTTCTAGTCCGGCGTGACAGAGCCCTGTGCTGGTCCCTGTTCCCAGCCAGGCTGGCTGGCTGGGAACCGGGACAATGTTTAAATACATTGAATGTATTTAAATACTAAATACTAAATACAATAATACATGGGAGAAATGTATCTAAATACTAAGCATATTTTACGAATGTATCAAAATACTAAATACATCAATTGTATTTAAATACATTTTTAAATACATTTAAAAAAACACACATTTTAACATGTATTCAGTAATTCATGATTAACAATATAAAATGCTTGATAAATGATAATATGTTGCACTTTCCAGCATATTACCACAGCCAATAGGCTTGCTTTTTAAACGGTGAATAAGAATCACCATCTTGGAATATGATGATGTTGAGGGAGTATGCATAAATGTTTTATGTAAAAAAACCAGGACTGAATCTAACAATAAACTACTCTGCTGATTCTCATAATTTCATTGGTAGTGCCTTTTCAATTTGAAATCTCTTTTACATAGATTTTTTTTTCTTTAAAAAAAATATCAGTTACTTGTCAAATTAATTTCAGGGTGGCAAAAATGAGATTATTTAATGATAAACATGACACTTCCTTGACAAGTTTACCCAAGCCTACGGACAAGCCTACAGACAAGATGCAAAGACTAAGGTTACAAGGGATTCTTCTTATAACTATAGCATAAAACTCAAAAAAACTTTTATCTGAAACTCTTTATCTTGTTTTAAGAGAAAAAACCCTCCATGAAACGTGTCTGCTCGTATCATTGTGAGTATACTGCACCCTGTTTTGCATGCATTGGTTTCAAACAGAGAGATATTGTACCTTGAGGTCTCCTAGCTCCTGCTGGACCACCAGCGGCTCCCCAGTGGCGGCGCTCGCTTCTTCAGGTTGGGGGTCTGCAGGTGGGGGGCTCCCCACCTGCCCTTCCTCTGAGCCTCCCCACCACATCTCTAAAGCTGTAAAGGATGTGTGGCATTAAAATCCACCATTACCCGGCACTCCTCATGTATACCAATTACATTGATTCTGGCCAAATATACCCCTTCAAAGCATGAAAAGGAAGAGAACACATGAACACAGTAGGCTGAATAGCTTGGAGAAGGCATAAGAAAGTTCCATGTCAACCAAACACATACAAGAAGCACAACACAAGGGACAAGGGGAAAATATCTTTGATAGCTGATATCTCGAAGTGGATTTTTTGGTTTCAACTCTTTCACACCCTAAACTACAAATGCTATTATTTTTCTCTAGTGTCATTTGAAATAGTAATAAAAGGGGTACTACAATTAAAAGGGAACTTCCAATAAAAAAAAATAAAAAAAAATATGCAGATAAGTCTGACTTGTTAAGTTTTTTTTAGAAACAAAAAGGAAAAACAAACTTTTAATCACAGCAAATTGTTGATATACACTACCCTCCCGAGTTTCGCGCTTGCTTTCTTCCGGAGGCATAGCGCGAAACTCGCGGATCGCGAAACTCGGGTATTAAAAACACTAAAAATGCTTATTTAGTCCGGTTTTTTTTTCTTTTTCTTTTTCTCTCTCTCTCTGTGTGTGTGTGTCTACAGCGCCGTTAGGCAGTGACCTCCAGGGGTGGGATGGTAGGCCCTGGAGGTTAACTTGAGGGCTGTGTACCTACCGTATTTTACAGCTTATAAGACTCACTTTTTCCCCCAAAAAATATCCTGAAAATGCCCCAAGCCCCTGTCCACCCAGCAGTGAATGGGTACTGGGTGTTAGCCTAGGGTTTGTGACCCGCCTCCCGGGGTAGTGGCTTCAGCCAACACTACGTAGAGAAGAGGAGGTAGGAGAGGAGATTGAGCTCGAGTTGGGAGTCACCCAGCGGATGCTGTTTTGATCTGAGTGAGTGAGCTTGACACATATTTTGTCAGCTGATGGTTGTGTGACAGTGTTATACGGCAATAACACTGTCACAATGCCTTCCTCTCTTCTCTCCTGTCTCCTCCAGTACCTCCAGATACCACAGTACCACACACGTCATGGTTAATCACTTAGAAAGGAGTATTTTGTGGTAAATAGTAAGGAACGGCGGGGGTGTACGGTAAGGTGCTACTTATTTCGAGGTGTTACCTATCTTATGCGACACCGGCTGCTCCTGTAGAGAAAAACACAAACAAATGGAAAAAAACAAAGCAAAACTACAAGCTATACTAAGCCTATTATAATACTATACTAAGCAGGAAGGAAGGAAGACGTGTCCCGTACGTCTCTTATGGGAGGCGGTAGCAGAGTGGTTAGCGTCAAGATATATGTCAAGCTCGAGCACGAGCTTGACAGACGACCTGCAAAGTAATACTAAGCAGAAAGGGTCACAAGAAGAAGAAGAAGTCTCCGAGTGGCGTTCTCGGGGATCCGAGTTCGATCCTTGATGAGGGCTGTAAAATCCACTTTAAATCTTTCTCTGCACCGTTGAGTGGCCTAAGAACACCCACACGCTGCCCATTAACTCTACCTTCGATTGCGAGTGCATCGGAGGACACAGGGGGCGGCATGAGCCTCTAATCACAGGCGTCACTATAGAAATTCTGTCTGCGCCACCACGGGCAAGGGCCAACCATCACAGCCCTCAAGTTAACCTCCAGGGCCTACCATCCCACTCCTGGAGGTCACTGCCTAACGGCGCTGTAGGCACACACACACACACCAAAAAAAAAAAAAAAACGCGAAAGTCAGGGATATAATGCGCGAAAGTCGGGATGATAAGAATTTAGGACTCAGCGCGAAACTCGAGGATCGCGAAACTAGCATAGCGTGAAACTCGGGAGGGTAGTGTATGTTAGACCTAGAGTAAGAGCTAATCTCAATGGTATTTTTTTCAAATCAATGACAGAAAATTTTAGTCTATGGAGCAAGTAAAAACATTTCAAAAACTTCCTATATATCAAAAAGTTATATTTAAAATAATTTCATTTACATATTATTTGTACACACAAGGACATAAACATATTGAAAAATCAAAGCCATGGGATTAAAACTGTGGAGACCCAGACGCTTCCCTTATATATATATATAGGGGGACAGTGTGAAATCGGGTTTTTTTATGTGGGAGAGGTAAATTCAACTGGTTCATGACCCCCTCAAACCTTACCGAACCTAAACTAAACCTAGCTAACTGGTGAAACTGCAGTTCAATACAATACATGGACATTGGTTATGTTATCTAACCCAATCCTAACCTAACTGGGGGGTTACAGAGCCCTCAGATCCCCACTAGGTACAAATGGTCAATTGAAATTTACCTGCATTGTAGTGATAACACTCGAGAAAGCTGATATTGCGCACGATACACCCTCTACTGATGGCAGGGTTGTTGATTTTTTTTATTTTAAAAAAAAAAAAAAATCCAATTTATTTGATCATAGATAACAGTAGAACTGGATGTGACACTCCGCAACTATGCACGCTAGACGCTGCAGTACTGGCCCCATGGTCAGTCTGCTGGCCCATTCACTTGCTGCTTATGACTATCATACAGACTGGTTTATCAGTATATATGATATACAGGAGAACCTCGTTTAACCGGCATTTAAAACAACGGCAGCCTCAAAACAACGGCACTAATCGACCCAGGCTTTTTTTTTTTTTTTTTTTTTTTTTTTTTTTTTTTTTTTTTTCACTGATAAACTCTGGAACTCTCTTCCTGTTTCTGTTTTTCCCCTTTCCTATGACTTACATCTTTTCAAAATAAGAGTAACAAGACACCTCCCGATTGGCTCACCCCACTTTTTTATTTTATTCTCTGACTGTCTTCTTTATAGGGACTGGCAACTAAGCGGCCTTTGTGTTACCTATTTTTGTTGTGCCCTTGGCCAGTTCCTTGTGATGGAAAAAAAAAAAAAAAAAAAAAAAAAAAAAAAAAAAAAAGGGGATTTTGGGAGATTCCATAAGAGTAACTCTCAAAACAACGGCAAAATGAGTTATCCGGCATGCGCTCCCCCCCGTGGGTGCCGGATAAACGAGGTTCTCCTGTATACTGTAATCTTCGTAAATGTTTGTTCTATAATATTATCAAATAAAAAACAGTAAAACACGCTAAAGAAATGCCATTACGAGACTCTGAAGAAATATGCATGAACTTAATATTCACTTCAACTCTTCGCCATTTAAAACTTTGCCATGACCATGGGGCCAGTACTGCAGCGTCCAGCGCGCGTAGTTGCGGAGTGTCACATCCAGTTCTACTGTCATCTATGATTTGATTTATATCAGATATATTTGATTTAAATAGATTTTTTTATTAATTTGATGTTCTACATGAAATCTAACTACTAGAGGATATTATTTAACATATTTATAACTAAAAAGATAGAATAAGTGAATAAAAAATGCATATAACATGAAATACAGATGAATTTACATATTTTCTATTTGTGATGGACGTTTTCACATCAATAGGCCTATGTCTATAAGCGTGTTTTCGCGACGTTTGCCAGGCCGGTCTAGACCGGTCTAGGCTGGCCCAGGCTGCACTGATGCTCGCGAAAACACATCCAGACTGGCCCTGTCCCATTCGGGGTTCCTATTGGCTGGGAGATCGAGTGGGCGGTCTTTACCGTCCTGCAAGCTTTACCCCCCCCCCCCCCAAGACACACCAAATTATTATTAATTTGACCTCCGGTAATAACTCCTATATGGCATATGAAAGTTCATCATTCTGTCTGTGATGAGAGTCAGCTAGACAAAATATTGCCTGATTTTGCTATATCATACTGTTCGGCTTAATTTATCATAGTCATCCTTGCTTCTTGACTTCCCAATGGGAAGCCAATCAGATTCAATGAGATTTTTGTTGTAGTAATAATAACTTCGGCAGTTAAACAAGAGAATTATATTTTTTGTATAATTAATCATAATGCATATTAAACTTTGGTTAATATCACTTTGGCTTTTTATAAACAAAAGTAACATGCACATTCAACTTTTGGTTATACATAGTAGTGTGGCTTTTTGTACAAAACAACAACAAAATACTATACAGGGAGGTCCCGAAGATACGAGCAGTTAGGTTCCACCTGGCATACTCGTAAAGCGAAATCTCGTATAACGAAACACATAACTAATGGTCAAATATAGGTTTGGTTCCAGGACCCCATCAATTAAAAAAGAAGAAAAAAAAAGAAGACATGTTTTTGAAGCTAAAATAAACTATGGCAAACACAACAAACACACAGCGTCTATATTACCCTTGCACTGTACTACCTATTCTGTAGAAAAAGCATTCTGAAAGAGAAAATAGCACACAAAATAACATAACTGCACAATAATTAAACATAAAACATGCATAACAAGCTAAAAAGACGTTGTAATGTAGGGGACGCTGCGTGATATAAGAGAAGGTAGTGTAGTGGTCCCAAGGTTGGGGCCCCACACCTGCTAATTACCCCTAAAGGTCAGGCCGCGCCATATGCTCAATTAGCCTTCAGGTCACGCCTTGCTAGGGGTGACCTGACTGCGGTCCCAAGGTTGGAGCCGCACACCTGGCTAATTACCCCTAAATGTCAGGCAGCGCCATATGCTTAATTACCCTTCAGGTCACGGCTTGCTAGGGGTGACCTCACTGGGGTCAACCAAATCCCCCTTTGTCCAGCCCGGGAGTGGTAGGGCGCGCATTTTGAACTTGATAATTTTACTCACCCCAGTTTGAATGTCGTATCATTGGATTTTTGATCTCGTATATTGAAAATAGACCCTAATTTACACCTCTCGTATCATCGGATTCTCGTATACCGAACGCTCGTTTAACGGGACCTCCCTGTATATAATTGAGAAAAAATATTTCTGCTGTGAAAACAGCCACATGGCAATGTGCTATCTGAAAGTGCCACAGTGGATTCCCCGGCACCACTCATTTAGTCTCATGATATAATTATACTACAATGATAAAATTGGTCTTCACAAAGCCCTTTTGCTTAATTTTCCTTATTTCCCTTCTCGTTTTCAAATAATGATAAGGTTATGATTTAAATCAGTGATAGAAAAAAATATATAATTTGATTTATATCATGATTTAAATCAGTGATTAAAATCAACTTGATTTAAATCAAACAACCCTGACTGATGGCAGCCAATGTATAACTGAGGTGATATGACTCCTTGCTGTCTGCCACATCAAGTAACGAGCTTTGCTTTGATTGGCTTGAAATACGTGGAGACATTGGGCCGTACCAAGAGTCATGTTGGCAGCCGAACAACGAACGACGAACGACCGACGATGGGTACCATAAGAGGGCTATTTTTTGGAATGAAGAGCAACGACGACGGTCGGCACGAAGACACGGGGGTACCCTTGTCTTCGACCGTCGTCGTTGCTCTTCGTTCCAAATAATAGCCCTCTTATGGTACCCATCGTCGGTTGTTCATCGTTCGTAGCTCGACCGCCAACATGACTCTTGGTACGGGCCATTGTGTAATCAAACGTCACGCCGGCCACGCCCACTATCGCCTCTGCGCATGCGCCAATACTCATAATAGACAAATGAACACACGCACAAAGGTAATGACAGCTAAGCTAGTCAGAGGTAAGCTGTAATCTAATGAAGATCTTTGAAACATAATTTCTGATGTTAGCATTAATGGCCACCCAGGTAATATGGGGTTAGAATACTCCTTATGTTACATTTAATTATAAATTAGCTCTGATGGCGGGTGTGGGCTGGGAGGGTGGGGTGGAAGGAGGCGCCAATGAGGTATTAGGCCTTCTTGGCCTAACTTTTCCGATTTATTATTTATTATGGAAAACTTATACATATCTCCACTTATTTTCAGAATTTCCAAGAGGCTTGAAGATGCCCTGAACCCATTTCCAAGATAAGATTACAAGTGAATTGCTTAGTTTAGGAAATATTGTTTGGGTAGTATTGTAAATCTTCCCCTGACTAACAGACACAATCACTGCCAAGCTCATCATCTTGGTAAACTAGATGGTAAAACAGTAAACCCTCGTTTTTATGGACCTCTATATAACAAATTTTGACTTTAACAAACTTCTTCCAGTCCTATCCTATATATGCGGGAATTTACCGAACAAGTTTGGTAAATATGGGGTTTGGTTCGGTGGTGGGCCGGCGGAACATGGAGACACAGGTCGGTCGGCGGCAGTGAAAACGAAGCCTACCGGGCGGTGCGCGGCTGCGTGCTAATCAGTCTACCTTTGTCCGCCCGATTATAAAAATCTCTTTCACAAACTTTCATCTAATGTATAGAACAAAGTTCATTGTAGTAGTACATGGAAATGGTCAGAAATAGCAAACTTTCACCTCATATAAATACTGAACAAAGTTTGTTATATGCGAAAAGTTCGGATCCTTCGGATATAAAGTCACCCCCTTCCCCCCAATTGGTTCGTTAAAGTGAGGGTTTACTGTATTACGGTAGTGGGTTTTCAAAATTCCTAGGATTCTTACCTACATCATCATATAGATTTCTTCTTTCTGATTATTTTGAAACCCATTTCCCATGGCGCAATTGAATAATAATGGCGTTACTGAAAATCTACCGATATTTTAACCAGAAGCGGTTCAGTTAGGTTAAGGGGAGCGTCACACCATTTCCTAATTATCAGTGTATTGTCATGATTTTTTTTATGTCAAAAGTATGCTAATGCCGAAATAATCCTAGCTCATTTTCAGTTCCATAGCTCGATATATAACTGCAAAAAACAACAACTATTTTTTAAAAAGAAATTTAACTCTTCATAACGTTCTTATCCAAATCTCTCTATTTCCTATTTCCTATTCACTCTCCGTTCTATTAAAAAACATTTTAGATCTTCAAAAGTAGTGATTTGTGACGGAAGCTATACCCTAGATAACACTTTAGTCGCCACTTGCCCTAATGTCGCCAGCCGCCATATATTACAAATTATAGCATCACTACTGATTTGTATTTGCCACTGAAGATAATACACAGTAGTTTATAATCATGACTGTATAATCTACCCTGTTTCGGTGTTGTTTTATGCTTTGTATCTGTAAGTATATACGGTTTCAAATTTCGCTACTCGTTTTTTTTCTCGAGCGACAACGACGGCGGGAGGACACTCAGAACATAAACACTAGCTGGCGATCTTAGTGATCGCCACTCGGGTGATATTTTTGTAATTTCTTCATTTATTGCCATAATATGACACAGACTCTCCAGATAGCCCTTTCTAACTTTCCTGAAATCATGACCGTAGAAATGTAAGTATTAATGCCACCAGACGTCTGTACATCGAAAAAAACGTTGTCCTGGAGACTTCAGTGTTATCTACGGTAGAGATAATGTTTTTCAGAATCCAATAAGGTAAACATAAATCATACTCCCAATTGTGTAGGGAATTCTGGTCCTAGTGTAAAAAAATTCCGCAAATATCACCAATACATGGGCAAATTTACGGTTTAGGTCATCCTGTGATTTCGAGGCTGAAACCTTGTTTTCCTGAACAGTTTTGATTTGCTTTGAATTGATCTGGCATTTGTTTTTGCTGGAAGTCAAAAAATTTTCATGGGTGTAGGGCAGGGGTCCCCAACCCGCGGCCAACCCGAGATCATTTCCTTTTGGTCATCGGTGCGGCCCTCCATCATTCCAAACGTGTTGAAACATCTTTTTTCTAAAGAGCGTTTTTTAGGATAGGTTAAAGTAATCGTCCAGACCATTTCATCATTCCTGATTTAATGCAGTCAAAATATAGCCATGATCGAGTATATCAACAATATGTTGTCACTTTTTGCATCCAGTCACCCGTTTTTAAATGATCCGCATTCAAAATCTGTAAATTCCCCGAGCTCTCAAAACAAAACTGACGACCAGCAGACGACGCACCACGGCTCGGCGACGTCACATTCGGAAGCTTCCCAGCCCTGCCCTGATACAAATACACAGAGAATCAGAAATAAATATAGTACTTGAAGAATTTTGGGTGTTTCTGATATTTTTTTTTGCAATATGGCATATACTTTCATCCTTCATAGATACAGCAAGAAAGCTGTGCCTTTGCAGAGAGCTTAGCACCCATTTCTGACCTATTTGGCCATGATATATGTGTGCAGCGCCTGGCAGTGGCGGGCGAGAGGAGCGGGACAAGACAGCGTGTTTCACACCGCGCTCCTCTCACACGCCACTGCCAGGCGCTGCACACACATATCATAGCCAAATAAGTCAGAAATGGGTGCTAAGCTCTCTGCAAAGGCACAGCTTTCTTGCTGTATCCATGAATAATGCAAGTATATGCCATATCGCAAAAATAATATATGAGAAACACCCAAAATTCTTCAAGTACTACATTTATTTCTGATTCTCTGTGTATTTGTATCAGGCAGGGCTGGGAAGCTTCCGAATGTGACGTCACCAGCAAGTTTCGCGCCACGGCTGGAATGAAGCTGTTGTTTTTCCCGCGCTTTTTACAAGTCATGTTTTTAGGGAAATAAGGCGTGGAAATGAATTATTTTTTGTGGATTAGGTATTTTGAATGAACATTCAACATAATTATGCAAATAAAAAATGGGTCTGAACGATTACTTTAAGTTATGGTTAGGTTAGGTTAATTGGTTAGTTCAGGTTAGGAGGCTAGGTTAAGTATATTTTTATACGAGTTTAGTCTTCTTTTCTCTTTGCAGATGGCTTCCCTTCTAAGAAACGAAAGTGCGAGGATGAAAAGCGTGTTTTCAATAGTGCGTGGGCGCGCTACTTCTTTGCCGAGCGAAAGGGGAAGCCCCTGTGCCTCATCTGCCATAACACTGTGTCCGTGTGCAAAGAATACAATGTTTAGAGGCACTTCGAAACACTTCACGCCAAGATGTCCGAGGAGGACAGGAAGGAGGGGTCTCGCCTGTCCTCACTTCTGGAGAAGCAGACAACGCTGTTCAAGAAGGCCTTTTCAACGTCAGTCGGAGCAAGCAACACTCGTGCCAGCTACCGGGTTGCTCACCTGGTCGCCCGGAGCCTCAAGCCCTTCGCCGACGGAGAGTTCATCAAGGAGTGTATGATGGCCGCTGTGGAGGACGTCTGCCCGGAGAAGAAGGGGGTGTTCAGTCAGATCAGCCTCTCCGCCTCCACCATCACCCGCTGCATCGGGGAGATGGCCTCCAACGTTCGCTCTACCCTGCGGGAACGTTGTCAAGGTGTGCGCTACTTCTCACTGGCCTTGGACGAGTCCACGGATGTGGACACTGCCCAGCTGGCGATCTTCTTCCGTGGAGTGATAAGACAACCTGGATGTAGTGGAGGAGTTCCTGCAGCTCGTCCCGCTCAAAGGTACCACCACCGGGGCCGATGTCCTCTGTGCAGTGTTGAAGTGTGTGGACGAAATGGGATTGGACTTAGCCAAGTTGTCCGCAGTGACCACCGACGGTGCCCCAGCCATGGTTGGCTCCACGAAGGGATTTGCTTCGCTCCTGACGAAGCGCTGCCGCGACTTGGGCCATCAACAGGACACTGTGCGATTTCACTGCATTGTGCACCAAGAAGCCCTGTGTGCCAAGTCTGCGACGCTGTCTGACGTCATGAGCGTCGTGGTGAAAGCAGTGAACTTTGTGTTGGCAAGAGGACTCAACCACCACCAGTTCCGGGACCTGCTTGCCGATGCCAAGGCGGTGAGTATGGCGACCTGGTCTACTTCTGCGACGTGCGCTGGCTCAGCCGCGGCTCTATGCTAAAGCGTGTCTTCGACCTCAGAAAGCAGCTGTCGGAGTTCTTGTCCTCCAAGGGAGCAGAATTCCCGCAGTTTGAGGATGCCGCCTGGGTTGCCTTTCTCGCCGACCTGACCACTCACCTGAACAACCTGAACCTTCAGCTCCAAGGCAGAGATATCCTCGTCCAGGACATGATGTCAAAGGTTCACGCCTTCGAGATGAAGCTCAAGCTATGGGAATCTCAGCTGGAGAAGAAGGATTTCACCTACTTCTCGAAGTTGGCGTCAGTTAAGCCCACCAGCACAGAGAAATACGTGGACGTCGTTGGGGACTTGAGGAAAGAGTTTGCCAGCCGTTTTGCTGATGTACGCGACTACACCCCAGAGCTGAAGCTGTTCAGCGCACCCTTCGATGCAGACCCAGTGTGCCCCCGCTGATCTCCAGCTCGAGCTCATTGAGCTCCAGTGTTCTGACGAGCTGCGCTCAAAGTTCAACGGATCCTCCCCCCCTCACCTTCTGGCAGTCTCAAGTTCGCACACGTCAATTGCCGGCCCTGGTACAGAACGCGATGAAAGTGTCGTCGATGTTTGGATCAACATACTTGTGCGAACAGCTGTTTAGCAAGA
Source organism: Chionoecetes opilio (assembly GCA_016584305.1). NCBI lineage: Eukaryota > Metazoa > Arthropoda > Malacostraca > Decapoda > Majidae > Chionoecetes > Chionoecetes opilio. Next base: position 205,964 of record JACEEZ010019160.1, read on the forward strand.
TGAAACTGACAAAATTGAAGACCCGTGCACAGCTCACAGATGACCACTTGGATGACGTTCTCTTGCTGAGTGTTAGTTCCATTACCCCTGATTTTGATAAGCTTTATGCTGAGAAATGTCACCAGGTGTCTCATTAATAAATTCTTTGAAATTTTTTGTTCTGTATATGTGGTTTTTAGAGTTTTTTATTGGTGCGGCCCTCGGGCCCTCTCAGACTTGTCGATGCGGCCCGTGGTACTCTGTGGGTTGAGGACCCCTGGACTGTAGGGGGTGCCCGCCCCGCCTATATATATAAGGGACTATATATATATATATATATATATATATATATATATAGTCCCTTATAGTGTCTTGTATATCAATGAAAAACAATAGACTTTCATATATTCTGGCATAAGATATAGACCGATGTGTCGGAGTGGACATTGTGGACGGAAAAATTAGTGTAACATAAACGATGTCGGCGCTGAATATATAAACTATACGTACATACTTATTACATTTAACGCGTATATTTTATAACATATTAACCTATTCTAATTGTGGTAAATAATACATTTTACATATATACAAGCAGTAGTAATGGCAATTCCAATAATTAAATTAATTAAATGAGACACCAAGTTCAGTCCAACATTCGAACACTTGGACGCTGAAAAAAAAGTTATTGACATAGATCCTTGAAATTTTGGATGATGTTTGTCAATGAAGTGCTCTTCAATTAACTGAAAAACACAATCAGCTACACCCATTATAAGATAGAGTTCATTGCTTTATTTCAATTATTACTGATGGCCTAGGTTACTGTGAAAATGCCAATATGAGATATGCAGGTAAATTTCTAGTGTTTGCCCATACTCTCCCACTTCCCCAAAACAATTTTGGGGACCTGTGGGAATGCGGGGTTTTCGGGTTGGTTACAAAATATGTGTCGGAAACACGTAATTTAAGAGTTGTGTAGGGGGGGGGGGGTAAAATTCCCTAGATCTAGGGAAATTTTCTTATATCTAGAGAAATTTGCCTAACCAAAATTAACCTAACCCAGCGGGGGGCTTGACCCACCGATAACCTAACCTAACCGAATCTAACCTAAGCTAACCTAACCAATTCTAACCTAACCTAACCAAATCTAACCTAACCTAACCAAATATAATCTAACCTACACAAATGTAACCTAACCTTCTAGCAGAGGGTTCTCGATACTTCGGTCATCATTCTGTGAGGATCATCAGGTTCACACGTCTCTGGACTCAGAAGAAATCCAATTAATTTTTCCTAGATCTAGGGAATTATTTCAACACCCCTAACTCAAAAACTATGCAGTTGCGACGCATATTTTGTACCCCAGCCAAATATCCCGCATTCCCCCAGGTCCCCAAGCTTGTTTTGTGGGAGAGGGGGAGTATGGGCAAACACTAGAATAATACCGATATGAAAATTAAACTAACCTAATTCCACCTTTTGACTCACTAACCTAACCTAATCCCACGCTTTAACCTCCTAACTAAAGCCAAATCTGCATCAAAAAAGTGTCCGTGGCAAGGGAAGAACAGAGGCGATGCAAGTCACAAGAGGAAGAAGAATGAGAGGCATGTAAACACTTGTCTCGTGCCTCCCTATGAATAACATGTCATTATCTTCAAAAGTAATGATTTGCGACGGAAGCTTATAGAGAGAATGTTTCCTAGAATCCAATAAGGTAAACAGAAACCATACTCCCAATTGTGTAGGAAATTTCAGTCCTAGTGTAAAATAATACCTTTTCTTGATATCATCTGTTACTAAACCAAACCCCACCTCTAACCTAACCCAACCTAATCTGATTTAACCTAACTTAACTGTTTCTGGCTGAAATAACTGTAGAATTTCTAAAGTACATGTAAAGCCATTACTATTCAATTGCGCCATGGGAAATGGGGTTCAAAAGACTCAGAATGAGGAGATGTAGGTTATAATGGATGAGAGTTTCACGGTCGTTTTCAGAGACACCAACTATTTTTTCTTGGCCTACAATAGATGCTTGTTCTAATGGAGATAGTTTTATTGGTATTATTTTAGTGTTTGCCCATACTCCCCTCTCCCACAAAACAAGCTTGGGGACCTGGGGGAATGTAGGATATTTGGCTGGGGTACAAAATATGCGTCGCAACCACATAGTTTTTGAGTTAGTGATGTTGAAAAAATTCCCTAGAACTAGGGAAAATTCATTGGATTTCTTCTGAGTCAAGAAACGTGTGAACCTGACGATCCTCACAGAATGATGACCGAAGTGTCGAGAACCCCCCGCTAGGTTAGGTTAGATTTGGTTAGGTTAGGGTAGGTTAGATTTGGTTAGGTTAGGTTAGATTTGGTTAAGTTAGGTTAGATTTGGTTAGGTTAGGCATAGACCACTGTATACCTGGACTGTTCATGCGACAATGTTTTGCATTGCGGGGCTGCATAGGGGCCCGCGGGGCGCCCGACAAAGAGATATAGTGGTCTATGGACTATCATATAGACTGGTTTATCAGTATATATGGTATACTGTAATCTTCGTAAATGTTTGTTCTATAATATTATCAAATAAAAAACAGTAAAACACGCTAAAGAAATGCCATTACGAGACTATGAAGAAATATGCATGGACTTAATATTCACTTAACTCTTCGCCATTTAAAACTTTGCGAGTCAACTTTTATCATGAAGGGTATCAATAGAAGCGCAATTTTATTAGCTTTCCATTGATGTATTTCGTTATCTGATAAATTAATTAGAACCATGCATAAATTAGCGTTAAATAAATAAATAAAATCATCAATCGGGTAATTTTCCCGATTGATGATGTTATTTATTTACTTATATATTTCGTTTTCTGATAAATGAATTAGTACCATGCATTAATTAGCGTTGCCTAAATAAATAACCTCATCAATCGGGAAAATTACCCCGATTGATGATTTTATTTATTTAGTTAACGCTAATTTATGCATGGTTCTAATTCATTAATCAGATAACAAAATATAGCAATGGAAAGCTAATAAAATTGCGCTTCTATTGATACCCTTCATGATAAAAGTTGACTCGCAAAGTTTTAAATGGCGAAGAGTTGAAGTGAATATTAAGTTCATGCATATTTCTTCATAGTCTCGTAATGGCATTTCTTTAGCATGTTTTACTGTTTTTTATTTGATAATATTATAGAAAAAACATTTACGAAGATTACAGTATATCATATATACTGATAAACCAGTCTATATGATCCGTATATATATATATATATGAATCCGAGCGGCCCTCCGACTTCGGGCCCTTGCGCGACAGGCCGATATTCCGTGCGCAGTCCAGGTATATAGTGGTCTATGGGTTAGGTTATCGGTGGGTCAAACCCCCCGCTAGGTTAGGTTAGGTTAATTTTGGTTAGGCAAATTTCTTTAGATATAAGGAAATTACCCTATATCTAGGGAATTTTACCCCCCTACACAACTCTTAAATTACGTGTTTCCAACGCATAATTTGTTCCCCACCCAAAAACCCCGCATTCCCACAGGTCCCCAAACTTGTTTGGGGGAAGTGGGAGAGTATGGGCAAACACTAGAATTTGACCAAAGTTAGGTTAGGTTTCATTAAAACCTGTAAGATTAGGTTAGGTTTCATCAAAACCTTTAAAAGGTAGGTTAGGTTTCATTAAAACAAGGTTAGGTTAGATTTCATTTTTTTTTTGGTTTGCGCAAAATAAAACAAGCCCCATTAGAACAAGCACCTATTGTAGGCCAAGAAAAAATAGTTGGTGTCTCTAAAGACGACCGCAAAACTCTTGTCCATTATTTACTATTTACTCTTGTAATTATGAAGTGTTTGATGTGATGGGTGATAATAATGAGAGGGTTAGGTAAGAAGGTTACACTGAATACAATAATTTCACGATTAAGTGAGTGATTAATTTACTGAGGATTTTCCTTAGATGGCCAGGGATTTTTCCCCAGATTGCATGATTTTTCCCTGTGACTTTCTCAAGTCTTATCACAACTACGCACATGGTTCGAGGGCATTATTTTTTGAAGGGTTGATATGCGATTTTTGTGGCCGAGGTTATTTTGGTAACATTTAGAGAGTTATAGTGAGGTTGGGTTAGTAACTTTTAGGGGTTATAGGGAGGTTAAGTTAGTAACTTTTAGAGGGTTATAGTGAGCTTAAGTTAGTAACTTTTAGGGGGTTATAGTGGTATCCGTTGATTCGGGCCGCCAGTTGAAACAGGCCGCCTATAGTAGCATGCATACCCAGCAGACAGTATACTTTGTGGTTAAGGTTAGGTTAGGTATACTTTGTGGTTAAGGTTAGGGTAGGTTAGGTTAGGTTAGGTATACTTTGTGGTTAAGGTTAGGTTAGGTTAGGGTAGGTATACTTTGTGGTTAAGGTTAGGTTAGGTTAGGTTAGGTATACTTTGTGGTTAAGGTTAGGGTAAGTTAGGTTAGGTTAGGTATACTTTGTGGTTAAGGTAAGGTTAGGTTAGGTATACTTTGTGATTAAGGTTAGGTTAGGTATACTTTGTGGTTAAGGTTAGGTTAGGTTAGGTATACTTTGTGGTTAAGGTTAGGTTAGGTATACTTTGTGGTTAAGGTTAGGGTAAGTTAGGTTAGGTTAGGTATACTTTGTGGTTAAGGTTAGGTTAGGTTAGGGTAGGTATACTTTGTGGTTAAGGTTAGGTTAGGTTAGGTATACTTTGTGGTTAAGGTTAGGGTAAGTTAGGTTAGGTATACTTTGTGGTTAAGGTTAGGTTAGGTATACTTTGTGGTTAAGGTTAGGTTAGGTTAGGTATACTTTGTGGTTAAGGTTAGGTTAGGTTAGGTATACTTTGTGGTTAAGGTTAGGTTAGGTATACTTTGTGGTTAAGGTTAGGTTAGGTATACTTTGTGGTTAAGGTTAGGTTAGGTATACTTTGTGGTTAAGGTTAGGTTAGGTTAGGTAAGGTATACTTTGTGGTTAAAGTTAGGTTAGGTTAGGTATACTTTGTGGTTAAGGTTAGGGTAAGTTAGGTTAGGTTAGGTTAGGTATACTTTGTGGTTAAGGTTAGGTTAGGTTAGGGTAGGTATACTTTGTGGTTAAGGTTAGGTTAGGTTAGGTATACTTTGTGGTTAAGGTTAGGGTAAGTTAGGTTAGGTATACTTCGTGGTTAAGGTTAGGTTAGGTATACTTTGTGGTTAAGGTTAGGTTAGGTATACTTTGTGGTTAAGGTTAGGTTAGGTTAGGTTAGGTATACTTTGTGGTTAAGGTTAGGTTAGGTTAGGTAAGGTATACTTTGTGGTTAAGGTTAGGTTAGGTTAGGGTAGGTATACTTTGTGGTTAAGGTTAGGTTAGGTATACTTTGTGGTTAAGGTTAGGTTAGGGTAGGTATACTTTGTGGTTAAGGTTAGGTTAGGTTAGGTATACTTTGTGATTAAGGTTAGGGTAAGTTAGGTTAGGTATACTTTGTGGTTAAGGTTAGGTTAGGTATACTTTGTGGTTAAGGTTAGGTTAGGTTAGGTATACTTTGTGGTTAAGGTTAGGTTAGGTTAGGTATACTTTGTGGTTAAGGTTAGGTTAGGTTAGGTTTGGTATACTTTGTGGTTAAGGTTAGGGTAGGTTAGGTTAGGTTAGGTATACTTTGTGGTTAAAGGTTAGGTTAGGTTTCATTAAAACCTATATGGTTATGTATAAATGCATGCTTGGTATGCATTTAATATAGGCGGTCTGATTCAATTGGTGGCCCGAATCAACTGTATTCGTTATAGTGAGGTTAGGTTAGTAACTTTTAGGGGGTTATAGTGAGGTTAGATTAGCAACCCTTAGGGGGTCCATGGGGCCATGGGGGGTGCAGCCCCTTCTGGCTAGAAAGGTTAGGTTTTTCTTTGACCTATGACCAGCAAGCATGGTGGCCTTATGGAAAACTTGGGTTTTTGGGTAGAGAAGGCAGACACGACTCATTTATTGCTCTCCCAAAATTGTCCAAATCTATACATATATCAATTAAGGAAAATTCCCTAACAATGGGTATCTAGGGAAATCCCTAATTTAGGGGGTATTATTTTACGACAGCACCAAACTTCCCTACACAATTGGGAGCATGGTTTTTGTTTACCTTATTGTATTCTAAGACACATTTTCTCCTTGAGCTTTCCGTCGCAAATCAATAGTTTCGGAGATATAGAACATTTTAGGTGGGGGGAGGAATATGTCTCTTGTTTACAAAATGCCTCCCTCTTCCTCTTCTTGTGACCTGCATCGCTTTTGTTTCGGAGGCGCACCCGTGGCTACCTTACCTAACCTAACCTGAACCTTACCTAACCTAACCTAACCTAACCTAACCTAACCTTACCTTACCTTACCTTACCTTACCTTACCTTACCTTACCTAACCTTTAACCTCCTAACTGGGTCCAGTAATAAAAAAGTTTAATAAAATACCAAATAAAAGCGATGCAAGTCACAAGAAGAGGAAGAGGGAGGCATTTTGTAAACAAGGAGACGTATTCCTCCCCCCACCTAAAATGTTCTATATCTCCGAAACTATTGATTTGCGACGGAAAGCTCAACGAGAAAATGTCTCTTAGAATACAATAAGGTAAACAAAAACCATGCTCCCAATTGTGTAGGGAAGTTTGGTGCCATCGATTTGTACATATAGTGACTGATGATTTTTTGGGGAGCCATAAATCACTTATATTTGCTTCCCCCACACAAAAACCCTGTATTCCCGCCAGTTCCCCAGGCTTGTTGGCTATAGGGGGAAGAAAAAAAAGATAGGGGTGAAGGACTTCTTCCAAAGTTTTACCCCGAGATGTACACTATGAGACAGGTTAGAATTGTCAGGTTCGAGGATGACCTCAATCATAATAATACCAATACATGTATAAACAATTATCTAGCAAATAAAACAAAAACACATTAGCATGCTCAAATGGTTACAGGGAGTTTCGTACCCAGGTTTTGTTAGTTGTTTCGTAGACTGATTTTGAGTATTTTCGTACATACCTGGTGTCGTTTCGTAACTCTAGTAGTCAAGTTCAACTCTAAGCTGAGTGTAAGAAACGACTATGGTTTCATATAGACTACGAAACAACTTTTTGGTGTACGAATCTACTGGTGTACGAAACAACTTGTGTACGAACTAACTGCATCCCGCTGAAATGCATCGCCCTCCGACAGCTGACGTGGATCACAACAACCATATCAAAGCAGAATAAACACCACACAACCCTCCCATATACACCACGGGTAAGTACTTTCGGTCATCACAGGTACTTACGTGTGCTATCTGGAGTCGTGGGACATCATAGGAGCAGGAAACATGCAGTCAAGAGTCCGCCATGACGTAAACAGCTGGAGCACCACAACACTGTCTTGAGTCTTGACGTCAGCTGATTAACACACGACGGTCGCGTTGCGTCAAGGAAATCACTGACATTTTATATAGGATAAGATCAGACAAAATAGGATAGGATACATTTATCATGACATTGGATATAAAATACTGTATTAAGTCATTGTGACACACAGCAAGGGCGTATCTTAGAAAATAGCGCATATTGCAAGCAGTATAGTAAATATTTTGGGAGATTACACTATGCGCCATCCAATGAGTGGAGTTCCAAGTAGGTACACTCATCGTCATCTTCATGAAGCCACACTACTGGCTGCTCAGTATGTGTGGCCAGTGTGTGACACATTTTAGAGTCATTCTAGTCACCTGGTGACTCCTTGCTTCTTTATTTGCACGACCTTACGACGTGGAGTGAGAACTTCACACTTTTCACCAGGGTCATACTCTACTCTAAAAAGTACCCCTGAACTCAAAAATATTTGATTTTTTTTTTTGGCACTCAAATTTTTTTGGCACTCCAAAACATTTTTGGCACTCAATTATTTTTGGCACTCAAAGCATTTTGTCACTCAAAAAAAATTGTCACTCAAAAATTGTTCACTCAAATTTTTTAACACTTACATTTTTTTGGCACTTAAAAATGTTTGGCACTCAAACATTTTTGTCACTCAATTTTTTTTGCCACTTAAATCTTTTTGGCACTCGAAAATTTTTGGCACTCAAAATTTTTTGGCACAGCCTGGCGTGACACCCTGGGGGTACTACGTAGTACCCCCAGGTTGTCATTCCTCCCACACTCGCTGGCTATAAAATGCCAAAAAAATTTAGTGCCAAAAATGTTTGAGTGCCAAAAAAGTTCGAGTGCGAATTTTTTTTGGTGCCAAAAAATGTTGAGTGCCAAACATTTATGAGTTCCAAATTTTTTTGAGTGGCAAAATTTTTGAGTGGCAAAAAATGTTGTGCCAAAATTTTTTGAGTGCCAAATTTTTTTGAGTGTCAAAAAAATTTGAGTGCCAAAAAAAAATTGTGCCAAATTTTTTTGATTGCAATTTTTTTTTTAGTGCACAAAAATTGAGCCAAATTTTTTTTAGGGCCAAAAATGTTGTAAGTGCCAAAAAAATTATGAGTGCTAAAAAAATTTGTGTGCCAAAACATTTTAAGTGCCAAAAAATTTTGAGTGCCCAAAATATTTGAGTGCTAAAAACTTTTGAGTACCAAACATTTTTGAGTGGCAGAAATTTTTGAGTGCCAAAAATGTAACTTTTTTTCTTTTGTATAACTACAGTATGTGTACTAACATACACGGAATAGTTATACGTTACTTCATCCTGTGTTGCTTTATCTATGTAGTATGCTGTGTAAAAATATTTAAAAGAATGGTATATCTTTTCATAAATAATTTTTTCCCACTTTCCTTTGCTGGCAGCACTCTGGTAGAGATAAGAAAAAGTTTGCAGAAAAAAATGTTACATTTCTGAAGGGAACGTAATAACGGTTTAATAACGGGTAATAACGGGTTTCATAACGCACCTTTTCACTCTCAAATTAGAACAACAGAACTTTAAAATAAAACAAATGAATTTCAAAATATATATGATGAATTTTTTCTTTTATTTTGAAATTCAATTATTTTTATTTGAAGTTCAGTTATTTTTATTTGAAGTTCAGTTATTTTAATTTAAACTTCAGTTGTTTTAATATA
>JACEEZ010019160.1:221251-241251 GCA_016584305.1 Chionoecetes opilio
TGATTCTTTGCCAAATTATCTTTAATATAAAGAATGCACCACCTGCTTTATGCGTACGACAATTTAGGAATGTCTTGTAGCCTGGAATGGGTATTTCAGATAATAAATGTTTATCTTTGGTGTTGAACCAATTCTCAGTGATACTAACGATATCTGGCGTTTCGGAAACAACGTAAGCCAATAATTCATTACGCTTTAAAATAATGTTTCTGGCATTTGTGTATAGTAATTTAAGTTCCTTAATAGTTCTGGTAACCTTGCGTGAGGGTTTAAAGCAGGGTGTCTAGGGTCCACTGTAACAGAGCGCTTGATTAAGTTACTTTGATTAGTATTTGCGGAGACAAAACGTGACCCAGCGTTGCTGTGGGGTAAGAAAGGGGTTTAGGTGATGCTGCTACTGCCGTCCGCTCGCCGTTTTTTTTATCTGTAAGAAGAAACTTTATCATTTAGCAGACGTCCTAATCGTGCATGACCAACGGGGCTGAGGTGGAGTCCGTCATCCCCAAACAGGATGGAATCCTCAACCAGGATGGGGTCTTCGTAGAGATTTTCCCAGAAATTTGCGAAGTCAACATTTTCCTGTGCACAAAGAGACCTTAGCCGGTTATTTACGCTGAACGCTCTATCGTAAAAGCGTTGGCCAACTCCCAGTCAGGGGATATTTCCTGAAAGAATTATATGATTAGTTTCAGTCTTGAATTTCCGGATCAACTTCCTGTACCTGTCCAGTATTTCTTCAGATCCGCTACTGTACACGTCGTTGGTTCCTGCATGAATGAGGTATGGAGGATTAGGATGAAGCAATCTGTTACATTAATTTCAGTGATATTTCTAGATTTTTTTCAGTAATTTGTATTATTATGTCATCCTCTCTCTCTCTCTCTCTTCTCTCTGTCTCCCAGGGGACGCCACGACACCCGGGCATATAATCCATGCCTAATGAGACAATTAAGCCGCAGCAGGACGCTCTCCCTATAGTCCAGTCAAAATACGGTTTGACCCTGAACAAATTCCAAGAAAGCTTTTTAGTTTTTTTTGGTAGTATTACATGTAGGGAAAAACATACTAAAAGTTTACCAAAATATGGTTACCACAAAGGGTCCAAATGTGACGTCAAAGAATATGGCCGCCAAAGCTATAAAATGTTAAGGGGATCGACTCCACCCAAATTTTTTTTTTTTTATTATTAAACCTACATCTTTGAAACTTGGTACATATATAAAACAAGTAAAAAAAATAGGGGTCGTCTTGTGGGAAAATTTTGATTTGACGCATAGAAAACGAGTTAGCGAAAGAAAACGTGATTTTAGGGGGGTCCCCCCAAAGACTACTCCTCCGTCAATATCAGTCGGAGAGAGTCGGTAGAGGTGTCATTCGAAAGAGGAATAAAGCCGCTAGGACGTCAAGGGCGATTTTTTTTTATTTTCTAATTAGATCAAAAATTATAGCCCCTCAAAAATTAAAAATTAAAAATAAATGAAAATTTTCATTTCTTTTCATTTTTTTTTTTACTTTGAGGGACTATTTGAGGGACTATACACCTATACATTATATGTGGGGAACAACATACTAAAAGTTTACCAAAAATTGATCACCACAAAGGTCCTAACTATGACGTCATAAGACGATGACAGCCATCGCACTAAAAATAACCACTATTTCCTTATTTCAAAGCTGTAGCTGTAGGTTACAGAAGAGTTTACATTTTTTATACTATATATGTTGATATAACAATTTTTATACAGTTTTATACTAACTACACGGACAGGCGAGGTCATGACGTCATCAATGATGTCATGACATACATGTACATTTCTAAAAATTATAGAATACACAGTGCATTTTAAGACTTACTTCATCACTGAAACCCGTGTCAGTTTAATAGTCTCTATTTCATCATCAGACACTGCTTCCTCACTCATATTGTCGCAATGCCCTTCTTGACATGGTCCGCATACCCGTGAACAGATAAGTCCGTGTGTTTTGCAAGTGCACCGAAGTGTACTACAACCACGAGAACAATTGCAGTGATTATTTTCAGAAGTTTTTCTGGCGCAGGTGAAGTATCCATCATCACTGGAACTAGACTGTTGTTCTGCAATTCCCATCCCCATTCAGTAGTGTCCATGGCCTCACCATTGTCCATCCAAAGCATCACTTGGAGGTAACTCCGAAGGGCATGATACTCGTTGCAGAGGAGGTCGGTGGCAGTCGTTCAGGTGTAATAAAGCTTTTGGCTGAACCAACTTTTCGCAGAGACTAGAATACCTCATTGCAGACAGATTGTCTCCAGGTTTGCCCCCGAACAATGCCACCATCGCTTTACACCCAGCGTCTTCAATCTCAGCTATGTTTTTCTTAGGTGGTAAACATCTTAGCACAGCTATTGAAGACAGAGTCTCCCTTCAAAACCTTGTGTAGAGCGAGTTTTTTTCCGATTCCAAAAACCGCGGAAGTGGTATCGCATCCCGTGAATGCATGCAGGAACAGAAGACTGCTGCAGACATCGTTTCCAAGCAACTTCTTCATAACCTTAATGTCGTATACTGTTGCAGGACTCCCTTTATCCGAGTAGAAATAAAGCTTGTTGCCATCGCTGGTTGACGCGTGATGAAGTAACAACACCAATAGATCTGTATCTTCGCCAATGAGACTAGTCCTTTTGTTGGATGACATTGACACTGCTGCCTTAACAATCTCCACATCTGCATCCCCCTCTGATTGTATTACGTTGCAACCTCTGTCCTTCATGCGTTGTGAAATCAGATTGATAAGAGACTTTGTTCTCCACATTAGAAAGGAAATCCTCCTTTTTCCCGACAAATTTCGTTCCTTCCACAATGTTCACTTTGTTTTAATTTCAGAGGAGGAAAATAAAAAAAAGTGCTTACTTAAATTTGTAGCCCAAGTCTTTCCGCATCCAATGATACCCACATCATCGCCCTACGTCAAAAACTCAAGGAGGAGTAGGGTTTGGAAACTCCCCCCCTAAAATCACGTTTTCTATCCGTAATTAGTTTTCTATGAGGAAAATCAATTTTTTTTCAAGAACAAAACGTTCTTAGAATTAAATTTTACGTATATATACCAACTTTCACGTTTGTAGGTTCAATAACAAAAAAAATTGCCCGATAGGGGAAACGATCCCCTTAACATTTTATAGCTTTGGCGGCCATATTCTTTGACGTCACATTTGGACCCTTTATGGTAACCATATTTTGGTAAACTTTTAGTATGTTTTTCCCTACATGTAATACTACCAAAAAAAACAATAAAACGCTTTCTTGGAATTTGTTCAGGGTAAAGGTTTTTTTTTTCGTATTTTGACTGGACTACTACATCTTAAACCAACCCTAATGCCACCACCAACTAACAATGAAATTCCCTTAACAAGGCAATACATTTTCTCTTATCTAATCCCTGACCTGTTTTTCCCTCCCCTTCATTGTAGGGATTTTTTTTTTTACCCCACGAGTCCCAGAACGTTATTTCCATTGTAATTTAGGTAGGCCATTAGACGATTTTATTTAATATAAGCAATATTTTATAGATATGACCTGTTCAGTATACTTGTCCACTAACTCATTTGGTATATTAAGTTACTTTTCGCAATTTTATGGCTAACAACGGACAATTTTATATAGCAAAGGAAAGATCTGGGCGTGAAGGGGTTAAGGTTTATTTTGTTAAGCGTTTGTATAGTTTTGTGTGGTGTGGTGGGAAAGGAGGAATGTTCAATAGGTCAGCTTGATTTATCAGTAATGATTCCGTGACGAGCTTTGTCATTAATGGTAAAGATAAACAGACCAGGTCAATGTGCCCCCCGACCCTCCTCTTGACCTGGCATTGATAAGTGATTATTTGTTATTTATCGTGATATTACTATTAGTGCTGCTATTACTACTACTACTACTACTACTTCAACTACTACTACTTCAACTACTATTACTACTACTACTACTAATAATAATAATAATACTTCTACTACTATACTACAACTACTACTTCAACTACTACTACTACCACTACTACCACTACTACTACTACTGCTTTTACTACTATTGGTACTACTACTAATGATAACAATAATAGCAATAATGATAATAATAACAATAGGATCAATAATAATAATAAATATAATAGCAATAATAATGATGATAATAATAATGATGATTATAATGATGACAATGATAATAGTGATAAGAACAATGACAAATTTGCTGACAATGTACCAGAGTTGTGTATTAGAAGTAGAAAAAGTAGTAGTGGTGGTAGTAAACATTTCATTATCATTAATATTATTATATTATTATTATTATTATTATTTGTTGCTGTTGCAGTTAGCAGTAATAACTCAAATTCACACGCAACGCACGCTCACACACACACACACACAACACAACACACACACACACACACACACAGAATATTGTCAAGCCATTATGTGGTCGCGCGTTCGATCCCCACTAGCTCTCAGAGATATTTCACTGACAAATGCACCGGTTACTGTCCCCCATGAACAAGGGGATGGGTGTGTGTAGTGAGCGAGGTCCCAGCATTACCCAAAGATCGGTCAGAACGAGCTCCAAGATCTTTCAGGGAGGGTAAAACTAGCGATCGCGAGTTCAGATCACGTGGGCAAGAACGTGGGTGGGGTGACTGCACACAAAACACACACACACACACACACACAGTAGAGGCAGTGAATCAGTACAAAGGTATGGCCTACAACACACTACGTCCGGAAGCAAAGTTGATTATATTCTTGCATCGAACAGGGAAGTTCTGATTGGATAGAGACGGAGGGAACCAACACGCAACGGTGAAAAAAGAAACAAAAAAAACAGTAATCAGAAAAAAAGATGGTAGTCAGAAAACAAACAAAAAAACATGGTAATCATAAAACAAAAACAAAGAGAAACCACAGTAATTAGACAACAGGAAGCGTTAAACAAGAACAGCCACGTCATTTCCAAAGGTTAATTAGTCTCTACACCACACATGTACTTCTCTTTAATAATATATATATACTAGCCGCAAAGCCGCCCTCCGGGCGGACTTTTTGGCTAGCTCCTGCGGAGGGCTATTGGTGGGCCTTCGGCCCACCACCTGTGTTTGGTGGGCCTTCGGCCCACCAAACATGGACTCTCCAGATAGCCCCTTCTAACTTTCCTGAAATCATGGATGTAGAAATGTATGTATTCCCCCCACCCATTACCCCCCACCCATTCACTCACCCATTACCCATCACCCCCCACCCATTACCCATCACCCCCACCCATTACCCATCACCCCCCACCCATTCACTCACCCATTACCCATCACCTCCCACCCATTCACTCACCCATTACCCATCACCACACACCCATTCACTCACCCATTACCCATCACCCCCCACCTATTCCCTCACCCATCACCCCCCACCCATTCACTCACCCATCACCCACACCCATTACCCATCACCCCACCCATTCACTCACCCATTACCCATCACCTACATCAAGGCTTCCTCAATTCTCGCAACCCACTTTTGTTTTCACAATTCTCGCTAATAGGCTGCTAAAAAAAAAAAATAATAATAATTGATCGGATCATCTCATAAGTGGGCTTATGACCTTCCCCTGGTCAACCTGATTCCAAAAATGTGCCATATGAGGTGTTTGCGCCACGGGGGGCGGAACCTATACCACACACACACACACACACAGACAGACAGACACACTTTCGCTTTTATTAATATAGATAGATAGAAGATAGATAGATTACCCATCACCCCCCACCTATTCCCTCACCCATCACCCATCACCCCCAACCCATTCACTCACCCATCACCCCACACCCATTACCCATCACCCCACCCATTCACTCACCCATTACCCATCACCCTACATCAAGGCTTCCTCAATTCTCGCAACCTACTTTGTTTTCACAATTCCCGCTAATAGGCTGCTAAAAAAAAAGAAAAAAAAGTGATCGGATCATCTCATAAGTGGGCTTATGACCTTCCCTGGTCAACCCGATTCCAAAAATGTGCCATATGAGGTGTTTGCGCCACGGGGGCGGAACTATACCACACACACACAGACAGACAGACACACACTTCGCTTTTATTAATATATATATATATAATATATATATATAATATATATATATATATATATATATTATGTAAAGGTACAGCCCCATCCTTCCCCCCCCCCCCCTCTGACCACAGCATATGACCATATGGTAGTCAGGAAATGTAAGAATTGGCGCATGTGTAAGTGCCTGCTTCAAAGTATCAAAACTTTGTGTTGGGGACATGAGGTCGTCCATGTAGACGAACAAACCACTCACCTATGATGCCGTGAAACAAGTGTTTACTAGACGTTGGCATGTAAGAGGTGAGTTCCTCAAAACCCATAGGACATCTCAGCCATTCATAATGAGCATTATTGTTGAGAAGGCAGTTATTTCCGCGATTTCTCTTCTAACGGAATCTGCCAGAAACCAGACTGAGGTCCAAACTGGTAAAAACTGTATTATCCTTCCCTATAGACTGCAAAAGGTCTCTCAAAACAGGGACGTGATAGTGATCCGGTACAGTTAAATTGTTAACTTCCTGAAGTCGAGCACAGGCATAAGTACCATCACTTTCTTCACATAACAATGAGTTTGTTTTTTTTGGGGGGCCCCCCCCCCCCCCCCCCCCCCCCCCCCCCCCCCCCCCCCCCCCCCCCCGGGGGGGGCGGAAAAAAAAAAAAAAAACCTTTTTCCCCCCCAAACCACCAAAAAAAACCCCCCAAACCCCACAAAAAGACAAGAAAAAGAAAAAAAAAAAAAAAAAAAAAAAAAAAACCCCACCCTTTTCGCTTTTTATTAAAAAAAAATTAAATTTTAAAAAAAAAGGGGGGGAAATTAAAAAAAAAAATTTTTTTGGGGGGGGGGGGGGGGGGGGGGGGGGAAAAAAAAAAAAAAAAAAAAAAAAAAAAAAAAAAAATTTAAAAGAAAAAAAAAAGGGGGAAAACCAAAAAAAACCCAAGCACCACCGGACCACACCTCACAAAAAAAACCCCTATCCGGAAATAAAACCCCATTACCTTCCCCCAACCCTTATATCCTCACCAACCGGCATAGGCTCTAAAATCTCGAATTTCTTTTTTTTAAAAATTAGCTTTTTGCTTTTCTAAAAAAAGAAAAAAAGGGGTGTGGCCCACAAAGGGAAGCTCACTTAGATCAAAAATGCCTTGGAAGGTTTTTTTTAGGCGGACTTTTCCCGGCCCACAACATTCTTTTTTAAAATTAAAATTAAATCCATCAATTAAAATATTTTTCTAAATATAACAAAAAATTTTTTTTAAGTTAAGGTGAACCTTTTGTAACATTTGTGAAAATGGGCATGTAGGCGCAAAGCAAAATTAATAGTGTCAGACAAAAACCTTTCACAGACCCCATTGTTTTTCATAAGAGTAAACAAACCCCAAATAGGGGCCACAACATATATACTGTGGAAAGAGTTTTTACAATTTTTAAGGGTCGAAAAGAACCAGATGGGCAAAACAAAAAACGGAACCTTCTTGATTTCAACGGTCCAAAACAAAATAGGCGGACAAAATTTAAAAACTGTCGACAAGAGATTTTACTTTTTAACCAAAACAAAAAAGGGTGTCCAAGAAATAAACTAAATTTTCAAAAAGGTATCTTGTTTTTTAACAGCGGAACAACAAATGGATGTGGGGGCCACCCAAAAATTTGTCAAAAAGAGTTCTTTACTCTTATAAGGTCGGAAAGAAACGAGAGTGGTTTCGGGAAAACCACCTATAAATGTGACGATATTTGAAAATCTTTAGCGGCGAACGAAACAAGGGGCCAATATTTGGTCTCCCAAACGCAAACCCCAAACAAATTTGGGGAAAATGAACGTTTCTTTCCCCATAGTAAAAAGCAGTTGGCAAACTAGCAAAAAACGGTTTGCACTTGGGAAAAAAATAGGTTTTTAAGCAAGGAGTATTTGTCCTTTGCGGGGAAAGAACGCCCCTTAATGAAATTCGGGTCCTTTTGGAAACAAAAAATGGATGGGACAATATTTAAAAACACAAAAGACCTAACTTTAAAAAACAAAATTGGGGTACATAAACTTATGTTTAAGACTTTAGTTAGGAGCAACAAAAGGGAGGGCCCCGGCCACACCTATTAGACTTGAAAAACTTTTAATCGAGAAGGAAACAAGGGAAAAATATACTTTTTTAAAGTTTACATAAGCACAAAATGAATATTCTGGCACCGGGCCACCAAACAAGAACTTCGGTTGAAAACACGTTTCAATAGAAAAGAAAAGAGCTTTAATAATGGGGAAAGGAAAACTGGGGTCTGTGACTTTGGTTAAACTATTGGTTTCTTGAACCCTCCGGAATTCCCCGGGTCTGAATCATAATTTTCCCCTTATCACACAGACCACCTTTTACAAATTTTTATAAATAATAGTTTGAGTTTTGACACCTGTACGGCCCATTTGTGAAGAACTTTGAGGCTTTTAGTAGGGGGTTATGATTTCAGTAACACTTCAAAAGGGTTTCCCCCTGGCAAAAAAAATCAAGAGATGAAAACGTCGAGCCCTTGTTGGATCAAAAAGGGGAAACGAAAAATTGGAAATTTTTTTAAACTTCTTGGACGCTGACCACTTCAAACCATGAAGCAAAAATTCCCCATGCTGAACAAATTTTTTACCTGTATTCAACTGAGCATATAAAATTTATATTAAGAATATAATTCCCTACCCCCGGCGACGAATCAGATTAAATATTGAGCCCTCCTACGACTTTGTATACAATTCTAAAGGACCCCCCCCCTAACACAGAGGTACCTTACACTCGGGGACAACAAGTAATACTGACTAAACTTTTATGAAAAAATAACAAGATAACAGAATTTTACCCCCCCAAAAATCAAGAAAATTGGGAAAAAAAACAACTAATCCCGGGGAACTAAACCAAAACTTAGAAATAAAAAATTTTACCCTCCTTTTGAAAAACGAACTTTCGGGGGGACTGTGCTAAAAAAAAATTTTATATTTACACTGAGGTCCATCACACACTGACAACACCATACATTACTGGACCAATTTTTCAGAAACAAAAACAAGAAACTAAAAAGTTTCCCCTTTCCTCACATACAAAAAAATTTAAAAAAAAACACTAGTTTGAGTGCCAGGGAACTAAACCAAAACTTAAAAATTGAAAAAAAATGTACCCCCTCTATTGAAAACAAAACTTTCGAAGGGAGCGGGCTAAAAACAATTATAGAGTTTAAAGAAATACTTACATTTTTCATTAATACCTGATCAAAAATTACTAAACTTACTACAATTTATTTTATCTAAGAAAGAAGTTTGTTTTTGTGCAACATTAACACATTAATAAGTACTATGGGGAAAAATTTTTACATCATTATTTTCCACCCGTGCCTTATCTCACGAGTTGGCAACTGAACACTTTCTACTCCTGGAAGAATGGTAACTCTCCCCTTTCCTCACAATTTCCCCCACCGGCGATTTGTGGCAACTTTTTCCCCCCCTCTTTCCTGGCATTTTCAGCCATTCGAGCGCGCGCTTTCAAAAGCCCGGGAGACCCCGGGGCCCGGACCAGAAAAAACACGGAAATTTGTGATATTTTTACCCAACTCACCGTCTCAAACGCCGTGAGGGCACTTGAAGCCGAATCAAGAGAAAGAGGCTCTGACGACCCCAGGGGCACACAATTCCCCCTTCCCCGAAAAATAGGACCCAAAAAGGAAAGGGAAAAAAAAATTTTTTATATCACTTCTATATTTCCTACCTGTTTATAAAAGGGGACAGACTACATTAGCACAGGTTTAGCTGTCATGGAGTACACTTGGTGAAGAAATTCGGGGGTGAAGAGATTTGATAAAAGACAGAAAATGCTACAAGATTTCCCTTGTAGTTGGAAATTAATCACTGGAAGCTTTGGGGAGCAGCAACCGTAGTAAACCCCTGAAGATGAAGGGGCGTAGATGAATAATCCAGTGTAGCGGTAGAAAGAAAACCAGTGACGGCGCGTAGGGGATAATCCTCTTAGTGTGTCAAAGCGAAGCCCCCACACCAGTTCACCTAAAACACACCCTTTCCCTCACTTCCCCCGCTATCTTGTCGAAATCCTTTTACCGTTTACAAAAACAGCTTAACTGCAGAAGACAAAGGACACATGCTCACTGTCTGTAGATCTCACATTTTACCCCCTTGAGTCCTTCGAGAAGTGGAGAAAAAAAAACGGCTGGTTTGTCGCTCTGAAAAAAAAAACACAATGGGGGGCCCCGGGCTGGCCAACCGGCTTTTTTTTTTTGCAATATTTCCTTATTAAACCCCACTTTGAAGGCGAGACTTGTTTTATGGGCCGCCCATGGTGGGTGGGTCCTCCTAGCCGGAAAGGACCCCTTCAGAGGGTAAGGTACGGGATACATTAGTTGCTTTTAATGCTAGGAAAAACCGACGAGCCTGAAAGTTGACCCAGGACCCGTAATACACGCCGGCTAACCGCGGGGGCGGGGCTCATCCCCGGGGGCCTTTTGGGGGAAAAACAACGCTTTTACCCCCTCAGTTACCAATTAGGTTTTAACAGTGCCTTGTAAGGCACCCTTAGATAAATTAAAATTTCATGTTATAAACCCAATATGTGCTAAAACCCACCAGCACAACCCCCATAGAAAGGTTATGTGACTTCGATTTTAAGGTCATTAGTATGGGGGAAAAAATACTTTTAAAACTAGAAGGTATTTCCGAGGGACAGGGGTTGTTGGAAAAAAAGAGGAGGGGGAAGAGAGAGAGAAGACAAAGAGAGAGGGGGGGAAAGAGAAAAAAGGGAAGAGAGGGGAGAGAGGAGGAAGAAGAGAGAGAGGGGAGAGAGAGAAGAAAAAAAACCTGAAAGAAAAATAATTGCGATTTTTTGAACAAAAAAATATATCATTGTATGAAGGATTTTGAAAAATTTGATAAAAAAATCGTAAACGTATTCAAAAGGTTAAAAACATGAAAGAAATAAACCCCCCCCCAAAACCCCAAACCCGAAAAAAAATATAAATGAAAAAATCCAAAAAAAAAAAGGCCTGGGGGTTTAAAAATCTAAAAAATTTTTATTTTTTCAGCGATCGGCATTTTAACGTAACGAATTTTCAGACTATAAATATTTTTTTTTTTCTTCAACTGCAGTCGAAATTTTGCTAAAAAGGGCCCAAAAATTTTTAACAAATTGAAAATTTCACAGATTTTTTGGTTCGATCTAAAAGGAAGAATAAAGTGAAAAAAATCCAGGGCCCCCCAAAAAAAGTGGGGGGGGAAGGGGGGGGTAGGGGTAGGGGGGACCCCTATACCAAAAGGGGGGAAAAGGGTAAAATAATATTTCCATTAATATAAAACCCCCCCAAAGATTAGTTGTATTAAACCAAAAACACAACACACACACACACAAACCCAATAAACAAAGGAAAAAAAAACGGGAAAAAAAAGAAAAGGGGGGAAAAAGGGGAGGGGGAGGGGGAGGAGAAAAAAGGGGGAAGGGAGGAAAGGAGGGGGGGGGGGGTTTTTTTGGGTTTGGGGGGGGGGGTTTGGTGTGGTGTGTGTGTGTGTGGTGTGTGTGTTTTTTGGGGGAAAAGGGCCCCCGACCCAAAAATGTTAGCCTTCCATGAAAAAGAAAGGGGACCCAAAAAAGATAAGACAGGAGGGGAGGGGAAAAAAGAGGGGGGGGGGGGGGAGGAAAGGAAAGGCCAAAAAAAAAAGGAAGAAAAAGAAAAAAATTTTTTGAAAGAAAAATTTTAAATTTAAGGTAAAAAAAAATTTTTAATTTAAAGGGTTTAACCATTAAATTCTCTTTTTCCCCTTCTTTTTTTTCTCTCCTTTCCCCCCTCTCTCTCTTCTCTCTTCTCTCTCTCCCCTCTTTCCTCTCTCTCCTCTCTCTCTCCTCTCTTCAAAAGAAAATAAAGAAACCCCCTTACATCAATTTAAGGAAAAAGACATGACCCTGAAGAAAAAACAATGACAAAGAATAAAGAAAAAAAAATTAAACAAAAAATAATTTTTTGGGAAAAAAAAAAATCAGAAAGGGAAAAAGGACGAGCAGACAAAGAAAAACAAGACTAAAAGAAAGGAATAAAGAATAGTAACACCCCCCCCCCAACCCCCAAACCAAAAAAAACACAAACCCCCCCCCACACCCCCCAAAAAAAAAAAAGGGCACAACAAACCCCCCCTTTCCCCCCCCCAAAAACACAAAACAACACCCCAAAAACCCCCCCCCCCCACAACAAAAAACAACCCCCCCCCCCCCCCACCACACCAAAACAAACACAAAACCCCTACCACACCACACACACCAAACCCCCCCCCCCCCACACACCCCCTTTCCCCCCCACCCCCCCCCACCCCCGGCCCCCAAAAAAACATAACCTTTTTTTTCCCCACAAACAATTTTTCCCCCCCCAAACACCCCGGGGAAGGGTTTTAATGGGGGACGAAACCCCGTTTCGCCGGGGTTTTTGAAACTTAAGGAAAACCCCCCCAACAAAAACCCAAAAACAACAACAAACCCTCAAACCTTTTAAACCCCCCCACAACAACAAAACCCCACCACCCCCCACACAACAAACCCCCATACCTTTTTTTATAATTTTTTTTTATTAATTTTTTTTTAAACAAAACCAACCAAAAACACCCCAAAAAACCAAACTTTTTCCCTTAAAAACACCCTTCCTGAAATTTTTAAAAAAAAACACCAAACCCCAAAAAAAAAACAACACACACAACACACACACACAACAAAAACAACCCAAATTTATGCATTTCCAACTGCAGAAAAAGACAAAAAACAGAAGACTTAGTACAATCCATGTGTCGGGGGGAAAAAGTTTCCGGTTCCCGGAGCAAGCGGCGGTAAGGGAGAGCTGGGTTCCATAAAGATCTTTTTAATTCCCCATTTTAATCTTTTGTTGCAATATCAGTCTCTTTATAATGCTTTTTTTTCCTTTTCTTGCCCAAACATATTTTTTATTTTAAAAGATATAAAGAGAATTTCGTATAGGGGTTTTTTTTTTCCTTCCTCTCTCTCTTTTTTCTCTCTCTCTCTCTTTTCCCATTTTCTCCCTTTTTTCCCCCTCTCTTCTCTCTTCTCTCTCCTTCTCCCCTCTCCTCCCCCTCTTTTTCTTTCCCCCCTCTTTTAAAAAAAGGGGGGGGGGCCAAAAAAAAAAAATTTAAACCTAAGACAATTTTAGGGGGGCAAAAGGGGGGGAAAAGGGGGCAAAAAACCGGGGATTCAAACAGGGCGGGAAAACCCTTTGGAATTCGCACGAGAAAAAGCCCACCCCCTTGAAGCCACGGGGAGAAAAAAGAAGAAGGAAAAGAAAAAAGGGGGGAAAAAAAAAAGAAAGAAAAGGGGGGGAGAGGGAGAATAAGAATTTAAAAAATTAATTTTTTCTGCACAACTTTAAGGGAAAAAAAAAGGCATAATTCCGAAAAAAAAACAAAAAAAAATTAAAAATTTTAAAATCCCCAAAAATTCCCCACCACCCCTCCCCATAAAATTTTTAATTTTTTTCCAAAAATTAAAACCTAATAAAACTATCCCCCAAAAACCCAAAAAAAACCTTACAAAATTTAAAATAAAAAAAGAAAATTTTAAAAAAAAAAGTTTTTTTTTGGGTTTTCCGCAAAAATAACTTGCCTTTTACACCAAAAAATAAAGAAAAAAAAGGAAATTTACCCGAAATCCGAGAACAAATTTTTTTCCCCTATCACAGTATAAAAAAACCTAAAAAAAAAAAAAAAAACGGTAAAAAAAAAAGGGGGGGCCCGAACACGTTAAAAAAAAAAAACGGAACCCAAAGGGGGAAAGAAAAATGGGAAAAGGAACATCCCTTTTTTAAAGGAGGGGAGGAGGAGGGGGAAGGGGAGGAAACAGGGGACCCCATCATTTGGGGGAAAAATGGGGATGGGGGGGAAGGGGAAAGGACTCCCACCCTTGTACTGCCCCGGGGGGGACTTTTAAGGATGCCCCCGGCCCGGGGAAAAGCACCATAAAATAAAAAAAAAACCCCCCCGGGGGGGGACCAAAACGAAAACCCCTTTTTTCCCCTTAGTGCCCGCGGGCCAAGGCCGGGTACTGGGGGGGCCCGGACCCAATCCTGTCCCGGCGGGGAGGGGCCCGGGGGGGGCCCCCAGTCCTTCGCCCGTCCGGGAAAGGGGAAAAGCCCCCCAGCCCAATTCCCCCCGTGGAGGGGATTCGACACCCGCCGTCCTCCAAAATTTATGTGTTTTTTTTATTGGGCGTTGGGGGGGTGTTTTGGTGGTGGGGGTTTGGGGGGGGGGTGTAGGGTTTTTTTTTAAAAAAAAAACGGGTTTAGAAGGTTAAAACCCGGGAATGGCGAAAATTTTTAAAAAAACACTGGGTTAATTTGGGGGGTTTCCCCTACCACCCCGTTTTTACATTCCCCTTTGGGGGGAAAAAACCCACAACACAAAACACACAACACACACACACACACAAAAAACACAAACCATTTTCTTCGCCAACAGACAAAAAACCCCTCCCCCAAAAAAAAAAAACCGGGGGGGCAGGGGGGACGGGCCCCCGGGGGGGGCCCCGGGGGAAGGGGAGGAAAAAAAATAATTTCCTGGGCGGGGTGAGTTCGAGAGAGAAAGAGAGGAAAAAAGAGAGAGAGAAAAAAAGAGAGAGGAGAGAGAAAGGGAGAGGGGAGAGGAGAGAAGGAGAACCAAGGGGGGAGGAAAGGGAAGGGGAGAGGAAGAGGGAAAAAAGAGAAGGGGAGAAAAAAAAAAGGAAAAGGATGGGGAAAAGAGGGGAAGGGAAAAAAAGGGAAGGAAAAATAAAAATTTTTTTTTATTATTTATTACAACCTACAAAAAAATTAATATTTTGGCAGGGGATAGCAAACAAGGGCCTAATTTCTAATTAATTTTAAGGAGGGAAAATAAATTTTTCAAAAGTTTTTTTTATTTTTTTTAAAAAATTTGTTTTTAAAAAATCCTTAAAAAAAAAAATTTTATAAATCTTAAAATTAAAAATTAAATTTTAAAAAAAAAAAAATTTAGTTCTTTTTTTTAAATTGTTTGGTTTGGTCGTTGTTTTAGTTTTGTTTTTTTCCCCCCTTAAAATTTTTAAAGGTTTTTTTTGTTGGATGGGGGGTTTTTGTTTTTTGAAAGGAAATTGGGGGGGTGGTTTTCCCGGGGTTGTTGGGTGGGGGGTGGGGTGTTGTGTGGTGGTGTATGTTGTTTGGGTTTTAATTTTTTAAAAAAAAATTTTTTTTGGAAAAATTTGTTTTGTAATTTTAAAAGATTTTTTAAAAAGGTTGGGTTTTTTATGTTGTTTTTTTTTTTTTGTGCGGGTTTGGGTAGTGGTGTCCCCGGGGGAAAGGGGGGGAAAAGGGGGGGGGGGGAAAAAGGGGGGGAAAAGGAAGGGGGGGGGGGGGGGGGGGGGGGGGAGGGGGGGGAGGGAAAAAAAAAAAAGGGTTTTCTTTTTTGGGGGTTTTTTCTTTTTTAAATTTTTACGAAAAATTGTTGTTAGTTGTGGTGTGGGGAAGAAAGGGGGGGGGGGGGGGGGGAGGGGAAGGGGGGGGGGGGGGGGGGGGAAGGGGGAGGAGGAGAGGGGTTTTTTTGGTGGGTTGTTTGGAAGGGGGAAGGTAGGTGGGGGGGGACTTACAACCTCTGACAAGGCATGCTGGGTGGATGTCTGCACGAGAAGTCAGTCATGACGTGCCTTGTCGCAATGTTGTGTGGTGCCCGTGTATAGTCAATAGTAATGACACAGTTACTTAATGCATTGTATACAAAAATAACTGTTCGAAAGCTTATGATATCTTGTAATCTTAATAAGGAATTATTCTTGAAATAAGGATTAGTGTGTTCATAACGACTACAGTAATACATTACTCTTAATAATTTTTTCTGTGTAACAAAGAGGTTATGAAGGTATGTGGGACATGCACTCCCCAGAGGAGAGAGAGAGAGAGGAGAGAGGAGAGAGAGAGAGAGAAGAGGAGAGAGAGAGAGAGAGAGAGAGAGAGAAGGAGAGAGAGAGAGAGAGAGAGAGAGAAGGAGAACAAAAAATAAGAGGATTTTACATTTATTACTTTATTCATTACATTTATTTATATTTATACAGAAAGTTCAGTATGTTGAAAAAAAAAAATTAGTGTGATAAAACAAAACTCAAGGAAGGAAGATAGAAGAGAGAGAGAGAGAGAGAGAGAGAGAGAGAAGAGAGAGAGAGAGAGAGAGAGAGAGAGAGAGAGAGAGAGAGAGAGAGAGAGAGAGAGTAATTCCTATAATCTAAAGGTATATTGAGGTTGTCATTCACGCTGCCCCAAGGAGAAGGATCCAGGAGTGTAGGAGAGGAAGAGAAGGAAGGGAGGGAGGGAGGGAGAGGAGGAGAAGGAAGGGAAGGGAAGGGACAAGGGAGGGAAGGGAAGGAAAGGGAAGGGAAAGGGAGGGAGGAAGGGAAGGGAAAGGGAGAAAGAGGAGGGAAGGTAGAGTGAGTGAGGAGGGAGGGAGGAGGGAGGGAGGGAAAGATGGGAGGGAGGGAAGGAGGGGGGGAGGGAGTGAGTGGAGGGAGGATGGGAGGGAGGGAGGGAGGGAGGGAGGGAGGGAGGGTGGCGTGACGTCATGTAAGGGAACGTCTTCACTTTTGGCGGCAAATTCAAGGGGATAGTTTTTATATTTTAAGTTTTGGTCCTAGGACGAGAGTGCGTCTGAATAAACGTTTTAAGGAATATTTAACAGGAAACGTTTTCAGTTCAAAGGTAGAACGTTTCTCTGGGTCAGAGAGTAAAATCATGGCGTGAAGGTGAAGATGAAGTGTATAATGTAGCTTATAAGACTTCGTTAGTGACCTCTATGGCGGAATGGCATAACGATATAATAGTTTGTTGTTGTATGCCTTCCTATTGCAATCACTGATGTGCAATAACAAAACACATCTTGACCTCTTTGTAGGCTTTACTTAACACAAAACTCTTGTGCATTCCTGTAACAATATTTTCAGTATCAGAGTGGAATTTTAACCCACAAGATAAACACTTATACATATATTATTACATTATACATATATTAAAACAAGTAATATACATTCACAGTATATTGGAGGAATACCCACCTGGCCTGGTTGCCTGATTCTGTCGGACTGATCCACACCTGCAACTCCTTTACCACCTTGACTGCTACGCGGTGATGCCAAATCTACGTAAATGACGAGCTACCACAACCCATCAAATAGTTACCTTAGTATATGACAGTAGGCCAATCACATAGTTATCATCAACTAACTATTACAATCACCACTATACCATCACAGGCTCAAAGGTTAATGCTACAGAGATTAGCACCATGGCCACGCGCAGCTTAGCATATGCCTCCATCTTTACCTTATTTTCCCTTATAGCAACGTATAGTTAAATATAATGAATGGCAGTGAAAAGGCATAAAAAGACCTAGACAGTGAATTCCTTTGTCTTAACTTGTGATTCAGAATTCAATTTGATAAGTTAAGACATCAAAACCTTAGCGTAACAATCCTTCATTCCTTCACTTCTTGCGCCGACTTATTGCTATCAGTTATCAGGCTATCTTTTAGGAAATCAGTGTCGAGTTGAACACTAACTTGACATACATCACCTGTAATACAGCATAACACAAATCAAACACCATAAACAAAGACACGCAGGGAATTGTTTTTATACATGTAAAGATGTCAGCGTTTGATAAATTAACTGTATATTCATATTTCTGCCACAACAAAACGAGTATAAGTCGATTACAGATTGACGGCGAGGGGGAATCAAGCATCTATTATGTATTTCACGCGACATCCTTGAATCAGGCTCAGGGATGGGAGGAATAATATCGGTATAAAGTAAAGGAATGACAAGGGAATGAGGTCACCGTTCAGGGTCTTCCGGAAACTAGACGAGAAGGGGAACAAACAACCCGGTGACGTGACGTGTTTCAAGTGGCGATCAATGTTATGTTGGTGTGTGTCACAGTAGTCTTTTGGAGACCTGGGTTGCACCTGTAATTTAGGAAGCTTAGGTCAGGATAGTTTAAGTCAGGGTTAAGCTTCTTGAGCAGTGGTTCATAACCTGGGGCGCGCGCCTCTACGGGGGGCGTGGGTAATTACCTAAGGGGGCGTGAGCCAAGAGAAAACAAGGAAGAACTGTCAAGTATATAACCTGAAGCTTGGTCTTCGCTTTAACATGAAGGCTGGCGCGCGAGGGTGAGCCAAGAAGGTCGCTACAGGGAAGTATGTGTGGCCGATAAACTCTCCGGTACTGCTTTGCCAGATTTCACTAACTCCCTAGTCTTTCTATACAATATTTTTTTGTTTATACTATTGTTTTGTATTGTTATTATCATTCATTATTATTATCATTATTATCATATTATGTATACATTATTAAAAAATCATTTATTTAGTATATAGTTCATATCATATTATAAGGCCAGAGCGTTTATCATCACGATAAATGCTCCCGCCGCTCCTAAGCTCCAGTGCTGCCGCGCCCTAATTATCATTAATAGTAAAGATAAAATGGGGGCATACGCTATACTGCGCGTGGCTTCGATGCTCATTTCCGTCACATTAGCCCTTGAGCCTGTGGTGGGTGACAAACCCGATACCCCCATGACACAGGGCTAGTGTGACATCCGGGTTACAGTTACCTTCCCCAAGTTTCCCCAGAGTATCATTTATCACCCAAGCCCAAAAGGAAGGATGAACAACTGATTGGAGCTGCACGCCGACTTTTCCTGAATGTTAATGGTTTGCCCTTATATTTTTATCCCATCGCTTGAAGCGAAGACGCCGTAGGGTATATAGTACCTCTAATTGTGGTTGAAGAAGTGAAATGGAGGCAAGGACCCGACTAATAAAGGGGGCGTGGTGCCCCCCGAAAAAGTTAAGAAACAATATCTTGAGAATTGATGTTTCAAATCCGCATGCCAACAGTCTCTCTCTCTCTCTCTCTCTCTCTCTCTCTCTCTCTCTCCTCTCTCTCTCTCTCTCTCTCTCTCTATGCGGCGCCACGTTCCTCGGTCCGGCGCCTCACGTGGCTCCTCACAAAGCCGTGTTTACAGTTCGCCTCACTCTTTATTGTTCCTCTAAGATGTGAGTTCCTCTCACATCGTGTGATTGGCGAGAAACGAGGACCGAAAAGTAGGACCGCAAGGGAAGGAAAAGTGAGAAAACTATGAGAAGGAACAGTTTGTGTGAAGGTGGAAGGAGTGAGAAAGAGAGCAGCTTATTGGAGGAGAAGCAGGAAGGACAGAAGGATTAAAAGGGGAAAGCACGTAACAAAAAAGTGAGAGGGGAGGAGAGATGCCAGAAAAGGGAGGGAAAGAAGAGAGGGAAACAAGAATCGGAGGGAAAAAGAGGATGAGATAACGAAATAATAGGGAGACAGGAAGAGGACTTAGAGAGGAGAAGGAGTTTGGAGAGAAAGGTTTGGGACAGTAAGGACGAGAGTTGGAGGTGGCTAAGGAGGAAAGGGGAATGCAGAAGCACTGAGAAAGAAAGGGCTTGGAAGAGAGGGATGAAGGCGGTGAGCCAGGAGGACAAGACGAGGATGAGGGGAAGGAAGAAGCACTAAGGGAAGGGATTAGAAGAGGAGGATGAAAAGTGGAGGTACAAGACGAAGGAGGACACACGCTGCTTTACTGATTCCCTCACCAGCTCCACCTTGTACTCACATTACCCAGCTTCGTAAACGTGAAATTCATCGTTTTAGCACCCTTCACGTGTCTCTTCTATTTACGGCTGTTAATTGCTGGGGTTTATTAAAGTTCTTAGTTTCCTGCATGATGTTTTACTCTTTGGCCAAGTTTAATGCAGAGAGAGGCGAAGGAAAAAGAAGGCTACTACTGCAACTACCACCTACTACTACTACTGTACACTACTAATTCTAGCGATTACTGCACTACTACTACTTACTTCTACTGCTACTACTAAAAGTAG
>JACEEZ010019160.1:246251-247867 GCA_016584305.1 Chionoecetes opilio
TACAACCCCAAAAGGCTAGGACAGAAATTGGAGGAATGTTTCAGGCAGGACATTGTTCGGACTTGTGATATTGGAAAACAGACCATATATACTTTCTTAGATGAAAGTAACTACATCCTTAGAAGTAATTATGAGTCCAGTAACATGACAAAAGATTCAATCATAGATATGGCAGCTGCAATCATACAAGATGATGTAAAGTCTGTAGCATATGTTAACTCTGAATACCCGACAATGACACAATTGCAAGACAGTGATAAAATGGTGCCTGACTCCTTGAAGCGACTACTGAGTGGTATAATCAAATCAAAATCTGACAAGAGTGTCGGCTGTGAACGCCGCCGTACAGCACTTGCACACGGCATAATGTCTGCGTGTCGACCTCGATCATTTGTGTCTCCAATATTGCTAGCAATATCTGTTTATATCAATCGCAAGTATGAGTCTCGAGAACTAGTAGATATATTGAGTAGTATGTCATTTGCTGATGATTATACCACTGATTAGACATTCCTTCAACATAGGGTTGGGTTATTTGTGGTTTATAATTGGTGTTTTGTACAATATAACATAGTTTGGCTATTATAAATGTAACGTACATAACATAGTTGTGGTATTATTAAAATTAAAAAAATAAGAATAAATATTTTTCTTCACCTTATTGAATTTATGCTAATTATGTCAACTCAAAATATTTTGTATGGCTCCATTGTATTCAGCATACTCTAAAACATAGATGTACACACAACAATCTTATTACTACGAGCTCGGATGGATGATCATAGTACTTTTCATTTTATCGTTAATTGTGATGGCGGCCATTTTGAATTATGAAAATGCCATGAGGTTGAATTTGCAGAACTTTGCATAAGGGCGATATATACAATATTTTGGAGCTCTCCTGAAAAAATCTGCTTTCTACTATTTATTTCCACCTTTAGCTAATGCTCCTGTACTACTGGTTCTCCACCCAAATCCAAGAAGAAACCTGGCCAGATATCTCAAATTTGGACCTGCGATCACCTGCGTTCATAACTTATGAGTTGCGTACCTGTTGCGTACCTGTTGCGATCGTGTTGCGTGCGTAGCGTCCCTGTTGCGTATAAATTGATCGCAGGCATTCGCAGAGAATTATTGAACATGTTCAAAATTTCCGAACTTACTCTGCGTGTGTCTGCGATCACCTGCGTGCTTGTTGCGTACTTCAAACCTATAAAACCTATTAGTTGCGTGTGAGTTGCGTTCGGAACTTATGACCACTATTTTGTATTCGCAACCATACGCAACTGGTGATCGCTATGGTGTGAGGGCAACATTACTGAAGCGTGTGACATCCTCCCTCCCGCAGTTACTTCCCCGGAGGTCCCTTATATATACTTCTAGTGTTACTTCCCCCCTTACTGAAGCGTGTGACATCCTCCCTCCCGCAGTTACTTCCCCGGAGGTAACTTATATATACTTCTAGTGTTACTTCCCCCCTTACTGAAAACGTGGGGACATCCTCCCTCCCGCAGTTACTTCCCCGGAGGTCCCCTTTTATATACTTCTAGTGTTACTTCCCCCCTACTGAAGGTGTGACATCCCCCTCCCAGTTATTCCCCAATCCCCCAAAATTT
>JACEEZ010019161.1:0-22185 GCA_016584305.1 Chionoecetes opilio
TTTCCCTAATTAACTGATTGAGGAATATTTATGGTTATACTTTCTAAGTATAGTTATTGCATATATAGTAATGTTTTAAGGGGTATTGCGCAGCCCATTAGCCGATTAATAGACTAATGGGCTGTTCAACACTTAAAAACAGTGGCGGATCGGGGCATAGGGCTGCAGAGCTGCAGCACCCCCAGACACTCACTGCTAGCTGTATGATTCCTTTGAGACACAGCAGAATTGATACACTACTAACAAATATATCATAATAAAAAGTCATCATATGTTATTTAATTATTTTCAATACGTTACTAAGTGAATTTTCATTAAAACCAGACCATAATTTAAGTTTCTTTCATATTTGCTGTACGATTCATGCCTGCGCCGCCGACGCGCTACTTGAGCTGCAGTCGAGGCAGCTAAGTCTCGTCCCTCTCGTGTTTACATTGGGCCATATGCAAGACATTTTCTCGACCCGTTGCATCGCGGCGCGGTAAGCAAGAATCAACAGAGGACAACGCAACGCGTCGAGATTTGAGTGACTTTAGTCCTTCTTCTTCTTCTTCTTTCTAGGTGGGGAGCTAAACCACGGTTTTCAGTCGCAGTTCAAAGCCTATTTTCCGGCTGGCTCCCTGAGGGCTTGTAGGATTAGGCCCTAACTCTCTGCTCTTTTTACCCAAGCCTTTTCTAGAAATACTTTAACCCCTTCAATGATTCTTCTATTGGTGTCCTGTACCCTACTCAAACCTAAAAGAAATTCCATTATCCCATCTATGTTCCCCTCTGCCACTCTATCCCACTGATCCACGCCTACCTCCCGTGCCACTATTGCTATAAGCCGCTCTCTTTCCTCATCATACCTTGGACACATTAATACCAGGTGATCTACAGTTTCATCTAGTCTACCCATACACATTTGACATATCTTGCTTCCTTCGTTTGCCCATCTATATGTTCTACTATTGACCTCCAGAGATTTTGTCCTTGCTTTAAATAATAAACCACTTCCCAAGCTACCATCATAAAAGACCTCACACTTTGGTGTGGTCTTCCCCTTGTACCAATTCAGAGAACTCTTACCCTCCATCCTCTGTCTCCACATCTCCCTGCCCTGCCTCTGAACTTGGTCATTCACCTTTCGCTTTAACTCCCCCTCACTAGACTGGTGTATCCTATCTGTGAAACCCTGTAACCCACACTTCCTCTCCCACCGTCTGCTTGATCTATCCCATTTACTACTCTGTCCTATCCACTCATAAACTTTTCGAGCCCACCTGTTTTCATCCATTTTTCTAAGCCTGATTTTGTAATTAAGCACTGACTTTCCTATTCTCTCCGCAAAGGTACTCACTGGTTGCGTTCAACATGCACCCCTCATGCATCCCGCTCTGCCCTAATTCCATCATATTTCTTCCCAGACCATTACAGGTGGGCTTTCAAAATAACCGAGAGTACGTAACATGCATACACTGTGAATGCACACGTGTCATAATTAGAGAGAACTGAAACTCGAAATGCCAGTGGTCGCTGGCAGTTTTAACTCACAAGTTGATAATAGTACAGCGGGTAAGCTAACCTATTGTGCATTTTTTGATAAAAGCACCAATTTTGGCACAGAGGTAGACCAATATATTATGAACAAATTTGGATGTGGAGCCATCGCCCAACTGCACCTGGCGGCCGTGGCGGCCATTTTCCAAAATGGCGCCAGCAGACACCCAAAGACACACAGAAGTTAGATAAAGTTTGCTGCTGAAGGTTTTAGTGAATGTTTATTGAATGTTTTTGAATCAAGACATGCCAGATATAGCTTTTAGTCACATTTGGGAGATGCTGCGATATTGTTTAAATATTTAGGCAATTCAGATGAAAGGCGAAAAGGGAAAAACCCATGATCAGGCATCAAAGTGACTTCCTGGAATAGGCTGATTCTTTTAAAGTTGTGGAAATGTTATCTGACCTTTTTTTCGTCTGTCTTTAGATTAGCAGGCAGATAGGTGTATCCATCAAAGAATTGTGGGTTTAGAGTAAAGCATGAATTTGGCACAGTATAGAAAATAATCTAATGAATAATTCCAGATAGGGGCCCCACCGCGAAAACGTCTATGGACCGTGGCGGCCATTTCCCAAAATGACCGTTTTCCCGATATTTTTAACCGGACGACACAAAGTTCTTTATTTTTAAAAAAATAAATAGATACACAATTCCATAATTGTTTTCTCCAAATGCCCAAAATTTTGCTTTTGTTTTGCCAGCAATGTCAATTAACCCCCCAGGGAGCGTAATAAATGCGACTCATAAATTTCGGAACCTCCGCTTCAGGAGTTCAAATTTTTCAGTGAATTTACGGGACCAAATTAATAGTTGACAGGTAAGTACATATTTTTTTAAGTAAACACTATTATCTATGTTGTGCCAAATTTATGTTTGTTCGTATAAAACCCACAATTCTTATGATGGAACAGTCTATCGCCTGATTTAAAAGTAACAAATTTAGTAATAAAAGAAAATTTTTGGGGGCTAAGAGAAAATACACTTCGTCATAATTTTTAAAATCCCTGGTTAGTAAATTTTTTATTGGTTAACACCATCAGCCTTTGGGAGTGGAGGATCCTTCCGAGGAACACCAGCGGACGAAAAACAGGGTGGGGTTTTTGGGAGTTTGGACAGTGAGTGGTAGTAGAGGGCTGTTAAAGGGACCTTGTTCCCTGCGGTCCGTCCCATTATTTGCGGGGACTGGGGTGCGGAAAAGTGTATCCCATACCGTGAAAGGAATCTGTCGACTTGTGGAGCTTGGATTGGGGCGATATTATCAACCGCTCCCGTTGTGAATAAGCCCTCGCGTAGATTGGGTGGACACACTACCTCATCTCGGTGATATGCTCACACCCTGTTTCCCAGGATGGGGAGTTTTCCCAACTCGGTCATAGGAGATGGACAGCCCGAATAAAACAGTCTAAAATGAGGTACTTTTCCGAGTCATTGCTGGATTGAGCCCCACGTAGATGGGCAAGGGGGTTTCCGTCTTTTTTGTGACGCACAGTAGTACTACCCACTTGCGACGGATGGAGCATTGTACTGCAACAACGAGCGGGGCGAGGGTGCTTGGGAACACACACCTGTTTGCGATTTGAGTTGGGCCGTCGAGAATCATGGCCACCAAAGTCAAAAGGATGAGGGACTGATTTTACTTTGGGAGTTTATCAAATGAACCTTTGGGAAAGTAGCGCGTTTGGGAAATTTTCTACGTACTACTTTTTGCTGCCCTTGAAGACTATGGCTTGCATCGTCATCGTAGTTTCTTTGCAGACTTTTCGGAGGGCAGGGGCCCTACACTTTATCAAAGCAAGATATATCACGCCCTTTTTATGAGCCGTAAGGGATGGGATTTTGGGGCCGGATACGATTTTTAACTCGTGCTATGTTTTCGACATCTGCTCCACCCAAGTTGTTTAGACGATTAGAATAAAATTTTTACGAGATCTGAAGTTTTTAAAAACAGGGCAGCTTTCATCTATTTTTGCTTCATCGATAAATGACAGAACTCGGGTTTGTGCAATCCCATGGTTTACTTTTCAGTTGGTCCTATTTTGTTTATCTTGAATGATTAAGTTTTGTTGTTTAAAAATGAAACAAGAACCCCGGATGAATTTTTCATCTTGTGCGACCAGTCCCAGCACTCAATTTTTCAAGTAGCCTCCGTCCGAGGTTAAGCACATCTTCGTACTGGGAGTCTGATGAAAAGTTGAGCCCCCCCGGAGTGGTTCGGAATTGAACACTTCGCAAAAAAAAAGACAACAGACATTCATGAGAGCGACTTGAGTGTTTTCTTGGATTTTAGTTTGCATCAGGGTCGCAACCCTGGGCATTTTCCTTTTTTTTTGCCGTTGTAGTTTTTAATTTTTGAATTTTGTATGGCAGGTTTGGCCCCTTGGATTTTTTTCTCCAGAAACGTAGTTTAATGCCATTCCCGTCATCAAGGCGTCCAATTCTAGTGGCATGGTTTAATTCGTGAAGCTCATTGAAACGTCTGATGTTGAAGGCAATGGGAGAATAACCCAAATCCAACATCGTGTCGTTTGATTTGCGGGATTGCAAGTTTTTCCCCTTGATTTTTTGGGGACAAAAGCACTTTTTCCAATCCTCTGTACCTGCGCTTTTTATTTTCCAGGGTTTCATGGATCCATGCTGAAAAACTTTTAGACATTTTGCTGTTCGAAAAAACCAACTGAAAAAAAAAAATAGATAAGATATGAGGACAAATAGGATACGATAAAAAAAAAAAAAGTTTCAATAAATAAATAAAAACTTTATTATCACTCACTAATGAACACTAATAAATGTATTTTAAAGGTTCAATGCAAAACTCTTTGGTAAACAGATACATTTTAAATGGTTTTTTTTAAAATCCTTGTCCCTTTTAAACATAGGTCTAGAACCTTATTTTCCAGTTATCTGCAAATTGGCCCCAGATATAGGGGGAAAAAATAAGGTTTTTGGTAATGGCGGCACTAATTTGATAAAAATGATAGTGGGACATTTTTTTAACATTAAATAGCAAATAATTTTCTCACATTGTTTCCTATCTATAGCACCAATGAGAATACGTTTTGAGGGGGGGGGGGGGGGGGGGACGGACCCCTATCTGCCAAGACTAAAAGCGGCCATTTTGTAAAATGGCCGCCAGGGTACCATAGGACGTTTTCGCGGTGGGTCCATACTAGAATTATTCATTAGACTATTATCTAGACTGTGCCCAAATTTCATGCTTGTACGTATAAACCCACAATTGTTAAACCTATCTGCCGAATTCTAATTCATGGAAAATGCCCACGCCAATTAAGATGCCAATTAACAAAATTATCAACACAATTATGCAAATTTACATCGATAATACAAAACAATAACAGAACCAGATAGTGATAATTATGGTGGCTTGCTCTCATCAGATCAATCCTGGGAAAGTCAAATGTTATACTTCTGTGGTCAATGGACACTACTACATTTAATTATCATGTTAATTAAAAACATAATCTGCTAAATCAATATGCAGATAAGTCCTGTTTACAGTACCTCTGTACTGTCTGGAACAGTTCAGAATCTTCATCTTAAAGTAGTCGTCCAGACCATTTCATCATTCCTGATTAATGCAGTCAAATCATACCCATTGACGAGTAATAACAATACGTCTTTCACTTTTGTATCCAGTCAGCCGTTTTAAATAATCCGCAATCAAAATCTGCAAATTCCCCGAGTTCTCAAAAACGCACTCAAGATTTGCAGACGCTCAGGCTCAGGCTCCGTAAACGTACCATCAGGGAGGCTCATTTCCCGCGCTGATCAGAGGCCGTAAACACAGAGATAAATATAATAGTACTTGAAGATATTGGGTGTTTCTGATAGATTTTTTTTGCTATATGCCACATGCATGCATCCTTTTTGGGTGCAGCATGCTTCCTTCCCACACACACGCCTGCACACCGACACCCTTCCCACACACACGCCGCACACCACACCCTTTCCACATCACGCCCCCGTCCCACACAACGCCTTCACACCGACACCCTTCCACACTCACGCCTGCACACCGACACCCTTCCCACACACGCCTCCTTCCCCCACACACGCCTGCACACACGCTTCCCTTTCCCACACACACGCCTGCACACCGACACCCTTCCCACACACACGCGGGAAATACTTTGGAACTCATCCTTCCGGCTTTGAATGAAATGAACTACCCCACTGTATTGTATGCTTATTATACTTCACATCTGTAAAGGTTCCAGCGTGCGCTAGCCTGGTTAACCCACACGAACCCCTATGAAATATGAGGTGCCTCAAAAAATTCTAAGTCCAGTTAGGTTAGGTTAGGTATACTTGTGGTTAAGGTTAGGTTAGGTTAGGTATACTTTGTGGTTAAGGTTAGGTTAGGTGTAGGTTAGGTATACTTGTGGTTAAGGTTAGGCTAGGTTAGGTTAGTATTTCTTTTTGGTTAAGGTTAGGTTTGGATACTTTTGGTTAAGGTTAGGTTAGGTTAGGTATACTTTGTGGTTAAGGTTAGGTAGTTTGGTTAGGTTAGGTTAGGTTAGGTATACTTTGTGGTTAAGGTTAGGTAGGTTAGGTTAGGTATACTTTGTGGTTAAGGTTAGGTTAGGTATACTTTTTGGTTAAGGTTAGGTTAGGTTAGGTATACTTTGTGGTTAAGGTTAGGTTTGGTTAGTATACTTTGTGGTTAAGGTTAGGTATACTTTGGTTAAGGTTAGGTTAGGTTAGATTTTTATATATAGTGATTTTGATGATTTTGGGGGGAGCCATAAATCACTTATATTTGCTTCCCACCCAAAAACCCCGTATTCTCGCCAGTTCCCCAGGCTTGTTGGCTATAGGGGGAAGAAAAAAAAGATAGGGGTGAAGGACTTCTTCCAAAGTTTTACCCACGCCTGCACACACGCCTCCTTCCCACACACACGCTTGCATACACGCCTCCTTCCCACCACACACGCCTGCACACACGCCTCCTTCCCACACACCGCAACACGCTGCTGCAGACACGCTTCCTTCCCACACACACGCCTGCAGACACGCTTCCTTCCCACACACACGCCTGCACACCGACACCCTTCCCACACAGACGCCTGCCCACACACACGCCTGCACACACGCCTCCTTCCCACACACACGCCTCCTTCCCACACACACGCTTCCTTCCCACACACACGCCTGCACACCGACACCCTTCCCACACACACGCCTGCACACACGTCTGCACACCGACACCCTTCTTACACGCACGCCTACTTCCCACACACACGCCTGCACACACGCCCTCCACACACGTGTGTGTTGTGTGTGTATGTGTGTGTGTGTGCAGGAAGGGTGTTGGTGCGCAGGCGTGTGTGCAGGCGTGTGTGTGGGAAGAGTGTCGGTCACAGCGGACAGATTCACTGTCTGACACCGAAGTACAATCGGTCATCATAAACATTTGCCGACAGATGCCAGACAGAGTGTCTGCGGGCGTCCCTGTTCTGACGTCATCAATAACAGTCGTAGCCCTGTTGGAGGGAAGATTTTTTTTTTCGCGCGCTTTTTACAAAAGTCGTTTTTTTACGGAAATAAGGCCTGGAAATCAATTATTTTTGGTGGATTAGGTGTTTAAAATTTTTTGAATTTTGCTGTAGTCAACATAATTAGGCAAAAAAAAAAAGGGTCTGGACGACTACATTAAGTTTGCGAGTTCAGTTCTGAGAGCACTCCCCGTCGCAAGCACACAGTGGTGTGCATTCCAGACTGGCCTTCTTGCACTTGCACTTCTGATGCAGCCCTTCTGGCATTTGCAGGAGACAAGCTCCCGGCAGACCTTGGATGCCTCGGGGAGCGTTGTCCAGAGAGGTTCGTACATGTCGCTGGTCTTGATCCAACCCCAGTCGGTTGGTGATGGCAATGTTGGTACAGGAACCAGGGCCTGATCCCAGACATGTCCGCCCTGGTATATTGCTCGTCGGACGTGCTGCTACAGGGCTGCACTTGTCGGTGAGATCAGCTGGACATTGCTCTTCTTTGCAAACAGTTTGCGGTGTGCCTTGTCGATATCGGTTGCGGTGACTTGTTCTGTCGTAAAGCAGGATGACGAACCTCTCGATGGTGTGCATGGCATCTTCATCAATATGATCCGGTGCAGTGGAGAGGTCAGTGAGTGTCTGGGTCAGCTGAGGTAGACTGTCCACACTGCCCATGCTGTCCTCTTGCCATGTCCGGCGAAGCAGGAGAACCGTGTCGCAGCCCGTCAAAGCATGAAACATCGGTAGTGCCTGTGCTTCTCAGGGCCCAGAGCCCGCGCCATCTCATGGGCTGCCAAGAACCGGAAAGCCTTGCCCGTGCCGAAGGACACCCACACTTTGGCTTCCTCTCCAGGGTGCGTGCCAGAGCCACTGCCAGGACAACAACATCAGTGTCAACTGTGCGGATGAGGATCTTCTTGTGGCCATTGTGAGCAGCGTGGGCGGCATGCAACATCATGCGGCTGTCAGCTTCTTCGTGGTTGCAAGGAGCCAGGGCTGCAGTATCTAGGAGCGGTGACTTGCTCAAGACATCATCTCCTTCAGTGATGACCAGCTCCTTGTCTGCAAGCTGGAATGAGTCGTGGAGGACGCCAGAGAGAAAGCTGAACAGCTCTGTCTTGTTCTCGTCGACTCTGAGGAAGCTGGCCCAGTTCCCGGGGATTGTTGCACCACCCACCACCCGTCTTCTCACCCCTTTTCCGCGCTTGGCTCTTGCTGTACCCTTCAACGAGTCTGTATTGTAGCGGTCCCACGCCAGGTCCAGTCGCGTGGCTTGATGGAGTTTTGAGAGTATGTAGGGCACAAAGACCTGCTGTGCATACTCATCGTTGAAGCTTTTGCTGTAGCTGGCTTCAGCATCTGGATGATGACCACTCCAGCTAGCACAATGCAGCTGGTTGGAGGAACCTCAGACTTGGGCTGACTGAGGTCTTCTAGACAAGCGAGAAGATCACTCTTGACATCCGGCCGGATGCCACCGCCATCTGATAGTGCAGGGGGGCAGGCTTGGTTTTCATGTTGGAAGAATTCCTCTAGATTCCCATCCCGGTTCTGGCACCCGATATACAGACGAGAGAAACAGGTCCACGTCATTCTTGAGGGATTTCATCTGCTGCTTGCCCTTTCCCGGAAGTTTTGAAGCAGGCTGACCGAAGATTTTCAGCTTGTTTCTGTGGATGGCATCTCCTATGGGTTTCGTTCTCTCCACCAGGCGTTCTCTGACGAAGTTGTCAAACTGCAGCTGACCCACTTCGTGTGGATGACGGAGGGCGTCTACAGCTCAGGTGGCGCGATCTCCTTGGTGTCGAGTACCAGCAGATCTTGACTCTCCTCTTCAAATGGATTCCCGAAGTCTTCCATCACGTTGACCATCGACTGTACATCTTCAGGAAAGCAGTCTGCACACTTGCTGACTGGTCATGGTGCCTTGTGTCTTGTGGTCTGTTTCCCCGGGTCAGTTTCATCGTGGAACTGTTCGATAAGCGTGGCAACCTCTGGTCCTGCCTGCCTCCGGTCCTGCCAACCATCCACCGTCGTAGAGCGCTGGGGTTGTCAGCCAGGCACACTGCACCTCCGTTCCTTTGATGGCAGCATTGTTCTGCTCGTGGGCCTGATCGACGGGGATGGAGGAGAACGACCTGTTCGTTTCTGGACGGTGAAGTTCCCAGCTCGGAATTCCCTAGAACTGTAACTCGAGAAATGCCAGTGGTCGCTGGCAGTTTTAACTCAAAGGTTGGTCTACTGTGTTTTCCCTCCGCGACTAGCATTTTCGTAGATCAATTTCGCGATAAATATTGATACACGCATCTGAATACCAAAAAATATAGTTCTTCTGTTGTTCTACTAATTGTATGGATGACGTGCATACGATGGAACGTTCTAAAATAGCCATTTAATGCAAATTACTCGCCTCGAGTATCAAAGCTTAATATATTTTTTACATGTATATTGGGGAGGCGGGTAGCGGAGTTGTTAGCGTCTCCGACTGGCGTTCTCGGTGACCCGAGTTCGATCCCGAAGAAACCCAAAAACCTTTCTGCACCGTCGAGTGGCCTAAGAACACCCCACATGCCCTGCCCATTAACTCTACCTTCGATTGCGAGTGCATCGGAGGACACAGGGGGGCGGCATGAGCCTCTAACCACAGGCGTCACTATAAGAATCCTGCCTGCGCCACCACGGGGGAGGACCAACCATCATAGCCCTCAAGTGAACCTCCAGAGTCTAGCATCCGAGCCCTGGGTCACTACTACAGGCGCTATAGGCACATATGTAAAAAAAAAAAAAAAAAAAAAAAAACATGTTTTATTGGGGGCGATGTTCACACTGTTTTCTAAGACAGTACTGCTGCGTCTGGCAAACGCTTGTCAAAATACAATAAGCAATGCTTTGAAAAGAAGAAGAATATAGAATGCCGAAATCGTACAGGGCGGCGACAATGTAGGTTATAATTGTGGAGGCGGCATGCCGCGCATTGTGGCGGGAAAATTGAATCAAAACATTTCGACTTCACGCGTCGACTCATTGCACTTCCAGGCTTTCTATTTGATTGATACACAATAATAACAGGAAAATATGACTGGCTAGGTATAGCTAACTTCTAAATATTCGTTATTGACTATAAAATATCATAGAGTAACATTTCCATCGCCTCCTCAACTATAACCTTCATGGTTATTTGGTTATATACATGTTTTACAGAATCAGGCTTCTATACAATATACATATAGCAGAAAATCATTCTTAATATTATACGTGTGTGTTTTAAGTGCAGTGGACTAAGCCCATATTTGTTTTCCAGTAGACCAACTTATTACCAACTTGGGAGTTAAAACTGCCAGCGACCCCTGGCATTTCGGAGTTGATGTTCTCTCTAATTCCTGCGCTATTTCAGGGTGTGTCGTCGGCAGTTCCACCATGTCTCGCAGATGCACAGGAATCCAGCGCGCGTAGTTGGTGTGATCCAGGGCATGGAACCACACTGCTAGTTCTCTCAGGGCATCTACGTACATCGCTTGGCGCAGAGAGCGCACGTACACCAGGACCGTCACCTCCAGTTGCAGGACAGTTACCCAGTATTCGAGCTGGGGGCAGGTCTCCGCTTTTTGCTGGCACCAATCGTCGAACTCCAGCTGCTCGTTGCGTGCGTCACCCAGCTGGTCAATGTAGTGGTTGTAGGCGTGCTGCTGCAGAGTGAAGAGGGCTACTGCTGTCACTTGATGAGCCCTCCTGGTTCGACTGACATGGGATGCCCGCAGGAAGGAGTCCGCTGTCCCGGCACTGGTGATCTCTGCCTGAACCAGTGCTTGCACCCATCCGCTCCCTTGCAGCCAGTCACCAAGGGTCTTCAGTGCTGCCATCTCGATATGAAGACCGCCGAAGAGGACGACAAACTTCTCTTCACCATACTCCTGTGGCCACTTCCACTGGATTTACTTTGCCAAAGCAAACAGCGGCTGGTCGAATGTGACCACTGGAGTCTGGCCAGGGTTGAGATGTTCCACTGCAATCCTGACCACATCCATGGAGTGCTTGATCTGTAGGGACTGGCATTTCGGTAGACGACAGTACCAGGTACCATGAGGCAAGGATGGGTAATGTCACCGTGGTTATGCAACTTGTTTATGGATGGAGTAATAAGATAAATCAAAGCAAAGGTTGGTGATGTTGGTATAGACTCAGGGTATGCATGGGCTCGTCAAGTAACACTTAAACCATGATGTACCACTACTTATTACGCGGAAAGACAACAAAAGGAACTCAATTAATAAGGTATTTTAATACTATCATAACCATGAATATGTACAACCTACAAAGAGAAGACTACGACGATGAAAATTTTTCGAGTTGTTTTGGGCGAAATTGATATTCCAGGGGCTA
The DNA here is from genome assembly GCA_016584305.1 of Chionoecetes opilio. NCBI lineage: Eukaryota > Metazoa > Arthropoda > Malacostraca > Decapoda > Majidae > Chionoecetes > Chionoecetes opilio. The sequence continues at coordinate 11,431 of JACEEZ010019161.1, forward strand.
TATTTTCGTGATCTGTTCTCGCTGACAACATAGAGAAGACCTGAGGTGATGGCTGATGTGCACAGGCTTCTAAACCAGGAAAACAGTCACAGCAGTCTCATTAAGAAGTAAGCAAGTGGTAGGGACACAATACGTACTACCTACCACTTGCTTACCTTTTGACGAGGCTCTGTTATGACTCTGTTTTCTTGGTTTTAGAAGCCTCTGCACATCAGCCATTACTCAGATCTTCTCTATAGTGTTGTCAGCGAGAACAGAGCACAGTAATATAGCACCTAGAATATCAATTTCACGCAAAATAACTCGAAATTCTTCCATCACCGTAGTTTTCCCTTCGTAGGTCCACCCGCGGCGACCCCGACTTATCCCCACAATGCACCGATGTAAACAAACCGTGACGTAGTTATGGAGAGGGTCCATTGGAAGTCTGGAAATATCAAGGGAGTTAAGGTTAAACACCCACCCGGCCACAATCAGCCGGGGAACAAAAAGCCGGGGCACCACACTGGTGATTTCACGGTGGGATTAATTTATTGAATTAAATTGAAAGTACTCAAATTATCGGAGCAGAACATAGGAAAGAACAAAAGGGGCACTACACTGGTGACTTCACGGTGGGATTCATAAATTCATTAATTTATTGAAGAATTAAAACAAACTGTGGCACTACATTGGTGACTTAGCGGTGAGATTTAAGGTGTTGGAGCACTATCGGAAGAACCACCACAGTGAGTTGGGATGTGGAAAGTTTCTGTTGTTGGCCATATGCTAAACTGGGAGCACGATTTTTGCATATTATGGTTAGGAAGCAACGACGTTGACAACGAGTCGGTGCCCAAGGATGCTAGCTTGAAGTATGATAGTTAAGAAAGGATAGCCTGGATTAAAGTAGTTAAGTGGGATAGCCTGGATTAAGAGTACACTGACAACAAAACACACACACACTGAGCACGAGCATGGAGCAGTACATCGCTGACTTCGGGGCACCCCAGTCTTTGGTCCACGAAAACGGGGTGGAGTTGGTTTCACGGCAGTTCCAAGACCTCTGCCTGAGACACCACATCACGAGGCACCACACGACCCCATACCACCCCAGGGGGAGTGGCGCGGCGGAGGGGGTGCGTTCCTCCCTCAACACTGTTCTGGCCATTCTGTGTGCAGGATATCCTCGGAAATGGCCACAGTACCTGACGACCTGCCAGACAGTGTTGAACCACGCTGTCCACCCAGCAGTGAATGCATACCGGGTGTTACCCAGGTGTTATGGCCCGCCTCCCGGGGTTTGATGGCCTGGCACCTGCCGCGGTGGGGAAGTGAAAGGGTGTTGCAAGAAAAGGTGCACGCCCAAGGTCAATGGTAAATTAAGTATTGTAACTACCTTGGGTAATGGAATGGAATGTATTCGGCCCGGGTGAGAAAAGTTGATTGGACTGTCCGCCTTAATTTCCAGGCCTACTTTGAGCCCTGATGGTGTAGGATATGTTAGCATTATTTTATTTTTATTTTTTTTGCTTAGTAGGTTAGGGAGGAGCCAGAAGCAAACTTCCAATGAGGGAACCACACCCTCCTGAGGTAGTGTGGTTAGTCCTCCGGGGTACAGTCTGCCCGGTAGGAGCTGAAGGAGACATCAGGACGTGGCTTAAGCTCTGGCAAACGCTCCTATTGTAAGAAGTACAAATTTTGGTTTAAACTTCGCGGTGAAAGGGAGAGGTAAGGGAGCGGCAAGAATTCCAGTGAACGGAAACTCGATAAATGCCAGTGGTCGCTGGCAGTTTTAACTCAAAGGTGGTCTACTGTGTTTTGGCTCGGCTACTCGTATTTTCATAAATCAATTTTCGCGAAAAATATTGATGCACCGCATCTGAATACCAAAAAATATAGTTCTTCTGTTGCTCTACTAATTGTATGGATGACATGCATTACGATGGAACGTTTCTATAATAGGAATTTAATGCAAATTACTCGCCTCGCGTATCAAAGCTTAATATATTTTTTACATGTATATTGTAGCATGTTTTATTGGGGGCGATGTTCACACTGTTTTCTAAGACAGTACTGCTGCGTCTGGCAAACGCTTGTCAAAATACAATAAGCAATGCCTTGGAAAAACGAAGAATAAAGAATGCCGAAATCGGCTTGTTGCTGCGACAATGTAGGTTTAAATGTGGAGGCGACGTGCCGCGCGGGGAGTGGTGGGGGGGAGGATTGTGGCGGGGAGATTGAATCAAAACATTACGACTTCAAGCGTCGACTCATTGCACTTCCAGGCTTTCTATCTGATTGATACACAATAATAACAGGAAAATATGACTGCCTAGGTATAGATAACTTCTAAACATTCGTTATTGACTATATAATATCATAGAGTAGCATTTACCTCGCCTCCTCAACTATAACCTCCTTGGTTATTTGGTTATATACAATGTTTACAGAATCAGGCTTCTATACAATATACATATAGAAGAAAATCGTTCTTAATATTATACTTTTGTGTTTTAAGTGCAGTGGAATAAGCCCATATTTTGTTTTCCAGTAGACCAACTTATTATAAAAAAAAGTGAGTTAAAACTGCCAGCGACCCCGGGCATTTTGGGTTCCAGTTCTCTCGAATTGGCGGAGTGTGTGACCGCGTGGGAGGGAGACAGGAGGGAGCTTTGTTGTGCTGGCCGGCGGGCCGGGGAGAGAGAGGACGAAGGAAGCCGTGGCTGGCGTGGGTGGGGGAGCTGGTCGCTTTACGGGGGTGAGTCTGGCGTGGTGGTGAGCCTAGTGTGAAGGTAAGCCGTGTGTGGTGGTGTGGTGCCTGGCTGCCAGGATGGGCGGCAGGGCGTGCTGTGTATAGTGTGAGTGGCTGCCTCACGGGGTCCCGTGTGAAGGTAAGCCTGTGTGTGGTGGTGGTGTTGCCTGTCTGCCAAGTGTTAGTGTCAGAGCTTTGTGTGGTGTGGTGTGTGTGGTGTTGCCTGCTTGCTGGTTTTTAGCGTCAGAGCGGTGTAGTGTGGTGTGGTGTTGCCTGGCTGCTAGTGTTAGTGTCAGAGCGTGTGTGGTGTGGTGTGGTGTTGCCTGGCTGCTCGGGTTAGCGTCAGAGCGTGTGGTGGTGTGGTGGTGTTGCCTGGCTGCTAGTGCTAGCGTCAGAGCGTGTGTGGTGTTGCCTGGCTGCTAGTGTTAGCGTCAGAGCGTGTGTGGTTGTGGTGGTATGTTGCCTGGCTGCTAGTGTTAGCGTCAGAGCGTGTGTGGTGTGGTGGTGTGTTGCCTGGCTGCTAGTGTTAGCGTCAGAGCGTGTGTGGTGTGGTTGTGTGTTGCCTGGCTGCTAGTGTTAGCGTCAGAGCATGTGCAGTGTGGTGTAATGGGTGCAGGGGTGGTGTAATGGTGCTGTGAAGCCATTGGGTTTTTGGCCTAATGTGCAGTGTGGTGTAGTGGGTGCAGGGATGTGTAATGGTGTTGTGTTAGCCATTGGGTCTTTGGCCTAATGTGCAGTGTGGTGTAATGGGTGCAGGGGTGTGTAATGGTGTTGTGTAAGCCATTGGGTCTTTGGCCTAATGTGCAGTGTGGTGTAGTGGGTGCAGGGGTGTGTAATGGTGTTGTGTAAGCCATTGGGTCTTTGGCCTAATGTGCAGTGTGGTGTAGTGGGTGCAGGGGTGTGTAATGGTGTTGTGTAAGCCATTGGGTCTTTGGCCTAATGTGCAGTGTGGTGTAGTGGGTGCAGGGGTGTGTAATGGTGTTGTGTAAGCCTTTGGGTTTTTGGCCTAATGTGCAGTGTGGTGTAGGGGGTTTGCACGGGTGTAGAATGGTGTTGTGTAAAGCCATTGGGTCTTTTCCTTGCCCCCTGGCAGGAGGTTTTGAGTTAACGTAACGTCACTCTGGTGAGTCAGGGCGAGCCTATCCAGACGGGTGAGGGTAGCTCTACCCAACTCATTACAAAATTTGATAGCAGAGCGTAGTTTGTCACACCTCTTGGGTTGGAAATGGTAACAACTCCTGCTTGGGTCCAGTATTAGGTGTAAGTAGAAGAAGTTGTGAGGCCTGATTGTGATGGCCGGGGGTGTGGAGTTTTAGTTGTGGAATGTACATAGGGTCTTGTATGTTAGAATTTTGTGTTACGGAGTTTATTGGTTAAGGTGAATGTGTGCATAGGGACATACACAACTTTGGGGGGTTGAGTGTAAGAAGTGCAAATTTTGGTTTAAACTTCGCGGTGAAAGGGAGAGGAAAGGGAATGGCAAGAATTTGGGGGGAGTGTGTGGACCGCGTGGGAGGGAGGACAGGGGGGAGCTTTGTTGTGCTGGCCGGCGGGCCGGGTCCCCGGGGAGAGAGAGACGAAGGGAGCCGTGGGCTGCGTGGCTGGTGGACCTGGTCGCTTCACTGTGGTGAGTCTGGCGTGGTGGTGACCCTAGTGTGAAGGTAAGCCTGTGTGTGGTGGTGTGGTGCCTGGCTGCCAGGATGGGGCGGGGCGTGCTGTGTATAGGTGAGTGGCTGCCTCACGGGGTCCCGTGTGAAGGTAAGCCTGTGTGTGGTGGTGTGTAGCCTGGCTGCCAGGTGTTAGCGTCAGAGCGTATGTGGTGTGGTGTGGTGTTGCCTGCTTGCTAGTGTTAGCGTCAGAGCGTGTGTGGTGTGGTGTGGTGTGGTGTTGCCTGGCTGCTAGTGTTAGTGTCAGAGCGTGTGTGTGTGTGGTGTGGTGTTGCCTGGCTGCACGTGTTAGCGTCAGAGCGTGTGTGGTGTGGTGGTGTTGCCTGGCTGCTAGGGTTAGCGTCAGAGCGGGTGTGGTGTGGTGTGGTATTGCCTGGCTGCTAGTGTTAGCGTCAGAGCGTGTGTGGTGTGGTGGTATGTTGCCTGGCTGCTAGTGTTAGCGTCAGAGCGTGTGTGGTGTGGTGGGTGTGTTGCCTGGCTGCTAGTGTTAGCGTCAGAGCGTGTGTGGTGTGGTGTGGTGTTGCCTGGCTGCTAGTGTTAGCGTCAGAGCATTTGCAGTGTGGTATAATGGATGCAGGGGTGTGTAATAGTGTTGTGTAAGCCATGGGTCTTTGGCCTAATGTGCAGTGTGGTGTAGTGGGTGCAGGGGTGTGTAATGGTGTTGTGTAAGCCATTGGGTCCTTGGCCTAATGTGCAGTGTGGTGTAGTGGGTGCAGGGGTGTGTAATGGTGTTGTGTAAGCCATTGGGTCTTTGGCCTAATGTGCAGTGTGGTGTAGTGGGTGCAGGGGTGTGTAATGGTGGTTGTGTAAGCCATTGGGTCTTTGGCCTAATGTGCAGTGTGGTGTAGTGGGTGCACGGGTGTAGAATGGTGTTGTGTAAGCCATTGGGTCTTTGGCCTAATGTGCAGTGTTGTGTTAGTAAAGTAAGGCAAAAAAGGAATTTGGTGTTTTTCCCTTTCGCCCTGGCAGGAGGTTTGAGATAACGTAACGTCATTTGGTGAGTCAGGGCGAGCCCTATCCAGGACAGGTGAGGGTAGCTCTATCCAACTCATTACACTATTATGACTCTTGCTCTTGGAGACGAATGGAGAATGAATGGGAGGTGAATGTGAGAGCAAATGAAGCTGAATGGGCTGAAGTTATTTGTTATATGTTCAGAGTGAAATGTCAAGAGTCTGGAAGGCTAACTTAACCATCGAGTGTCCGGGATCTAGCCCAGTTGTGGCAAGGTCATTCAGTCTTCTTCTCATGAGTATGCAGACTGGGGTTTAGCAACTGTGTCAGGTTATGAAAAAAAAGTTTTATGAAAATATCAGCAAGGCAACTGGTCTGCAAGGAATCACGTTTAAGTTGCCAGGGTATTGGCCATGGTTTTTATGCTGAAGTTTGAGGGAGTGATGGGAAAGGCCGAGTTTGTTATCTGCTAGTTGAACCCAAGATAGGTTATGATATGATTTACCATGAGATCAAGTTTTGTAGCGAAGTAGCAAAGGAATGAGTCCATTCTTGTAGGTGTGAGTAAAAACATTTCTTCCGGAGGGAAAAGCTGTGTCATTCCGGGTGCCAGGGGTTAACGTAATAAGAGGGGAGACCGCATTGAATGAATGTTTTTCCTCGCACAGAGGCTCAGGTTTGTCTAGTTTTGGCCAGGTAGGTGTAAGCAGAAGGAGTTGTGAGGCCTGATTGATGGCCGAATGGTTGTGGAGTTTATTGGTTGGGGAAATTGCACGCATAGGGCTCTGTACAATTTCTGGGAAGAGGAATTGAAGGTAGAAGATAAAAGAAGTCATTTATTTTAAAGTTAGCGGGACGAGCTGCTACGGGGTCACGCCCGTGGAAGAACAGCTGGGTGCAAAAATTGGAGGGAAAGTGGCGGGAAGAGGCACAAGGAGTCTGACCGGCGTCTTGCCCAGTCCAATCTTTTGATTTGCCTCGCCTAAACCAAGCCCTCCTTCCTCCTGCAGGTAGGAATCCTTGTTTGCTAGTATGGGAGGTTAGATAGGTGTTGTAAGGAGCAGTGAGTAGTGTTTTGAGTGGGGAAAGTGAGTGGATTAGGAAGGTAGATAGGTGAAGAGGCACAAGGAGCCTGACCGGTGTCTTGCCCAGTCCAATTTTTTTATCTGCCTCGCCTAAACCAAGCCCTCTTTCCTCCTGCAGATCCAAAATGCTCGTCCTTAAAGACCATACACCCAACACCATACATATACCATATCACAGTACTCATGTAACTTACACTACGTGAGGCCTAGAGACCATGGCTATGTAATCTTCACCATATGGCACTTAGTCTGGATTAAGTTTTTGTTGTAGTTGTTAAGAGTGAATAGATCATTTGATCATTCACTACTTCCTACTTCCTTGTGGGAGAATGTTTGTTCTGTTAGTCTAGTGTTTCCGTCCACGGACCGGTGCCTTTGGAAATTTCTCGTAATGTTTAGGTAGGTTATCATGCCCTCTGTTGGTTAAGGAAGTCGTAGCACCAAAAACACTATTATACCCGTGAGAAAAATTAAATATGAAGTATCATTCCTAACCTCCTAATTCGCTGTGAAGTGGTATGATGGTAAGTGGTACTCACACCTTAACCCGGATATTAACAACTTAGCCCACGTTCCCTAGCCGAAAGAGAAAATACGGCCTAATAGTCCATGAGCCAGGCCAGATATCGGTACCACCTGGGGTGACTAAACACGAATGGTACTAAAATGTTTATAGAGTGACTGTAAATACATTAAGATATGATAGCCTTCCCGCACTGGTAGCTTAGTCTGATTTTTTGATGCAATGGGGGGTGCTACCCATAAAAAAAGATTTTCAGCGTGACGCTCGGGGTTTTCCTCATTTTCTTTAAAATCAATCACACGATCGTTGCGAAACTTTGGACACCTATGTAGAATTTGATTTTCTACCAGAGTTGTTCCTAGGTATTTTTCAAATTTCCTCATATTTTGGGATTTACCCTAAAAAAAAATAATTTTGGGTATTTTCCCATAAATCTGGAATAAATCCCTAAATATGGGAGAAATTGAAAAATATATTCTAACAGCTCTTGTAGCTAATTTGATTCTCTACAAGAGTTATTCCGATGTATATTTCAAGTTTCCCCATATTTAGGGGTTTATTTCATATTTGGTGATTTTTTGTGATATTTTGGGGATAATTTATTATTGGAAGGAGCAAACATATGTAGAATGGTTTCCATGTAAATGTGTTTGTTTGTTTGTTCATGTAATGTTTAATGGTGATATTTTTTTGCAGGTGTGTGCTGACTGTCTGACGGCATGATGCAACCATCAGCGAGGAAGAGAGCACGGATCGACTGTATCATCCACTGCTCTGATGATGACAGCGATGCTCTGGTGTCACCACAGGATTTGGACTCCTGGAACACATTGCTCAGGGCTGCAGAGATCAGGCAGCATGATCCAGTCCTGGAAGCAGCCAAGGGCCTTGAAGAAGGAGGAATACCACACATACATTATCACCGTAAATGTCGTAGTCTCTTTACAATGAAGAAGTCACTGGATTCTATCCTTGCCAAGGGTGTCAAGATAGAATCAGCAAGCGTCGACCCCAGGAGGAGGGCATCAAGGGATGCCCTAGTACTAGCAGGGTGTATGCCAAAGTATGTCTCTTTCTGCGAGAAGTCAAGCAAGTACATGAAAGCAGCAAAGACAAGGGAGCCACTCATCCAGTGTGTTGAGCTACGAGCAGATGAGAAGATCCGCAGAGCAGCACAAGGAAACTCAACCAGAGAATCCTTGGTGTTACTTAGCAGAGACCTTGTTGCTGCAGAGGGTCACTACCACAAGTCGTGCTACAAACTCTTCACAAAAGATGATTCCCAGCGGCCGCCAGGTCTGGTGCAGGTGAAAATCAGGAAGAAAGCGAGGGAGCACGCTACGAAGAGGCTGAGATAGAAGCCCTCGAGGAACTCTTCTTGTATATAAGGACTGAATTATTCCCAACCCAGAGGTACTGCCTATGATAAACCTCACATCTAGGCTTGAGAGATCCATGATGTCCGTGGTATTATCCAACTGAAACCAGCGACAAAGAAACATGTTCGCCGAAAGATTGAAACCGAGTTTGGGGAATCACTACGCTTTGTCCCAGATGAGAAAGGAAAGCTTCTAATCTATCCACGCAGCCTCTCAATGGACGACCTTGCCGACAAGCACACAAAATGACAAAGATCTGCAAGAAGCAAGAGCAGCTAACTCTGAAGATATCTTAACCAAAGCAGGAATGCAGCTGAGGAATGAGATCAATAAGCAAGATGTGAGTCAGCCATGGCCTCCCGATACAGATCAGAATGTTATTCCTGCAGCAGTCACTAAATTCCTGCACACCCTGCTGACAGGAGAGTGTGAGTGTCAAACTCCCTCTGAAGAGCTCAACGTCTTGCCACATCCTTCGGCAGTGACTTGGTCTTTGCTGTACCAGTGGCAAGACAAAGCCACCAAGCACGTACTGCTTCCAATGCTGTAAAGTGTTTGACAGAAACACAGAACTGATCCGAACTCTGAATCGTCTTGATGAGGCCGATGTCCAATCTTTAGTTCAACTGATGGAGACCAGCTGGTTGAACCCCTTCAACGCAGAGCAAGGAGTCTTGTCAGTTGTCAACTGCGACTACAGCACACCAGAAGTTGCAAAGACCTTCTAGGGGCCTACAGAATAGGAGAGGATGCATATCAAGCTCAAGGAAGAGCGCCTAGAGACCGATACGCCAACTATACAGTTTCATGACACGATGACGAAGACGAAACTGAGAACGTTCACTAACATCAGAATGAAGCCACGCTCACAAGGCCATGCCAAGGAGGCTATCTTGAAGGCTGACAGGAACCTATTTGGCCAGATGATCCTTGTTGCTGAGAACAGAAAGCCAAAATGAGTGATGTCTTGGCTCATCCCTGGGGCCTTTGCCATGGGCACTTGCAGCGGTGATGGGTCTCTCCGCAAGACAACAAGGCTGCCTAGCAAGGGAGTTGGAGAGGAATGTTTCTCCTGCAGAGGTGATCCCGAGCCCTCTGCTACCATAACACTGGGAACAATTTGAAGAAAAAAAAAATTGTTGAGTTAGAATTTTGAGCTTATTTAGACTAAAATTGGCATGCTGATTCCAAATCTGTAGTCAGTTTTTTTCTAGCACGTCAAGTTTTTCTCCACAGCTTACCCTCCAGATAAGCAAAATTCCTCCTCTTTTTTTGATTTTGACATTCACGAGGATTCAGTTCGTAGGGGATTTGATCAGCACGAGTTGAATGATTTAGCACGTGATTTGGGCCTATCCAAAAAAGCTTCAGAAATACTAGCATCAAGACTGAACGAGAAAAACATACTTGAACAAGGAGTGAAGGTATCATACTTTCGAACCAGAGAAAGTACATTTCTGCAGTACTTTCGAAGTACCAGCGGGGTTTTGTGGTTTGCCATAACATTTCTGGTTTACTGAAGGAATTAGGGCTTTCAATCTACAATCCAAATGAATGGCGATTGTTATTGATAGCTCAAAGCGGAGCTTGAAGTGTGTCCTTCTACACAATGGCAATTTGTTTGGCGCAGTCCCTATTGGGCATTCGGTCTGTCTTCGTGAAGAATAGTGAGATGTAAAGAGAGTCATTGAGTTATTGCAATATGACAAACACATTGGATCATCTGTGTTGACCTTAAAATGGTTGTCTTCCTTCTTGGTCAACAACGTGGATACACAAAGTATCCCTGCTTTCTCTGTATGTGGGATAGCAGAGCTCGAGAGAAGCATTGGGTTCAGACGAATTGGCTCGAGATCTGATCTTAAACTGGAGATCCTAACATTGTACAGAGCCACTTGTGACAGGAAAGAAAATAATATTCCCACCTCTGCACATAAAACTAGGTCTCATGAAACAATTGTAAAAGCATTGTCAACTGATGGCGACTGTTTGAAGTACATCATCTGGCATTTCCTGGACTGTCAATTGAAAAAATCAAGGCGGTGTGTTGATGGTCCACAAATTCGACAGCTCATCAAAGATGAACATTTCAACGAGTACTATGTCAGACCTTGAAAAGAATGCTTGGCTATTCAAAGACGTTCAAAGACGTCGTCAAGAACTTTCTTGGAAATACACGTGCAAGTAATTACACAGAAATTGTTCAGAAACTATTGGAGAGCTACAAAGCACTGGTTGCAACATGAGTATTAAAGTACATTTTTTGCATAGCCATCTTGCCAACTTTCCGGAAAATTTGGTGCTGCTAGCGACGGGCAAGGTGAACGATTTCACCAAGATTTGAAGGTTATGGAAGAACGTTCCAGGGTAGATGGATGTGCATATGATGGCTGACTATTGTGGAGCATCAAAC
>JACEEZ010019162.1:5000-10000 GCA_016584305.1 Chionoecetes opilio
TTGCTCTAGTTAAGAAAGTTAAATAAAGATAGATACAATAGCTAGTTAGTTGAAAGATAGTTAAGAAATATATTTGAAGAAAAAAAATATAGAAGCAAAATTGTTTAGATTGAAGAAAAAAAACATTGAAAGTATTAAAATAAGTTTGTCGATTCTTTTTATTTGTTTCCTTTCCCCCCCTCTCTCTCTCTCTCTCTCTCTCTCTCTCTCTCTCTCTCTCTCTCTCTCTCTCTCTCTCTCTCTCTCTCTCTCTCTCTCTCTCTCTCTCTCTCTCTCTCTGCCTTTCTATTTTATTTTTCGATCTAAATGTCTGTCTTTCTCTGTATTTCTGTTTGTATTTCTCTCTCTCTCTCTCTCTTCTCTTCTCTCTCTCTCTCTCTCTCTCTCTCCCTCTCTCTCTCTCTTCTCTCTCTCTCTCTTCTCTCTCTCTTCTCTCTCTCTCTCTTTTATTTTTCGATCTAATATCTGTTCTTCTCGTATGTCTGTTTCGTATTTCTCTCTCTCCTCTCTCTCCTATCTCTCTTCTCTCTCTCTCTCTCTCTCTCTATCTCCTCTCTCTCTCTTCTCCTCTCTCTCTCTCTTTTATTTTTCGATCTAAATGTCTGTCTTTTCTGTATGGTTCTGTTTCGTATTTCTCTCTCTCTCTCCTCTCCTCTCTCCTTCTTCTCTTCTCTCTCTCCTCTCTCTCTCTCTCTCTCTATCTCTCTCTCTCTCTCTCTCTCTCTCTCTCTCTCTGCCTGGATAAGCTTTTTTCTGCAGTATTTTTTTTCTCATTAATGGATTGCTTCATCGTTTTAACCTTCGCTATAGGATTACTTAGTCATTAATCTTGTCATTTTTTTATAGCACAATCGATGATATTTTTTTTTTGAGAGGAGGAACGCGATAGGAAATTTGAATGCAGTAAAATTAATTGTAAAAGTTGTTTTCCTTTTTATGATGCTAGTCTTTGTTTGTTTCCTTTTGTATTATTACCGAAATATACCGAAATAACCTAAAATAAACCTAAACCTAAAATAAACCTAAAATAAACCTAAAATTACCTGAAATAACCTAAAATAAACCTGAAATTAACCTGAAATAACCTAAAATTACCTGAAATAAACCTGAAATTAACCTGAAATAACCTGAAATAACCTCAAATAACCACAAATAACCTAAAATAAACCTCAAATAACCTAAAATAAACCTGAAATAACCTCAAATAACCTAAAATAAACCTCAAATAACCTAAAATAACATTAAATAACCTTAAAAAAAACTAAAATAACCTAAAATAAACCTAAAATAACCTGAAATAACCTAAAATAAATCTAAAATAATCTCAAATAACCTAAAATAAACCTAAAATAACCTGAAATAACCTGAAATAACCTGAAATAACCTAAAATAACCTAAAATAAACCTAAAATAACCTGAAATAACCTAAAATAAATCTAAAATAATCTCAAATAACCTAAAATAAACCTCAAATAACCTGAAATAACCTGAAATAACCTAAAATAACCTAAAATAAACCTAAAATAAACCTATAATAACCGAAAATAACCAAAAATGAAAAATAATATACCTAAAAACGGTTATTTTAGTCCTAGCCTAACCTAACCTGACTAACCTGACCTAACCTTGCGTATTTTGATCAAACTATGCTCTATTCATTTTGGCAAGGACACTCACGATGGCTTGGTCCCGGCGGTATATTCCCGTCCTTGGGAAGAGTATGTGGTACATGGATATCAACTGCCAATCACGACTGTCACGGCGTCCCGGCGACTCCACTTCCCCCGGCGGGCTGGGTATACTTCCGGGCGGGCTAGAAAGAAAGAAAAGTGCGAGGCTACAACAACCTTACATAGAGGAGGAAGAGGATATAGTGGGGGAGTATTTGTTCGGAGATGGGAATGCGGAAGAAGCAAAAAGAACAATCAACAGTTTTTGGATGACCAGAGAAAATAAGAGGAAAGAAAGAGAAAGAAACTAAAATATGGAATAAGAGAACACAACTAATTAAAGACCCAGACAGCAAGAACAAACACGTCAGGGAGTGCCCAGAAAAAGGCCAGACTCCCGACCCACAACTGAACTGAACTGGGTAAGTAGTCAACATAAAATGGTCGTCGCTATCAAGTGTCTCAGCTACCCAGCCCGCCGGGGAAGTGGAGGCGCCAGAACTAAGAGAAAAAAGTTAAAAGGTGGTAAAAAAAAAACGAAAATTGTGATATTATAGTTACCCCAAAATAATGATAACACCTGAGAGAGGCAAATAAATGGTAAAACATGACTAAATTAAATATAGATATAGAATAAACAATAAAAAAATGGCATTAAAAAGACGAAATAAAGAAAATAAGAAGCTATCGTGAGTGTCCTTGCTAAAATTAACACAGTATAGTTTGATCAAAACACTGATAATACTAATGGGAAAAGAAACACTAGCAATATTATAAAGAACACAGGTATCTCACTATTAATTTCACTGCATTCAAACTTTCTATCTCGTTCCCCCCCCCCCCCCCCCAAAAAAAAAATCCATTCTGCGTGTCCTTCAATAAATGACACGCACGTTAATGACACGTGCCATTCAATAAATGACGTGATTAATAACTAAGCAATCAACTAGCTAATGTTAAAACGATGAAAGCCATCCATTAATTGACCTTGCCAGCAGCCAACTGAATACAGAATAGAATCGCTGCTGAGCTTCTATCATAATTATATGTTATTATTTTATCACTAGAATACAATAACTTATCTGTGTTATCTTATCTTATCGAGTGTTATTGTTGTTTAGGTTGTTATGGAGTTAATAGGCGGGGATGGGAGAGGGGATAGAGTGTTATTGTTGTTTAGGTTGTTATGGAGTTAATAGGCAGGGATGGGAGAGGGGATAGGACACAAAGGTAATATAATAGACACTTTTTATTAATGCCTCTAATGCTTCGTTTTTTTCCAATCTGAACTTTTTTGCTTCTTTATTTTATTTTTATTTTTATATTGTTTTTTTTATCGTGTTAAATCCTTGTTTCTCTGTCTTTACCTTATAGAAGAGAGGGAACAGGAAAGTCACTTCATCTACACTTATTGTTCCCCATTCTTTTTATTTCCAACCCGAATTATTATCTATTAATTAATCCGAATTTATCTATATATTTTTTCTTCTCAATCGTTTTACCTATAGCTTTACTTTACGCAATGTCCTGATTTTTTTTATTATTCCTCCATTTTTTTCATTGCCAATCCGAACTATTAGGCTTTTCTATATATTTTTTCTTCTTTTCAATATTTTTACCCACCACTTTCTTTAACTCAATGTGTTTTTTTTATGTGTTCTTTTTTTTTATTATTCCTCCATTTTTTTCATTGCCAACCCGAACTATTAGGCTTTTCTATATATATTTTTTTCTTCTTTTCAATATTTTTACCCACCACTTAACTCAATGCCCTACTTTTTTTTTTATTATTTCCCATTTTTTTTCCATTGCCAACCGAACTATTATGCTTTTCCATATATATTTCTCTTCTCAATTTTTTTACTTATTACTTTACTTTACTTAATGTCCTACTTTTTAGTCTTCCACATTGTTTTTTACTGAACTATCATTATTTTCCATATATATATAGTTCTTTTCAATTTTTTTCTATTCCTAACATGGGTATCTCAGAGGTTTTTTTTCTTCTTCCCTTTTTTTTTTACACCCTATAGGATTGGCCAAGTGCAAAACAAAAACAAAAAAGAGCCCGCTTAGTTGCCAGTCCCTATATAGAAGGCAGTAGGAGAATATAGGAAGGGGCGTGGGCCAACTTTCCCTATATATGGTGTTTTTCCTTCCCTGCTACCACCACCCAAAAAAATAGAAATAATGCGGCGTTTCAGAAAGTTTTTATTACCGTATTTCGTGCACTTTTATTGGCAGCGAGCGAAGCGAGCTGCTTCTTACCATAAGACCCGTGGAACCAAGTTTAAGCCAAAAAGTGAATAACTACTCCTAAATATTGTCGGATTGAGCTGAAATTTGACATGCATGTAGTGCTGTCAAAATTAATGGGGGTCTGTGAAACAAACTTTTTGCGTAAAACAAGCCCTTAATGAGTAATTAGCGTAATGATTTAAATATTGTCGGATTGAGCTGAAATTTGACATGCATGTAGTGCTGTCAAAATCAATGGGGGTCTGTGAAACAAACTTTTTGCGTAGAACAATCCCTTAATGAGTAATTAGCGTAATGATTTAATTATAGCTAAATAAACTTCGGTTTTACAATAACTTCTGTAGCTTGTTGTAGACTTCTGTAACTTCTGTAGACTAGGTATTTCAAAAGCACTTTGAGCTCGCTGCCACGTTCCAGCCGCAAGAACTGAGCCAAAAGCAAAGGGGCCAGAGGCTGGACGCCTATACTTGATTGGCAGCGAGAGAAGCGAGCTGCCGCTTACCATAAGACCCGTGGAACCAAGTTTAAGCCAAAAAGTGAATAACTACTCCTAAATATTGTCGGATTGAGATGAAATTTGACATGCAAGTAGTGCTGTCAAAATCAATGGGGGTCTGTGAAACAAACTTTTTGCGTAGAACAAGCCCTTAATTAGTAATTAGCGTAAACTACTCCTTTATATTGTCAGATTGAGCTGAAATTTGACATGCTAGTAGTGCTGTCAAAATCAATAGGGGTCTGTGAAACAAACTTTTTGCGTAGAACAAGCCCTTAATGAGTAATTAGCGTAATGAGTTAATTGGCTGGAACGTGGCTCGCTGCCACGTTCCAGCCGCAAGAACTGAGCCAAAAGCAAAGGGGCCAGAGGCTGGACGCCTACACTGGATTCGCTCGCTGCCACTTACCATAAGACCAATTCGCGTAAGGGGAGTGGAACCATTCGTAAGCCAAAAAGTGAATAACTACTCCTAAATATTGTCGGATTGAGCTGAAATTTGACATGCAAGTAGTGCTGTCAAAATCAATGGGGGTCTGTGAAACAAACTTTTTGCGTAAAACAAGCCCTTAATG
>JACEEZ010019162.1:17500-20000 GCA_016584305.1 Chionoecetes opilio
TCCTAGCACACTATAACAACCTTCCTAACACACTGTAGCAACCTTCCTAACACACTGTAATAACCTTCCTAACACAAAAACCAGCTGTAGTTAGCTTCCTAACACACTGTAACAACCTTCCTAACACACTGTAATAACCTTCCTAACACAAAAACCAGCTGTAGTTAGCTTCCTAACACACTGTAACAACCTTCCTAACACACTATAATAACCCTCGTAACACACTATAATAACCTTCCTAACACTATAACAATCTTCCTAACACACTATAATAACCTTCCTAACACACTAACAACCTTCCTAACACACTATAACAACCTTCCTAACACACTGTAACAACCTTCCTAACACACTATAACAACCTTCCTAACACACTATAACAACCTTCCTAACACACTATAACAACCTTCCTAACACACTATAACAACCTTCCTAACACACTATAACAACCTTCCTAACACATTATAACAACCTTCCTAACACTGTAACAACCTTCCTAACACTATACCAACCTTTCTAACACACTATAAAATGTAAAGAAATTGTATAGGAAAGGATACGATATGATTTTGAATAAGAATCTTAGATGAATCTTGAAGAAAATCAGAATTTCCGGATAAAATATTCAGCAACTATGACAAACACAATGGTAATTTTTTTTTTTTATAAAGAATCGATGTGCAACTTAAAGTAATCGTCCAGAACATTTCATCATTCCTGATTTAATGCAGTCAAAATATTGCCATTATCGCATATATCAACAATGTGTTGTCACTTTTTGCTTCCAGTCAGCCGTTTTTAAATAATCCGCAATCAAAATCTGTAAATTTCCCGAGCTTCCAAAACGCTCCTGCACACTAGCAGACGACGCACCATGGCTTGGTGACGCCACCCAAGGCAGTCTCCCCCCCCTCGCGCGGTAATCCAGAAGTATGTGAACACATAAATAAATATAGTTCTTGAAGAATTTTCGGTGTTTCTGATACAATTTTTTTCGATATGGCATATGGCATCCTTTATGGGTGCAGCAAGAAAGCTGTGCCTTTCCAGAGAGCTTATCACCCGTTTCCGACCGATACGGCCACGAGAAATGTGTGGAGAAGGTTTGTGCGTCGGGGGAGGGCAACCTAGGCTGTGTGATGCAGATTGTCGCCCTCCCGTGACGTCATCCGCAAGTTTCGCGCGGCGGCTGGAACGGGGCAGATTTTTTCCCTGCGCTATTTACGAAAGTCGTGTTTTTACGGAAATAAGGCGTGGAAATTAATTATATTTTGTGGAATAGGTGTTTTGAATAAACATTCAACATTCTTATGCAAAGAAAAAATTGGTCTGGACGATTACTTAAAGAAAGAAAAGGCTGTAGATTGAATGTAAAAAGGAGATCAAGGAAGTAGAGATAAAATGACAACTAAGGAACGATCGTTTGAAAAGTAAGTTGGCAGAACATGTAATAGAAAAAAAGGAAACATTGAGAATCCTTATAAAAACCCTTCGTGTGTGTGAGGCCGTGAGGGTGAAAGCAAAGATTTCGAGAAGCAGAATGAGGAAAAATAGATTAACACTCGACAGATTAACATAATTCTGCAAAACATTAATTCAGTAGGTGGAAGGCGATAGTTTCAAGTTAGTAAAGAAGAAGGAAGACTACTATGTAAATAATGGAAAGATCTTTTGGACATTAAAAAAAGGAATAAGCAAAAAAATAATATAGCGTTGTATCGAAAACGAGCAAAAGAAGATTGAACGAAGCCGCAGTTTAAAGTCGCCATAATACCGACAGACAGATGGACATTACCAGTATGCGAAGCAAGAATAGTGAAGTCATGCCTTACATTGTCGTTTTCCTTGCAAACAACACAGAAAATGGGTAGTTTTTAGCCTCAATCGTGTTACTCTGCAGATAGAACAAGTATTTAACCTCGCTGTCTTCTATCAATGGCGTGGTGGGTAGCGTTCTCGTCTGTAATAATTCCTAGTAACGTGTGGTTTCGAATTCCACTCACAGCGATAAGGATAACGGAGGCACTATTGGCGGCAAGCACACATCCACTTGCGGTCATAACCAAACGTTTGACATGACCCTCCTCCTTTGTTCTCTCTATATTCTTTATTCTTTATTCTTCCGATTCTTCCCTCACTCTTTTGCAACAAGTTTCAATTGCTTATCTTTCTGACTTTCTCTCTGGCATGGTCACTATTATCAACTCTTCTCTTCTGTCTGTTCTTGTCCTTCCTCCTTCCTTCCTCCCCTCCTTCCTCTCTCCTACCTGCCTCTCCTCCTCCTTCCTCCTTCCTTCCACCTCCTCCTCCTCCTCTCTTCCTCCTCCTCCTCCCTCCTACCTCCTCCTTCTCCTCCTTCCTACTTCCTACTAACTCCTCCTCCTCCTTCTCCGTCGTCGTCCGCCTCCTACCTCGTCCTCCTCCTCCTCCTCCCGTCGTTCCTCCTCCTCCTCTCGTCCTCCTCCTCCTCGTCGTTTCCTCGCTCCTCCCCCTCGTCGTC
>JACEEZ010019162.1:25000-32500 GCA_016584305.1 Chionoecetes opilio
GCACTGTTTATTTATGACGAATAAGTTAGTGGAGTGACAGAGAAGTATAGGGAGGGTGGTAGGGTAGGAAAGGGAGGAGAGGTAGAAAGTTGTAAAGGAAGCTCTTGCGTAATGGAAGATAAGTGCCACTACTACATTGAAAACACTTGCTGCTTCTAATAGTATAACGGATATTTATAGTATCCGTTATCGTGTTTATGCTGTATTATCGTGTTTGGTGTACGAGAATAATGGTGTGAATGATGGCTATAGTAGTGGTGCTGTTGTCATTGTTGTTACTATTATTATTATTATCATTATTGTTATTATTATTTTCATTAGTAGTAGCAGGTGTTGTTTTTGTTGTTGTTCTAAATGTTGTTGATGGTGTTGCTGTAGTAGCTTAGTAGTTGTAGCGCAGTAGTAGCAGTAGAGTTGTAAAATAGTCATTGTAGCGCAGTAGCAGCAAGGTAAATATGTCGGAAGTTACAAATATCATGTGATGCAAATTCCTAGACGCGTTAATTAACCCCTTGAGACCCAGAACGTAATTTCCATTGTAAATTGGGTACCATTAGACGATTTTTAGTGACTATGAGCAATGTTTATAGATTGACCGTTTATATCCTTGTCCCTAACTAATTTGGATATTCAGTCAG
The DNA here is from genome assembly GCA_016584305.1 of Chionoecetes opilio. Lineage (NCBI taxonomy): Eukaryota > Metazoa > Arthropoda > Malacostraca > Decapoda > Majidae > Chionoecetes > Chionoecetes opilio. The sequence goes on from JACEEZ010019162.1 coordinate 25,639, forward strand.
TTTTTTGTAATTTAGGCTTGACAAAACAATTTTTTATAGCAAAGGGAAAAACTGCACTCTCAAAATGGGGGGTACATTAAGGGGCGAAATTTTACACGCACCATATACCCTTTTTTAAAAACCCTATGTCCAGGCGTAGGGGAGAGCTGCCATTATCCCTTTTCTACCCTTTATCTACCCCCTTTTTAAGAGAGGGGTTGGAAAAGGGGATATTTGCGTCGACCGAAAAGGGGATATTGTAAGGGGAGGAAAAAAAAGCAGTTTTCATCACTACAAATACCCTTTTTCTACCCTTTTCCTACCCTTTTTTTCTAAGAGTGTGGGCGCGAAGGGGTTAAGAAAGAAAGTGGTGCATGGGAAAAAATACTTGAAACTTATTACATAGCGTTCCGATGATCATTATAGCAAACTAAAATATGATTGTACGATTAATAGGAACTTTACTACAGGAGAAAATAAAATATGATTGTACGATTAATAGGAACTTTACTACGGGAGAAAATAAAATATGATTGTACGATTAATAGGATCTTTACTACGGGAGAAAATAAAATATGATTGTACGATTAATAGGAACTTTACTACAGGAGAAACTAAAATATGATTGTACGATTAATAGGAACTTTACTACAAGAGAAAATAAAATATGATTGTACGATTAATAGGAACTTTACTACAGGAGAAAATAAAATATGATTGTACGATTAATAGGAACTTTACTACAGGAGAAAATAAAATATGATTGTTCGATTAATAGGAACTTTACTACAGGAGAAAATAAAATATGATTGTTCGATTAATAGGAACTTTACTACAGGAGAAAATAAAATATGATTGTACGATTAATAGGATCTTTACTACAGGAGAAAATAAAATATGACTGTACGATTAATAGGAACTTTACTACAGGAGAAAATAAAATATGACTGTACGATTAATAGGAACTTTACTACAGGAGAAAATAAAATATGATTGTTCGATTAATAGGAACTTTACTACAGGAGAAAATAAAATATGATTGTACGATTAATAGGAACTTTACTACGGGAGAAAATAAAATATGATTGTACGATTAATAGGAACTTTACTACGGGAGAAAATAAAATATGATTGTACGATTAATAGGAACTTTACTACAAGAGAAAATAAAATATGATTGTACGATTAATAGGAACTTTACTACGGGAGAAAATAAAATATGATTGTACGATTAATAGGAACTTTACTACAAGAGAAAATAAAATATGATTGTACGATTAATAGGAACTTTACTACAGGAGAAAATACAAGGAATTTCAAGACACCCAGCTCCTCTACCTGTATTGCTGCAGCCATGGATGTGCTCCGTGATTGGTGCATCATATTGGAACCTAAGAGTAGTACAGGCTGGAGTTGGATGTGCTCCGTGATTGGTGCATCATATTGGAACCTAAGAGTAGTACAGGCTGGAGTTGGATGTGCTCCGTGATTGGTGCATATATTGGAACCTAAGAGTAGTACAGGCTGGAGTTGGATGTGCTCCGTGATTGGTGCATCATATTGGAACCTAAGAGTAGTACAGGCTGGAGTTGGATGTGCTCCGTGATCGGTGCATCATATTGGAACCTAAGAGTAGTACAGGCTGGAGTTGGATGTGCTCCGTGATTGGTGCATCATATTGGAACCTAAGAGTAGTACAGGCTGGAGTTGGATGTGCTCCGTGATTGGTGCATCATATTGGAACCTAAGAGTAGTACAGGCTGGAGTTGGATGTGCTCCGTGATCGGTGCATCATAATGGAACCTAAGAGTAGTACAGGCTGGAGTTGGATGTGCTCCGTGATCGGTGCATCATATTGGAACCTAAGAGTAGTACAGGCTGGAGTTAGATGTGTTCCGTGATCGGTGCATCATATTGGAACCTAAGAGTAGTGCAGATTGGAGTTAGATGTGCTCCGTGATCGGTGCATCATATTGGAACCTAAGAGTAGTGCAGATTGGAGTTAGATGTGCTCCGTGATCGGTGCATCATATTGGAACCTAAGAGTAGTGCAGATTGGAGTTAGATGTGCTCCGTGATCGGTGCATCATATTGGAACCTAAGAGTAGTGCAGATTGGAGTTAGATGTGTTCCGTGATCGGTGCATCATATTGGAACCTAAGAGTAGTGCAGATTGGAGTTAGATGTGCTCCGTGATCGGTGCATCATATTGGAACCTAAGAGTAGTGCAGATTGGAGTTAGATGTGTTCCGTGATTGGTGCATCATATTGGAACCTAAGAGTAGTGCAGATTGGAGTTTAGATGTGCTCCGTGATCGGTGCATCATATTGGAACCTAAGAGTAGTGCAGATTGGAGTTGGATGTGCTCCGTGATCGGTGCATCATATTGGAACCTAAGAGTAGTACAGGCTGGAGTTAGATGTGCTCCGTGATCGGTGCATCATATTGGAACCTAAGAGTAGTACAGGCTGGAGTTAGATGTGTTCCGTGATCGGTGCATCATATTGGAACCTAAGAGTAGTGCAGATTGGAGTTAGATGTGCTCCGTGATCGGTGCATCATATTGGAACCTAAGAGTAGTGCAGATTGGAGTTAGATGTGTTCCGTGATCGGTGCATCATATTGGAACCTAAGAGTAGTGCAGATTGGAGTTAGATGTGCTCCGTGATCGGTGCATCATATTGGAACCTAAGAGTAGTACAGGCTGGAGTTAGATGTGTTCCGTGATTGGTGCATCATATTGGAACCTAAGAGTAGTACAGGCTGGAGTTGGATGTGCTCCGTGATCGGTGCATCATATTGGAACCTAAGAGTAGTACAGGCTGGAGTTGGATGTGCTCCGTGATCGGTGCATCATATTGGAACCTAAGAGTAGTACAGGCTGGAGTTGGATGTGCTCCGTGATCGGTGCATCATAATGGAACCTAAGAGTAGTACAGGCTGGAGTTGGATGTGCTCCGTGATCGGTGCATCATATTGGAACCTAAGAGTAGTACAGGCTGGAGTTAGATGTGTTCCGTGATCGGTGCATCATATTGGAACCTAAGAGTAGTGCAGATTGGAGTTAGATGTGCTCCGTGATCGGTGCATCATATTGGAACCTAAGAGTAGTGCAGATTGGAGTTAGATGTGTTCCGTGATCGGTGCATCATATTGGAACCTAAGAGTAGTGCAGATTGGAGTTAGATGTGCTCCGTGATCGGTGCATCATATTGGAGAACCTAAGAGTAGTACAGGCTGGAGTTAGATGTGTTCCGTGATTGGTGCATCATATTGGAACCTAAGAGTAGTACAGGCTGGAGTTGGATGTGCTCCGTGATCGGTGCATCATATTGGAACCTAAGAGTAGTACAGGCTGGAGTTGGATGTGCTCCGTGATCGGTGCATCATATTGGAAACCTAAGAGTAGTACAGGCTGGAGTTGGATGTGCTCCGTGATCGGTGCATCATAATGGAACCTAAGAGTAGTACAGGCTGGAGTTGGATGTGCTCCGTGATCGGTGCATCATATTGGAACCTAAGAGTAGTACAGGCTGGAGTTAGATGTGTTCCGTGATCGGTGCATCATATTGGAACCTAAGAGTAGTACAGGCTGGAGTTGGATGTGTTCCGTGATCGGTGCATCATATTGGAACCTAAGAGTAGTACAGGCTGGAGTTAGATGTGTTCCGTGATTGGTGCATCATATTGGAACCTAAGAGTAGTACAGGCTGGAGTTGGATGTGCTCCGTGATCGGTGCATCATATTGGAACCTAAGAGTAGTGCAGATTGGAGTTAGATGTGCTCCGTGATTGGTGCATCATATTGGAACCTAAGAGTAGTGCAGATTGGAGTTAGATGTGCTCCGTGATTGGTGCATCATATTGGAACCTAAGAGTAGTGCAGATTGGAGTTAGATGTGCTCCGTGATCGGTGCATCATATTGGAACCTAAGAGTAGTGCAGATTGGAGTTGGATGTGCTCCGTGATCGGTGCATCATATTGGAACTTTTGTGAATAGGCTGGTGATGAAGGTGTTTAAGGATATTTAAGGATATTCACACTTATCAATACAGCATAGACAGTGTTGTAATGTTGAGTGGTGGCGATGTTAATAGTACTCATAGACCCGTGTTTGTTGTGGCAGAGATTTCCACCCTTGGTTTTGGCAGCGTACGTGAATATGATCGCGTTAAGACCGTAGAATTATTTTTTATATAACTCGCATATACGTATAAGTTATGTTTTTGGGGAATGTATAACTTAGGCATGTAGTTAATAGGATTCCTTTCGTATAAAAAGCCTGTGTGTGTGTGTGTGTGTGTGTGTGTGTGTGTGTGTGTGTGTGTGTGTGTGTGTGTGTGTGTGTGTGTGTGTACTCGACTCACTGTACTGTGTAAGACTTCTTCGTGTGAAAGAGAAAAAGAAAAAGAAAACCGTTGAGAACATTTAACAGAGAGAGAGAGAGAGAGAGAGAGAGAGAGAGAGAGAGAGAGAGAGAGTGTGTGTGTGTAATGAGAAGCGTTGAAGCAGCTCACACGACGCAGTTCCAATGTCTGTGATAAGGCGGCATGATGAGGGGTGAGTGCACCTTGTATCACCACAGGAAGGCATTGGCTGACCTGGATAGGGCGCCCTCTCCTCTCTCTCTCTCTCTCTCTCGATCTTCTCTCTGCATCTCTCATCTCTCTCCTCTCTCTCCCTCTCTCTGTCTTCAGCGCTCTCGTTCTCTCTCTCTCTCTCTCTCTCTCCAACTTTCTCTCTCTACTCTCTCTCTCTCTCTCTCTCTCTCTCTCTCTCTCTCTCTCTCTCTCTCTCCTCTGTTAATGTTCTCAACGGTTTTCTTTTTCTCTCTCTCTCTCTCTCTCTTGTCTCTCTCTCTCTCTCCTCTCTCTCTCTCTCTCTCTCCTCTCTCTCTTCTCTCTCTCCTTTCTCTCTCTCTCTCTCTCTCTCTCTCTCTCTCTCTCTGTTAAATGTTCTCAACGGTTTTTTTTTTTTTCTCTCTCTCTCTCTCTCTCTCTCTCTCTCTCTCTCTCTCTCTCTCTCTCTCCTCTCTCTCTCTCTCTCTCTCCTCTCTCTCTCGTCTCTCCTCTCCTCTCTTCCTCTTCTCTCTCTCTCTCTCTCTCTCTCTCTCTCTCTTCTCTCTCTCTCTCTCTCTCGTCTCTCTCTCTCTCTCTCTCCCTCTCTCTCTCTCTCTCTCTCTCTCTCTCCTCTCGTCGTCCTGTCTCTCTCTCTCTCTCTCCTCTCTCGTCTCTCTCTCTCTCTCTCCTCTCTCTCTCTCTCTCTCTCTCTCTCCTCTCTCTCTCTCTCTCTCTCTCTCTCTCTCTCTCTCTCTCTCTCAATCCACATCTTATAGGCTTCTTTTATTTATTTTCATCATTTCAGTTTGTCTATGATGAATACTTATTAGATGTTTAGATATTTTAGTGTCTTAGATACTTAGATGTTTAGATATATATTATTCTAGTCTTTTTTTATTGTATTACGACTTTGGGGATATTTGAAAGGCGAGGTTTTGTTTTTATATCAAAGAAATAACGTGTTTTATTCAATGACTGCTTAACCCCTTCACGCCCAGAGCTTTCCTTGGCTATAAAAAATTGTCTGTTGCTAGCCCTAAAATTATAAAAAGTAGCAGGTCACATCTAGCCCTAAAATTATAAAAAGTAGCAGGTCACATCTAGCCCTAAAATTATAAAAAGTAGCAGGTCACATCTAGCCCTAAAATTATAAAAAGTAGCAGGTCACATCTAGCCCTAAAATTATAAAAAGTAGCAGGTCACATCTAGCCCTAAAATTATAAAAAGTAGCAGGTCACATCTAGCCCTAAAATTATAAAAAGTAACAGGTCACATCTATAAAATATTGCTTATACTCACTAAAAATCGTGTAATGGTAGCCAAATTACAATGGAAATTACGTTCTGGGTCTCAAGGGGTTAATTTAGCACAGTAAATCACAAGAATCACAGTTTGGTTTCATGTATAGCTTCTGGATATAAAGAAGGAGGAATGGAATGAATGGAAGAGGGGTAGTCATGTCATATAAATCATGTCATATAAATCATGTCATATAAATCATATCATATAAATCATATCATATAAATCATGTCATATAAATCATGTCATATAAATCATGTCATATAAATCATGTCATATAAATCATGTCATATAAATAATTAAAAAATCCAGTGAAAGAGACGGATTTTCTTAGTTTTTAATGTCTTAACAAAAATTAGTGTTATAATCTTATGTTGATACTACTACTATTACTACTACTACTATTACTGCTACTACTTCCACTACTACTACTACTACTACTACTACTACTACTACTACTACTACTACTACTACTACTACTACTACTACTACTACTACTACTTCTACCACTACAACAACAACAACAACAACAACAACAACTACTACTACTACTACTACTACTACTACTACTACTACTACTACTACTACTACTACTACTACTACTACTACTATCACGACTACTACCACCATAATAATAACAACAACAACTATTACTACTACTACAACAACAACAATTGCTACTACTACTACTACTTCTTCTACTACTACTACTACTGGTAATGATCGGTAATATCATAGGTCAAAATAATACCATAAAATCTGCTCAGTCAAATCAATATAGGCCTCAAAAGCAATCAATGTCATGTACTATATTTTATAGCATTGTAAAGGCCCCCATCCACGGTGCGATCTGGTCGTACGACCATCGGACAGACCTGGTTGGATCCAACCAGATTGGATCGTGAGTGGGGTGATTTTGGTCTGTCCGACCGACTGACAGCTGGTCGGATGGCGACCAAGCAGTGTTTGGTTTTTAGATCCGACAGATCATCCGGTTCAGACCGGATCGCACCGTGAGTGATC
>JACEEZ010019162.1:37500-67500 GCA_016584305.1 Chionoecetes opilio
ACCACCACTACCATTTCTATTCACTACCACTACCACTATAACCACCACCACTACTATCACCACTACTACTACCACCACTACAACCACTACTACAACCACTACTTCTTCTACTAGTCCCCTCCCCATGGTTCTTACAACACTTTGGGGCAAAACAACCCTTTAACCGACCAACGGAAACGCAGACAAGATGAGCGTATATCTGTGCCTCTTTATCAGCCGCGGTCACTCGCAGGTGTTCGCGGTAACCCTTTCCGCCCGCACTAAGAGGTGAAGCAATCATTACCTATAGCACCACACTGGCATATGCAGAGAATAGTACTGTGACTCGTGTGTGTGTGTGTGTGTGTGTGTGTGTGTGTGTGTGTGTGTGTGTGTGTGTGTGTGTGTGTGTGTGTGTGTGTATTTTACTGCATATCACGACACTAGCAGACACAGAGAATAACACTGTCAATCTTGTGTGTGTGTGTGTGTGTATGTGTGTGTGTGTGTGTGTGTGTGTGTGTGTGTGTGTGTGTGTGTGTGTGTATGTGTGTGTGTGTGTGTGTGTGTGTGTGTGTGTGTGTGTGTGTTTTACTGTATATCACGACACTGGCAGATACAGAGAATAACACTGTCAATCTTGTGTGTGTGTGTGTGTGTGTGGTTGTGTGTGTGTGTGTGTGTGTGTTGTGTGTGTGTGTGTGTGTGTGTGTGTGTGTGTGTGTGTGTGTGTGTGTGTGTGTGTAAAAATTAAGTAAATTGGGTTTATTCCTTCCTAGTTCTTTGCTGGTTTTTTTAATAGGTATATCTTCGTGTTTAATTAAAAGGGAAATTTGAGTATTGTTTATGTGCTTAGTGTGTGTGTGTGTGTGTGTGTGTGTGTGTGTGTGTGTGTGTGTGTGTGTGTGTGTGTGTTTTACTGTACGTTCAATATGTTTTGTTATGTTTGTTTATCAGATCGTAATGCAAAAGATGAGTCAGATTTGTTTATATCCATGCAGTGTTTTAGTGTTGATAAATGATTTGTTTGAAATTTTGATGATGTAGTTAGCGAGAATGAGGCCGAATGTTTTATTTTACTGTACGTTCAATGTATGTTTTTTTTATTTATTGATCTAATCTTAATTTTAACCCCTTGAGGCCCAGAACGCATAATTTCCATTGTAATTTGGGTACCATAAGACAATTTTTAGTGAATATAAGCAATATTTTATAGCTATGACCTGTTTAGTATCCTTGTCCACTAACTAATTTGGTACATTAACCCTTCACGCCCAGATCTTTCCTTTGCTATATAAGATCGTCTGTTGTTAGCCATAAAATTACGAAAACTAACTGAATATACCAAATTAGCTAGTCGACAAGGGTACTAAACGGGTCATATCTATAAACTTGCTTATATTCACTAAAAATCGTCTAATGGTACCCAAATTACAATGGAAATTACGTTCTGGGCCTCAAGGGGTTAAGTGGCTTTTCGAAATGTTAAGGCTCGACAACACACGATTCGTTATAGCAAAGGAAAGGCTGGGCGTGGAGGGGTTAAACAGTGGCAGGCAGATTTCTGTGTAACCAGGAAAATTGTGTTATATTATATTGTGTGTTATATTGTTGATAAATGATTTGTTTGAAAATTTGAGGATGTTATTCGCGAGATGAGACCGACAGTTTTATTTCTTATCTCTCTCTTTTAACGGTTGGTTTTGCCCGATGGTGTCTGCGTGGCGTTGTGTTGTGTAGGGGAGAGCGGGGCAGGTTGCATCAAGGGTAGGTTGCATCATTGCCTCTAACTCGCATGTTATCACACGTACATCGTCTTAATACTACTACTACTACTACTACTACTACTACTACTACTACTACTACTACTACTACTACTACTACTACCACTACTACTACTACCACTACTACTATAAACTACTACTACTACAACTACAACAATAATAATAATAAAAAAAGTTAATGCGAGTTAGAGGCAATGATGCAACCTACCCTCGATGCAACCTGCCCTGCTCTCCCCTAATGGTTGAACACGCGACACGCCCGAGGGGAGGACGTGGCTTCGATCCCCAGCATGCATGGCTGTGGCTCTGTATAGGGTACTGTACATACTTCATTAACCCCATTAACCCCTTCACGCCCAGATCTTTCCTTGGCTATATAAAAAATTGTCTGTTGTCGAGCCATCAAACTTCGAAAAGTAACTGAATATACCAAATTAGTTAGTGGACAAGGATACTAAACAGGTCATATCTATAAAATATTGCTTATAGTCACTAAAAATCGTCTAATGGTGCACAAATTACAATGGAAATTACGTTCTGGGCCTCAAGGGGTTAAATGTATCGCCCCGTATCGTCCCACTTGTTGCCTTTGAAGCATAGTGATAGAGTAATAGATAGACAGTTAAAGAGTTGAGTGGGGTGTAGCTACTATTTGGGAACAAAGAAAATATAATAGATAGATTAAAATAGAATAAAAGATAGAATAGAAAGATAGATATAAGAATAAAGAAGAACCTATACCAACACACGCACACACACACACACACACACACACACACACACACACACACACACACACACACACACACACACACACACACACACACACACACACACACACACACACACACACACACACACACACACACTCACTTACAAGGTACTCCGTGGTGTAGGGGAAGCACGCTCGGTTCACAACCGAGAAGTCCCGGGTGCGATCCCCGGGCGGAGCGGAAACAGATGGGTTGTTTCCTTAAAACCCGAGCCCCTGTCCACCCAGCAGTGAATGGGTACCGGGTGTTAGCCGGGGTTTGTGACCTGCTGTCCGGGGTGGTGACTTCGGCCAACACAAAGCACTAAGGATGAATGATAAAAATGTTGATATGGAGACGGGGCCACACGAGCATTGCTCTGGCCCTGTAAAATACAACTAGATGAATACACACACACACACACACACACACACACACACACACACACACACACACACACACACACACACACACACACACACACACACACACACACACACACACACACACACACACACACACACTAGTGTTCTTATCTCCCGGTGTGTTATTGTCCGTCCAATATGTCCTCACCCCCTCCATGCCCTTCCTCAAGTTAACATATAACAACATTAACTAACCTATATAACTAACATATAACATAACCTCCGTCTTTCCCCAGCCATCACGGAGCCCCGCCTGCCCAGAGAATACCTGACCCATATGACCCTACCCAGAAAGAGGTCACCTGAAAGAGGTCACCCAGAGAACACCTGAAAATAGGGAGACCATTTAAAGAAAGTTAGAGAAAGTGAGAAACTAAAGCACAGTGAAATAGAAAATGTGTGAAATTTGTGAGAAAATTTAAAGAAAGTTAAAGAAAGTGAGAAACTTGAGAAATTTAAAGAAAGAATGAGTAAAATTTAAATAGAAAATGAGTGAAAGTAGTGAGAAAATTTAAAGAAAGTTAGAGAAAGTGAATAGAAAATAAGTGAACTCAGTAAAAAAAAAAAAATATAGTGAACGATAGAAAAAAATCTGCCAATTCGACCCGTCCACCAAAATCTGCTAATTCGACCCGTCCACCACGCGCATACCACTCTCCGCCACATATCGTCCGCAGACCGAACTGTACGGAAATACGCACGCACATACATAGCTACTGGTCTCTTAACTTAAAAAAAAAAAAAAAAAAAAAAAAAAAAAAAAATTACGTAGCATATGAGGAGCTTAAAATTGCAATTAAAATAAACTGTTTTACTTAATAGCGTAGCACGTGTATGTTCGTGTGTGTGTACGTAGTTTTTAGTCGAGCAGGGATCTCCTTATGGGGCGGAGTGTGCGTGTGTGCGTGTGTGTGTGTATACATCTCACCACCAGCATCACCACCACCAAATTCGCCGAAAGGTAAATGCGAGTTAAAATGCTGTTCATGTGGGTATTCCTTCCTTTCCTTACACACACACACACACACACACTCTCTCTCTCACACACACACACACACACACACACACACACACACACACACACACACACACACACACACACACACACACACACACACACACACACACACACACACACACACACACACACACACACACACACACACACACACACACACACACACACACACACACACATGAGTTCATTCAAAACATTACACACACACACACACATACATGAGTTCATTCAAAGCATTACACACACACACACACACACACACACACACACACACACACACACACACACACACACACACACACACACACACACACACACACACACACACACACACATGAGTTTATTCAAAACATTATACACACACACACACACATGTATTCATTCAAAGCAATATACCATACGCTTCATCTTCATTTAAATCCTTCTATAATTATTACCCACTATTATTATTGATAGCATTGTGTTGTCGTTGTAGTTGGTGTGTCGTTGCAGGTGATGTGGGTGCTCCCAGATGCCACAAAGGTGAGGTTCACGGACTGATCCACGGGTTTGGTTATAACATGTTTTTGCATTATTATCCGGGATCTTTATTATACCTATGAATATCTAGGAATATCTAGGAATACCTATGAATATCTATGAATACCTATGAATACCTATGAATATCTACGTACCGCCCGTAATGTTTTTTGTGCTGTGACGGCCACTTGATCAATTTCACTCTTCTACTCTTCTCTGTTGTGTCGTGGTGATGTTATTCTGAAGGGGCTGCCGAAGGGGGTGATGTTATTCTGAAGGGGATGCCGAAGGGGGTGATGTTATTCTGAAAAGGATGCCGAAGGGGGTGATGTTATTCTGAAAAGGATGCCGAAGGGGGTGATGTTATTCTGAAAAGGATGCCGAAGGGGGTGATGTTATTCTGAAGGGGATGCCGAAGGGGGTGATGTTATTCTGAAGGGGATGCCGAAGGGGGTGATGTTATTCTGAAGGGGATGCCGAAGGGGGAGCTGCAGCCCTCATGACTAGATGGCGTGAGGATGTAGGAACCGGTCATGGGGGCTGGGACAGGGAACTAATGTAACGTCCCATGGGGCTACACACACTGGGACAGAGCCTTACACTGCCCTGGGCCCTCGTATTACCCGTTATGAATCCCGTCTGGTGTTTTTGTTCACAGACGCACTGACAGGCTAACAATCACAATTCAGGAAAGTTAGAAGGGGCTATCTGGAGAGTCTGTGTCATTTTGTGTCTTCATCTGTATCATATTATGGCTATAAATGAACAAATTACAAAAATATCACCAGAGTGGCGACCTACACTAAGATCGCCAGTTAGTGTTTATGTTCTGAGTGTCCTCCCGCCGTCGTTGTCGCCCGTAAAAAAAAAAACGAGTAGCGAAATTTGAAACCGTCTATACTTGCAGATACAAAGCATAAAACAACGCTGAAACAGGGTAGATTATACAGTCATGATATAAACTACTGTGTATTATCTTCAGTGGCACATACACAACAGTAGTGATGCTATAATTCGTAATATATGTCAACTGGCGACATTAGTGCAGCTGCGACTATAATGTTATCTACGGTAGGAAGGGATGGGGGTGGTTGAAATGTTTGCAGATACATAAGACATGGTAGCAATCACCTAAAGGAAAGGTAAAACTCAGTAACTAATAAGTATATGTACAGCTACCGTGATCTCTATACCTATACTATACTACCTCCATACCTATACTACCTCCATACCTATACTACCTCCATACCTATACTACCTCCATACCTATACTACCTCCATACCTATACTACCTCCATACCTATACTACCTCCATACCTATAACTACTCTATACCTATACTACCTCTACACCTATACTACCTCTATACCTATACTACCTCTATACCTATACTACCTCTACACCTATACTACCTCTATACCTATACTACCTCTATACCTATACTACCTCCATACCTATACTACCTCCATACCTATACTACCTCCATACCTATACTACCTCCATACCTATACTACCTCTATACCTATACTACCTCCATACCTATACTACCTCTATACCTATACTACCTCTACACCTATACTACCTCTATACCTATACTACCTCTACACCTATACTACCTCTATACCTATACTACCTCCATACCTATACTACCTCTATACCTATACTACCTCTACACCTATACTACCTCTATACCTATACTACCTCTATACCTATACTACCTCTATACCTATACTACCTCTCTACCTATACTACCTCCATACCTATACTACCTCTATACCTATACTACCTCTATACCTATACTACCTCTATACCTATACTACCTCTATACCTATACTACCTCTATACCTATACTACCTCCATACCTATACTACCTCTATACCTATACTACCTCTATACCTATACTACCTCTACACCTATACTACCTCTATACCTATACTACCTCTATACCTATACTACCTCTCTACCTACCCTATACTACCTCTATACCTATACTACCTCTATACCTATACTACCTCTATACCTATACTACCTCTATACCTATACTACCTCTATACCTATACTACCTCTATACCTATACTACCTCCATACCTATACTACCTCCATACCTATACTACCTCTATACCTATACTACCTCTATACCTATACTACCTCTACACCTATACTACCTCTATACCTATACTACCTCTATACCTATACTACCTCTCTACCTATACTACCTCTACACCTATACTACCTCTATACCTATACTACCTCTACACCTATACTACCTCTATACCTATACTACCTCTATACCTATACTACCTCTCTACCTATACTACCTCTACACCTATACTACCTCCATACCTATACTACCTCCATACCTATACTACCTCCATACCTATACTACCTTTACACCTATACTACCTCTATACCTATACTACCTCTATACCTATACTATACTACCTCTATACCTATACTACCTCTATACCTATACTACCTCTATACCTATACTACCTCTATACCTATACTACCTCTATACCTATACTACCTCTCTACCTATACTACCTCCATACCTATACTACCTCTACACCTATACTACCTCTATACCTATACTACCTCTATACCTATACTACCTCTCTACCTATACTACCTCTATACCTATACTACCTCTATACCTATACTACCTCTATAACTATACTACCTCTACACCTATACTACCTCTATACCTATACTACCTCTACACCTATACTACCTCTATACCTATACTACCTCTACACCTATACTACCTCTATACCTATACTACCTCTATACCTATACTACCTCTATACCTATACTACCTCTATACCTATACTACCTCTCTACCTATACTACCTCTCTACCTATAATATACTACCTCTATACCTATACTACCTCTATACCTATACTACCTCTATACCTATACTACCTCCATACCTATACTACCTCTCTACCTATACTACCTCTATACCTATACTACCTCCATACCTATACTACCTCTATACCTATACTACCTCTATACCTATACTACCTCCATACCTATACTACCTCTATACCTATACTACCTCCATACCTATACTACCTCTATACCTATACTACCTCTCTACCTATACTACCTCTATACCTATACTACCTCCATACCTATACTACCTCTATACCTATACTACCTCCATACCTATACTACCTCTATACCTATACTACCTCCATACCTATACTACCTCTATACCTATACTACCTCTATACCTATACTACCTCTATACCTATACTACCTCTATACCTATACTACCTCTATACCTATACTACCTCTATACCTATACTACCTCTATACCTATACTACCTCTATACCTATACTACCTCTATACCTATACTACCTCTATACCTATACTACCTCCATACCTATACTACCTCTATACCTATACTACCTCCATACCTATACTACCTCCATACCTATACTACCTCCATACCTATACTACCTCTATAACTCGCATGTTATCACACGTACATCATCTTAATACTACTACTACTACTACTACTATAAACTACTACTACTACAACTACAACAATAATAATAATAATAAAAAAGTTAATGCGAGTTAGAGGCAATGATGCAACCTACCCTCGATGCAACCTGCCCCGCTCTCCCCTACATAAGAACATAAGAACATAAGAAAATTAGGAAGCTATAAGAGGCCATGAGACCTACACCGTGGCAGATCCTGTTCTCAAGATACAATTCCACATACAAAATGACTCTGATTTCAGCTTACTCTTACTGATGCTGAGAAAACGCCGATCGAGTAATCCTTCTTAAAATCTTCTTTCTTCTTTGTCTTCTTAGTTTCTTGTCTGGTCCCTGTGACTCACGAACCACGAACAGGGCAAGGATGAATAAGACACCAAAATGTTGCTCTAAGAAGGCAAAGTGTGTGGTAATACTCACCATGCTCTTTCCTTGCTTCCCCCTCCCTCCCTCCCTCCCTCCCTCCCTCCCTCTCCACCTTCCTCCCTCCCTCCCTCCCTCCCTCCCTCCCTCCCCATCCCTACCTTCCACCTCCCTACCTCCCTTCCTCCCTCTCCACCATCCCTCCTCCCTCCCTCCCTCCCCCTCCACCTTCCTCCCTCCCTCCCTCCCTCCCCCTCCACCTTCCTCCCTCCCTCACTCCCTCCACCCTCCCTTCTTCCCTCACTCCTTCCCTCCCTTCCACCTCCCCTCCCTCCCTTCCCTCCCTCACTCCCTCCCTCCCTTCCCTCCACTCCTCTTCACTCCCTCCATCCCTCCCTTCCCTTCCCTACCCTTCTCTCCCTCCCCACCACCCCCCTCCCTCCCTTTCTCCTTCCCTTCCTTCCCTTCCCTTCCCTTCCCTGCCCTTCCCTTCCCTCCACTCCCTTCCCTTCCCTTCCCTTCCCTTCCCTTCCCACCCACCCCCTCCTTCCCTCCCCTCCCCTCCCTTCCCTTCCCTTCCCCTCCCTTCCCTTCCCTTCCCTTCCCTCCACTCCCTTCCCTTCCCTTCCCTCCCTCCCCTCTCTCCCTTCCCTTCCCTTCCCCTCCCTCCTTCCCCCACCCTCCCTCCCTCCCATACCACGACGCAGACCACCTCACCTCGCCCTATAAATATCTACACGTACAGGGGCATGCCCAGGTACACACACACACACACACACACACACACACACACACACACACACACACACACACACACACACACACACACACACACGTAAACACTCGCTTTTTCAGGTCACAAGCCGCACGATGACTTAAGTATAATTTTGTTATCCTTATTCTATTTGTTATTTCTTTCATTCTATCGACATCTAATATACTATAGGAGTAGCCGTGTGTGTGTGTGTGTGCGTGTGTGTTGTGTGTGTGTGTGTGTGTGTGTGTGTGTGTGTGTGTGTGTGTGTGTGTGTGTGTCTGTCTGTCTGTCTGTTTTGGGTAGCCGAAACTGTAAATTCAATTTTGATGAGAGTAGGCTCAACAAATCGCAAATAAATCGTAGGTGGTAAGCGGCTTGGTCCCATGTCGATTGAATACTTTTGAAGGGGGGTTTTGGGCTAAAAACACTTTAGGAGTATTAGATTACAGGAAAAACTCTGCGGTAACGTCTTGCCGCATTCCACAAACTCAGTAGACTCATGGACATTTGTGTGCGTGTGTGAGTGTGTGTGTGTTGGAATCACACGGAACACAAAGGGTTGGAATCACACGGAACGTGGTCTACCCCGAGGCACTTTGACCAGTGACCAACGACAACAACAACACGATTGGAGTTTGTAATCACATGTTGTCTAATATATACTACTACTACAAACATCAATACATGGTTCCGAAGGGCCCACAAGCACTTGTATATTACTACTACTACTACTACTACTACTACTACTACTACTACTACTATTACTACTACTACTACTATACTACTACTACTACTACTACTACTACTACTACTACTACTACTACTACTACTACTACCACTTTACTACTACTACTACTACTACTACTACTACTACTACTACTACTACTACTACTACTACTACTACTATTACTACTACTACTACCTACTACTACTACTACTACTACTACTACTACTACTACTACTACTACTACTACTACTACTACTACCACCACCACCACTTCTACTATACTACTACTACTACTACTACTACTACTACTACTACTACTACTACTACTACTACTACTACTACTACTACACACACCACTTCTACTATTACTACTATACTACTACTACTACTACTACTACTACTACTACTACCACTTACTATACTACTACTACTACTACTATACTTACTACTACTATACGTACACTACTACTACTATACTAACCATACTATACTACTATTACTACACTACTTACCATACTACTACTACTATTTCTACTACTACACTACTACTACTACTACTACTACCCCACCACCACTACTACTATTACACTACTATCTATACTCACTACTATACTACTATCTACTACTACTAATACTACTACTACTACTTACTTACTACTACTACTAATCTACTTACTATACTACTACTAAACAACACCACCACTTCTACATACATACTACTCCTATTTATACTATTCTACTACTCTTATACTACTACTACTACCTACTACTCCTCTCTACTACACTACCACTCTCTACTCTCTTACTTACTACTCTACTCTTCTACTTGACAATGTAATGGTGTCACTCAAGCGAACAGGTCCCGAATCTATGACTCACTTTCATAATAGACATATGTAATTGGTCGAGCTCAGTTGTGCGTCGAGACTCACACGGGTATTGTCCGTCACACCTATGCGTCACGTCACGTCATGTTGCGTCACGTCACGTCATGTTATGTGCTGACCAAGAATAATATGATGTCACTTACTTACTGGTGCAAATGTAACGCTTCTCTCACTATAAAAAAAAAAAAAAAAAAAAAAAAATCTTTTATTCTGTTCCTCCTCCTCCTCCTCCTCCTCCTCCTCCTCCTCCTCCTCCTCCTCCTCCTCCTCCTCTTACTTCTATCTTCATTTTTATCTTCTGTTGTGTTCCTCTTCCTCCTCCTATCTTCCTACTTCTCATAAGAACATAAGAACATAGGGAAGCTACAAGAGGCCGTGAGACCTACACGAGGTAGTTCCTGTATACTTCTATCGTGGTAGTTCCTCTTAATTCTATCTTCTTTTTTATCTTCTCTTCCTCTTCCTCCTCTTCCTCCCACTTCTCAGACTTTTTTTTTTTTTAATCTTATATTCTGTTCTTCCTCCTCCTCCTCCTCCTCCTCCTCCTCCTCCTCCTCCTCCTCCTCCTCCTCCTCCTTCTCCTACTTGTATCTTCTTTTATTCTGCTCTTCTTCCTCTTCCTCTTCCTCCTCCTCTTCTTCTTTGTGGCTTAAAGAATAAATAGGTTAATAGTAATTGATTCCTTCCTAGTTCTCTGTAGTTTATTTTTTTTTTTTTATATATATATCTTCGTGTTTGATGAAAAGGAAAATTTGAGTCCTGTTTATATTTTTTTAATTTTTTTTACATCACAAGGAACTGGCCAGCTTAGTGTTAAGTGTGTGTGTGCGTGTGTGTGTGTGTGTGTGTGTGTGTGTGTGTGTGTGTGTGTGTGTGTGTGTGTGTGTGTGTGTGTGTGTGTGTGTGTGTGTGTGTGTGTGTGTGTGTGTGTGTGTGTGTGTGTGTGTGTGTGTGTGTGTGTGTGTGTGTGTGTGTGTGTGTGTGTCTTCATCTAATCCATGTGTCTTTTAGTTATAGTTTTTTGCGTATTTTCTATTTTTTATTACTTCTTCACCACCAGTCTTCCTTTATTCCCTCCTTTCTTTCTCTGCCTTCTTCATTCCTTCCTTCCTTCTTATCTTTCTATCTTCATTCATTCAGTCAGTCAGTTAGTCAGTTATTCTCTTCCTCTTTCCTTTAATTACTTCTTCCATCCATTAATTTCATAATTATCCCTCCTTCCCCTTCCATCCTCCCATCCTTCCACCTCCATCCTTCCATCCTCCCATCCTTCCATCCTCCCATCCTTCCATCCTTCCATCCTTCCATCCTCCCATCCTTCCATCCTCCCATCCTTCCATCCTTCCATCCTTCCATCCTTCCATCCTCCCATCCTTCCATCCTTCCATCCTTCTATCCTCCCATCCTTCCATCCTCCCATCCTCCCATCCTTCCATCTCTTAGTGCCTTCCACTCTTCATCACCCTTTTCTCCATCACTTTCCCTCCCCAAACAAACACTCGTCTTTTACATCACACTCACCACCACCACCATCACCACCACCACCATCCTTACCACCACCACCACCACCACCACCACCACCACCACCACCACCACCACCACCACCATTACCTGACTTAATAATTACAGGTGCAAGTCACTGTTTTCATCTTAGGTACCCTTCTCCTCCTCCTCCTCCTCCTCCATTACCACAATCAGCAGCAGACAGCCCACAACCCACGGAGCATTACGGGGGTGGGGGCGTGCGGGGGCGTGGTCGTGGGTGTTGGGGGTGTTACCGATGCTATATATATGGGTGGTGCGTGGACGGAGCATTCAGTGGTCGGTGAAAGCTTGCAACGTTCAAAGCTCGTCCGGTCATCTTGACAACCAGAAGGTGTTGAGCGCCGCAACCCTCCCTGTGACGTGTGTGGTGGTGGTGGTGGTAGTGGTGGTGAAGGGCAAAGAGTGGCGTGGAGGAGACGTGACAAGGCGTGGCGGCTGCCCCCCCTCCCCCCCCTGACTGGCAGATCCGATGTCTTGGTGTTGGATCACAGTACCACATAATACGTCGCCTTGAGCCGCGTCGGGGCGCGCCAGGAGGCCGGGAACGAGGCCTCCGCTGACAGGTGGTCTTGTCATGACGAGAAATAATGTGCCAGAAATAGAGTTGGACAAGTGTCGTCGGAGGGTTGACGCAGCCAGCCGCGTTGTGACACGCGGGTCATCGCTCGTTATGTAACAATACTTGCTGCACAAACTTACATCACACCTGCCAATCCTGCCAAGAAAATTCAGCACAACTATTGTCCCACTTCGCACTGTACACGCGAGGAACGTGTTCACTAGCGGGCCTCCACACGGGAAAGAGGTCTTTTTGATGCGAGTGATTTTCAGGTAAGACGCGTGAGCGTGTGTGCCTCAGCATGCCTGGGCCCATCTTGAGGCTGGCAGGCGCCGGCGACTCCATGTTTGAGTCGTGCGATGACATCCAGGAGGCGTGGGGCGGCGACCTGAATGGCGACATGTCGGTGGAGAGTGTTTACCACGAGTGCAGCAGACAGGAGGCGCAGCGCCAGGACGCGCGCCGCAACGGTGACCCCGCGACGCCCTCCCCGCTGAAGACCAAGATCCCGGAACACTCTTGGCCGGCACGGCAATGGCTGAGGCCACGCCCCCGAACACCCCAGCGGCGGGGCGCGTCATGGTGGTTGAGGTGCAGGACAAGAAGTGCTTTGAGGTGGAGGGAGGCGTGGAGGACATGGAGTTGGAAGACGAGGTGGAGGATGAGGATGATGCAGTGGAGGCCGTCAACCTGCCGGTGGTGTCTGCGAGCCTCAGCGTGGACCTCACCACCTCCCTGATGCGGCACAAGATCAGCTCGGTGCAGCGGGGACCCACACTGTCCTTTGCTGATACGGACGATGCCGAGGAGTTCCCCACGCGTCGCACCCGCCCCCTCGTGCATGCCAACGACAGCATCGAGGTGGCCCCCCCGCTGCACCTGATCCGCCCCGCCCCCACCTCCCACACCTTGCCCACCTCCCCTGCCTCGCCACACTGCAGCCAACGGCCGCCCAGTCCTTCCTTAGAGCAGCACTCAATACGCGTCTCCCGCAATCCCTCCTACCACTTCGCCGTCAGGGACGCGGCCTTCGCAACGCCAAAAAACTCTGCCAACACGCACTCGTCCGGAAAGGGTTCCCGAAGCTGCGACACCAGTCCCACGCGGGCCCCGATGGAGCCCCTGCGGGAGGAGGGTGAGGTGGCGGAGGGCGCGCCGCGGCTGCATGCGTCTGAGAGTGACGGCCTGATTACCATTCCTTTGGCAACCAACATGTCCCGCAGCGTCTCCTTCAGTGGGCAACAGTTGCTGTCCCCCGCAACCGCTGCCAGCGGCAGTCTTTCAGAGGGTAACAGCCGGAGCGGCAGTGTGCCACAGCTGTCAAGCGCTCCCAACCATAGGTCGGCCCCCATCTTGGAGACCAAGGCGCCCCCCCCGACCTTCACTCGCGGCTCTGTCATCTCACGCAGTTTCCGTCGGCTGTTCAACACGCCCAGCCGCACGCCGCCCCCCGTCCAGCCCGAGGAGGAGTGGGACGACGTACCGGGTGTGCATCACACCTCGGAGGTCGAGGCCAAGTCCTCCCGCTTGAGGAGGATCAGCTCATCCTTCTCCCGCAAACTGGCCAACAAACCCAAGATGAGCGGCAGCCCGGGCCTGAACGGCCAGCACAGCATCCTGCCCAACGGCTCCACCTCCCCCGAGGACGCCACCAGCCTGGTGGAGTACGACAACCTCCTGAAGCTGTTCTGCTGCTCGGGCTGCCACAGCTTCATGACCCCGCCGCTGCATCAGTGCCGCAAAGGACACTTGGTCTGCAACTCCTGCCGCTTCTCGCTCAAGCAGGCGTGTCCCACGTGCAAGCAACGCTTCTCAGAGTCCACCAACATGATGATGGAGCAGGTGAGTTCATCCCCACCCCCTGCATCCCTCGCCCCGCCCGAGGCTCGGTGCTCGGTGCGAGTCAAGGAAACTATACTCGCATTGTATTATCTTGTATTATCCTCGGTGCGAGTAGTAGTCGAGGCTGGAGTGTAACACTTGCCCCTCCCCCTACCCCCTCACACACCTAGTACAGGGCAACACCAACACCAGAAGCCATGTTTCCGGGAAGGGGGCGTGTGTGTGTGTGTTCCACTAGGCGTGACTCACGGTCGCGGGGCGTGGGAATCATGGCGTGGGCGCTGACTCCATAAGGATGCAAACTTTCCTGCAGGTGGCACGTCCGATGCCGCGATGACCTCACTCTTGTTTGGGGAACGGCGCGCCACCACGAAACAAAGGGAGACAGATCAGGGAAGGGGCGGAAGGCAGGTCTGGCGGGGAAGGAAGATGATGTAGAATAAGGGGGAAGGAAACTTGAAACGAAAAAATATAAATGAGTGTGTGGAAAGAAAAAAATGTTTAGAGAAAGAAGAGGGGCGTGAAGGGGGAAAAGCGGATGTGCGAAACCATGGAAGTTGAGAGAGAGAGAGAGAGAGACAGAGAGAGAGAGAGAGAATATAGCAACAATAACCAAACTCAAAACTTGAAACAACATGAAGTGATTGAATTTCGTCCATTTTTCCACAATAACTTTCCGTCAACCTAAGAATTCGAGAGATCAAAAATCATTCGTTCGATAGTGATTCTGTAGCAGCCTTGTGTTACGTACTTATTATTGTTTTCTTTGCATCATAAGGGACTGGCCAAGAGAAAAATGAAAAGTAACAAAAAGCCCGCTAGCTGCCAGTCCCTATAAAGCACAGTAAAAGACGTTTAACCCCTTCACGCCCAGATCTTTCCTTTGCTATATGAAATCGTTTGTATTAGCTATAAAACTACGAAAAAGTAACTAAATAAACCAAATTAGCTGATGGACAAGGATATTAAACAGGTCATATCTATAAAAACATTGCTTATATTCATTAAAAATCATCTAATGGTGGTCAAATTACAATGGAAATTACTTTTGGGCCTCAAGGGGTTAAAAAGGAATCGTGTTATTCTGTGATTTTTTTGTTTTTTACGTTGGAGCCTATAGCGCCTGTAGGATATTATCTTCCTTCCTTAGGCTGTATGGATAAGAGAGGAGTGGTAAGGGAGATTCAATGAGGTTGTGGAAGAAAAACGTATTTGAGTGGCATTTTTCTGACTATATTGATGAAATGATGAAGCGATTGTTAGGTCACCCGTCATTTCATTTCACGAATTAGAGTGACATTTTTGAAACCATGAATTATAGTTGTTGGAATGATGTAGTCAGTCATTTCAATTTACGTAGCTATTAGAGTGGCATTTTTGAAACGTTGAATTATAATTATAGTTGTTGAAATGATAAAGTGTTTGTTATTTCGCTTTTCACTTTACTTCACGTATAAGAGTGGCATTGTTGTGACCATGAATTACAGTTGTTGAAAATTTAATGATGTACCGTAGATAACAGTTAAGTCGCCAGGACAACTTTTTTTTCTGTTTACAGACGTGTGGTGGCGTTAATACTTACATTTCTACATCCATGATTTCAGGAAAGTTAGAAGGGGCTATCTGGAGAGTCTGTGTCATTTTGTGTCTTCATCTGTGTCATATTATGGCTATAAATGAACAAATGACCAAAATATCTACAAAGTGGCTATCAACAGTAGAGTCGCTATCTAGTGTTTATTTACCGAGTGTCCTACCGCAGCCGTCGTCGCCCGAAAAAAAAATGCGTAGCGAAATTTGAAATCGTCTATACTCGCAGATACAAAGCATAAAACAACGCTGAAACAGAGTAGATTATACAGTCATGATATAAACTACTGTGTATCATCTTCAGTGGCACATACACATCAGTAGTGATGCTATAATTCGTAATATTTGGCGCCTGGTGACATGACTGCAGGTGGCGACTTGACTGTTATCTACGGTAGTGATTGTTATATAGACTGTCATTTCATTTTTCGTATTAGAGTGGCATTTTTGTGACATGAATTATATTATAGTTGTTGAAATAATGAAGTGTTCGTTAGGTCGACTGTCATTTCTTTTCAGGTATTAGAATGGCTTTTTGTGACTATTATTATAGTTGTTGAAAATTTAATAATGCAGTGATTGTTATCTAGACTGTCATTTCATTTTCGTGTTATAGTGGCATTTTTGTGACCATGAAAATTATTTATAGTTGTTGAAATTATTTTTATGTTGACAGTCATTTCATTTTTAGTGTTATTATATTTCGTGATCATGAATTATAATTGTTGAAAATGTTATGATATTGTGATTGTTATGTCGAGTCATTAATTTTCACTACCGTAGATAACAGTAAGAGATAAGATAAGATTTTCATCCTATCTAGACACTTTGCAAGTACCAACTACAAGGTTATTGACTATACAAAGCGCCGCCACGTCAGCACGAACTAGGCGGACTCGAACCGCTGACCGAATGCACAGGGACGCTGCACATTGCGAGCTCACGTCTCTACCAACCTTGCCACCCTGACGGGCAGATAACAGTAAAGTCGCCACCTGCAGTGATGTCGCCAGCCGCCAAATATTACGAATTATAGCAGCACTACTGATTTTTATGTGCCACTGAAGATGATACACAGTAGTTTATATCATGACTTTATAATCTACCCTGTTTCAGCGTTGTTTTATGCTTTGTAGCTGCAAGTATAGACGGTTTCAAATTTCGCTACGCATTTTTTTTTCGGGCGACGACGACAGCGGTACGACACTCAGTAAATAAACACTAGATGGCGACTCTACTGTTGTAGCCACTTTGTAGATATTTTTGTAATTTGTTCATTTATGGAACATACTATGACACAGATGAAGACACAAAATGACACAGACTCTCCAGATAGCCCCTTCTAACTGTCCTGAAATCATGGATGTAGAAATGTAAGTATTAACGCCACCACACGTCTGTAAACAGAAAAAAAAGTTGTCCTGGCGACTTAACTGTTATCTACGGTACTCAGTTTGGCATGAAAGGCAGCGCTCAATGGGGAGTTTTCGAAGCTAAGCCGCCAGATGTCTCTCGCGCATCTCACATCCTCTGCTCTGTGAGGCTGAATGATCTATCATTTACCGTAAATTCTCTGTACTTCTTTGGGACATATCAGAATTACCCTTCAATACAACAACTGAAACAGTTCTTAATAAAAAATGTAGTTTATCATTTTATTTGTGAGCACTTGGTGAAAATATTGGCAAAACAATTGAATACTTGAAAACTCAATCTTTAAAAATCGTCTTTTCATAAAAAAAACACAAGTTCAAGCAGAATAAGGCTTCAGGAAATATCTACTTGTATGTAAGCATTCACTGAGTACGTATTTTGGGTGTATATGTCTCTCTTACGACGAACATTTAACCAAAACAGAGTGTGGCGTTCAGCATCTCCACAGAAACCATCCCGCTGGCAGGATCTGCTATCACCCACTTTCCTGTTGACACGACACAGGGAGGGACAGCTCAGCGCCTTATCGCCACAGCGCCGCTCCTTACCTCACAGCTCATATCACTGATACTCCTAACTTCTCAATACCACAGGCTACATGTCATCCTAACTATCATCACCCGCTTATCTCATCACACTCTCTATCCTCTACTGGAATATTCGTGGCATCCGCTCCCACATACCGTTTCCCACATAAAGAAGACTTTCGTCTCCTTATTTCGTGCTTTGACTGACTTGTGTTGTGTTGGGGCAGAGCGGAGTGGCGCGTGTAGTTACGTGACAGACGTGCAGTCACTATGTACTGTGGGTAGTAGTAGTTGGGGTAATAAAGCCGTGCACAACAGTAAATGTCTCCTTGCAGTCCTTTCCGTCTCCTCCATAGCCCCGAGCCGTTAGTGTGACGAAGTTTGAGAGGGGTGGGTTGCCCCCACCCTCCTTCGTTACAATAGGATAAACCAGAGGACATAGGGTATTCAGAGGGAAGGGTTGATTGATTGATTCAGAGGGAAAGATTGAGGTGGAGGGGCTTAGAGTACGCGGCGGGGGAAATAGTAAACAAGACCATGTATTGTCTTCGATAGAGGACTGTTCGTTGAGGTGCCAAGCACTTAAATTACTTCTTGGTTAAATGTTCGTCGTAAGAGAGACATATACACCCAAAATAGGTACTCAGTGAATGCTTACATACAATTAGATATTTCCTGAAGCCTCATTCTGCTTGAACTTGTGTTTTTTTATGAAAAGACGATTTTTAAAGATTGAGTTTTCAAGTATTCAATTGTTTTGCCAATATTTTCACCAAGTGCTCACAAATAAAATGATAAACTACATTTTTTATTAAGAACTGTTTCAGTTGTTGTATTGAAGGGTAATTCTGATATGTCCCAAAGAAGTACAGAGAATTTACGGTAAATGATAGATCATTCAGCCTCACAGAGCAGAGGATGTGACAGCCTGAGAGACAGGCTTGAGCGTGAGCTTATTAGAAAACTCCCCATAATAGCCTCTCATGATTTTAGTAGAAGGAAAGTGGCAAAAAGACAATACACCAAGTTAGTTTGTATTATGCTTTTCTTACGCTGTTTCAATAAGTGGGTGTGCTTTTGTGTCTGCTGTACAATGAAGGAAAGTGGCAAAAAAAATACTCGTTAGTTAGTTTGTGATGACTTTCTTACGCTGTCTCAATAAGTTGGTGTGTTTGTGCGTCTGTTGTATAATTCGTCAATGGAATTCGCGAGTTACTATGAGTTTGTCCTTGAGTTTCATAACACTAATACGAAGACCAGACAAATGTTGACACCTAATTTGAGCGTTTTTGTAGACTTGGCTTTGAAAATTCTCCGCTACACTTTGGTTTCAAGCCACGGAATGGAAAAAAAATACATGAAAAATTTTCCTATACTTAAAAATTGAGCTTCTATTGAGATTAAGGTTCTAAATTAACCCAAGAAAAGTTTCGCCACACTTAAATATCGAGCTTCTAAATTGACTCAAGAAAAGCTTCGCCACACTTAAATATCGAGCTTCTAAATTGACCCAAGAAAAGCTTCGCCACACTTAAATATCGAGCTTCTAAATTGACTCAAGAAAAGCTCGCCCTTAACGACTCTAATACCAGAAAACTTCGCCCACTAATTCGAGCTTCTAAATTAACCCATGAAAAGCTTCGCCACACTTAAATATCGAGCTTCTAAATTGACCCAAGAAAAGCTTCGCCACACTTAGATATCGAGCTTCTAAATTAACCCATGAAAAGCTTCGCCACACTTAAATGTCGAGCTTCTAAATTAAACCATGAAAAGCTTCGCCAGACTTAGATATCGAGCTTCTAAATTGACCCATGAAAAGTGGGCCACACTTAAATATTGAGCTTCTAATTTAGCCTATGGAAAGTTTTGCATCACTAATGTATCAAACCACACAATTATTTCCAAACCGAGATAACCATTAAGAACTACCGGTTACTTTTGCTTCTAAAATATAACCCACCAGGAACACAACCCAAGTATTCTCAGCGTAAAGATACAACGTAGCGCCTCGAGGATTTCAGACTGACAACACCCTCTCTTGTGTCCACTTGTACTGAGCCGTCACCGATGCTTTTCTGTATTGTGTGTTGTGTGTGTGTTACGTGTGTGTGTGTGTGTGTGTGTGTGTGTGTGTGTGTCTGTGTGTGTGTGTGTGTGTTGTGTTACGTGTGTGTGTGTGTGTGTGTGTGTGTGTGTCTGTGTGTGTGTGTGTGTTGTGTGTGTCTGTGTGTGTGTGTGTGTTGCGTGTTTGTGTGTGTGTGTGTGTGTGTGTGTTGCGTGTTTGTGTGTGTGTGTGTGTGTGCGTGTGTGTGTGTTACGTGTTTGTGTGTGTGTGTGTATTGTGTTACGTGTGTGTGTGTGTATTGTGTTACGTGTGTGTGTGTGTGGGGTGTATTGTGTGTGTGTGTGTGTGTGTGTGTGTGTGTGTGTGTGTGTGTGTGTTGTGTGTGTGTGTGTGTGTGTGTGTGTGTGTGTGTGTGGTGTGTGGTGTGTGTGTGTGTGTGTGGTGTGTGTGTGTGTGTGTTGTGTGTGTGTGTGTTGTGTGTGTGTGTGTGTTGTGTGTGTGTGTGTGTGTGTGTGTGTTGTGTGGTGTGTGGTGTATTGTGTGTTATGTATGTCCTTCCTGAGTCCCTCCGTGTTCTCATGTTTGATAGAAGCGAAGAAACGACAGTCTACTGATGAGGATTGGTTCATTGGATAGTTAGAGAGACAAAGAGAGAGACAGACAGGCAGGCAGGCAGGTAGGCAGGCAGGCAGACAGGCAGGCAGGCAGGCAGGCAGGCAGGCAGGCAGGCAGAGGCAGGCAGGCAGCAGGCAGGCAGGCAGGCAGGCAGGCAGCAGGCAGGCAGGCAGGCAGGCAGGCAGAGGCAGCAGGCAGGCAGGCAGGCAGGCAGGCAGGCAGGCAGGCAGGCAGGCAGTAGGCAGACAGGCAGGCAGGCAGGAAGAGGCAGGCAGGCAGGCAGGCAAGGCAGGCAGGCAGGCAGGAGGCAGCAGGCAGGCAGGCAGGCAGGCAGGCAGGCAGGCAGGCAGGCAGGCAGGCAGGCAGGAAAGAAGGCAGGCAGGCAGGCAGGCAGGCAGGCAGAGCAGGCAGGCAGGCAGGCAGGCAGGCAGGCAAGCAAGGCAGGCAGGCAGGCAGGCAGGCAGGCAGGTAGGCAGAAAGGCAGGCAGGCAGGCAAGCAGAGGCAGGCAGGCAGGCAAGCAGGCAGGCAGGCAGGCAGGCAGGCAGAAGTATTAGCACGAACAAGCTAAAATGGCAAAGCTATAGTCTATTTTTTTTATTATGGTCAAAATGCAGTAAGGAAGCCACGCCCCCTGCCTCCCCTTCTATTCTACGGGGCAGCTGATTGGTGCATTCCTCGTATCATCACTACCAATCACAATATCTTCACTACTTAACAGCGGGGTGACCACTGGACAGCAATCTTCACTACAAAGGGTGACAGAATCCGAAATCCCTCTGTAGTGAAGATTGCTCTGTTCAGTGGTCACGCCGTTGTTAAGTAGTGAAGATAGTGTGATGGTAGTGATGATACGAGGAATGCACCAATCAGCTGCCCCGTAGAATAGAAGGGGAGGCAGGGGGCGTGGCTTCCTTACTGCATTTTGACCATAATAACAAAAATAGACTATAGTAGCTAATTTTGTACAAAGAATGCGAACAAAATGTAAGACAAAGAGGCAAAGATCTGCGACACAAAAAAAAAGATAATAATAATAATGACGATGAGGCTACGGAAACAATATATTCATCTTGTAGCTACTTTAAAAATAGAAGAAGAAAAAACTTACCCTACAAGAAAATTAAGTAATCATTCATCTATAATATTCATGTTGTACTTTAAAAACAGACAAAAAACTAGCCCTTCAAGAACATTAAGTAATCATTCATCTATAATATTCATGTTGTACTTTAAAAACAGACAAAAAACTAGCCCTACAAGAACATTAAGTAATCATTCATCTATAATATTCATGTTGTACTTTAAAAAACAGACAAAAAACTAGCCCTACAAGAACATTAAGTAATCATTCATCTATAATATTCATGTTGTACTTTAAAAACAGACAAAAAACTAGCCCTACAAGAACATTAAGTAATCATTCATCTATAATATTCATGTTGTACTTTAAAAACAGACAAAAAACTAGCCCTACAAGAACATTAAGTAATCATTCATCTATAATATTCATGTTGTACTTTAAAAACAGACAAAAAACTAGCCCTTCAAGAACATTAAGTAATCATTCATCTATAATATTCATGTTGTACTTTAAAAACAGACAAAAAACTAGCCCTACAAGAACATTAAGTAATCATTCATCTATAATATTCATGTTGTACTTTAAAAACAGACAAAAACTAGCCCTACAAGAACATTAAGTAATCATTCATCTATAATATTCATGTTGTACTTTAAAAACAGACAAAAACTAACCCTACAAGAACATTAAGTAATCATTC
This sequence comes from Chionoecetes opilio, assembly GCA_016584305.1. Taxonomy (NCBI): domain Eukaryota; kingdom Metazoa; phylum Arthropoda; class Malacostraca; order Decapoda; family Majidae; genus Chionoecetes; species Chionoecetes opilio. The sequence goes on from JACEEZ010019162.1 coordinate 60,187, forward strand.
ATCTATAATATTCATGTTGTACTTAAAAACAGACAAAAACTAGCCCTACAAGACATTAAGTATCATTCATCTATAATATCATGTTGTACTTTAAAACAGACAAAAACTAGCCCTACAAGAACATAAGTAATCATTCATCTATAATTTCATGTTGTACTTTAAACAGACAAAAAACTAGCCTACAAGAACATTAAGTAATCATTCATCTATAATTCATGTTGTACTTTAAAAACAGACAAAAAACTAGCCTACAAGAACATAAGTAATCATTCATCTATAATATTCATGTTGTACTTAAAAAAGACAAAAAACTAGCCCTACAAGAACATTAAGTAATCATTCATCTATAATTCATGTTTACTTTAAAAACAGACAAAAAAACTAGCCCTACAAGAAATTAAGTAATCATTCATCTATAATATTCATCTTGTACTTTAAAAACAGACAAAAAACTAGCCCTACAAGAACATTAAGTAATCATTCATCTATAATATTCATGTTGTACTTTAAAAACAGACAAAAAACTAGCCCTTACAAGAACATTAAGTAATCATTCATCTATAATATTCATGTTGTACTTTAAAAACAGACAAAAAAACTAGCCCTACAAGAACATTAAGTAATCATTCATCTATAATATTCATGTTGTACTTTAAAAACAGACAAAAACTAGCCCTTCAAGAACATTAAGTAATCATTCATCTATAATATTCATGTTGTACTTTAAAAACAGACAAAAAACTAGCCCTACAAGAACATTAAGTAATCATTCATCTATAATATTCATGTTGTACTTTAAAAACAGACAAAAAACTAGCCCTACAAGAACATTAAGTAATCATTCATCTATAATATTCATGTTGTACTTTAAAAACAGACAAAAACTAGCCCTACAAGAACATTAAGTAATCATTCATCTATAATATTCATGTTGTACTTTAAAAACAGACAAAAAACTAGCCCTACAAGAACATTAAGTAATCATTCATCTATAATATTCATGTTGTACTTTAAAAACAGACAAAAAACTAGCCCTTCAAGAACATTAAGTAATCATTCATCTATAATATTCATGTTGTACTTTAAAAACAGACAAAAAACTAGCCCTACAGAAACATTAAGTAATCATTCATCTATAATATTCATGTTGTACTTTAAAAACAGACAAAAAACTAGCCCTACAAGAACATTAAGTAATCATTCATCTATAATATTCATGTTGTACTTTAAAAACAGACAAAAAACTAGCCCTACAAGAACATTAAGTAATCATTCATCTATAATATTCATGTTGTACTTTAAAAACAGACAAAAAACTAGCCCTACAAGAACATTAAGTAATCATTCATCTATAATATTCATGTTGTACTTTAAAAACAGACAAAAAACTAGCCCTTCAAGAATAATAACGTGAAAACCCAAACGGTACTTCAGCAAAACTGTCAACACTTGTATATTTGTTCCCTCCCTCGGCCACTGTTCCCTCGGCGCCCCTGGGAGGTACGCCACAACGCCTGAAGGGAACAGGAGCCCCCAGACCCTTACGCCCCTCCCTATGTCAACACCACGACCTGCCACGCCCTCCCTGCATAGAGTTACCCCCCCCCCCCCTACCTCGAAGGAAAAGGAGAGAGGCTTTGAAGGAATACATAGATACAGGAATACGTAGGAAGAACAGATACCAGGAGAGCTATTGGTCTATAATGAGGGTATCTGCTGTACTACTAACTATCAAACTACATGTAAGAGGACAGTTGGAAAAGGATACCATGCCCCTACCGTAGATAACAGTCAAGTCGCCACCTGCAGTCATGTCGCCAGCCGTCAAATATTACGAATTATAGCATCACTACTGATTTTTATGTGCCACTGAAGATGTTACACAGTAGTTTATATCATGACTGTATAATCTACCCTGTTTCAGCGTTGTTTATGCTTTGTATCTGCAAGTATAACTGTGCGCATTTTGCTTTCTCAAGTTTTTCTTGGCGCAACGACAAACAGTAGTAGCTCATCACCTATCGGGCGACAGGACACAGACTTGCCAGATCTTTCAAACTTGAATAGAATTTGTTTTCACGTTGGCAGAGGAATTTTTATATATCCAAGCATCTTCCGCAGCTAATATATATAGAGCCTTGTTTTACTTTACCTCTAATTTCCCTGAATTCCCCAGAGTGGCGACTCAACTGTTGGGTTAAAATACTAGCTGGCGACTTTACTGTAGTAGGTATAACAACGTCGCCACTCGGTTTTATTTTTATAATTTGTTCATTTATAGCCCTAATATGACGCAGATGAAGACACAAAATGACACAGTCTTTCCAGATAGCCTCTTCTAACTTTCCTGAAATCATGGATGTAGAAATGTAAGTATTAACGCCACCACACGTCTGTAAATAACAAAGAAACGTTTGTCCTGGCGACTTTACTGTTATCTACGGTAAAGGAGAAGATAGAGACATGGAAGTTTCGTAGTGAAGAATGATAGGATGTGAGGTATGCTAACTACAACTACCACTAACACTAATCAATCGGGGGACTTAATAATATAACTCGCGGGACAATATCAAAACCCATTTACTTACCAGTACGCGTCTAGTCTGTTTTTAAATTAAGTTATTGTGCTGGCTTCGTCAACATTGCCTGTGTAATTAGTTCAACTCTGACATAGAATTTTTTTTTTCGGAGATTTGTGATAAAACGCTAACCATTCAGTTTTAAACCGTTGTTTCTTGTTGTCACTTGAGGAGAAAGCTCGAATAGGTTCTCTTGATTAATGATATCAAATCCTCAATATCCGTGTTATACTTCAAATATATGACACGAAACAGCAGAACACAGACAAGATAATAGAAGGTAAATACATAGCTTGGTAATACTAATCCATAGCTACATAATTGTGTACTGTATTGCCAAGGAAATTGCTGTTCAACCTTTGCTGCTGATTTTATTTGTTGCCATAGTTACGTTAGAAGCTCAAGTGTCTGGAAGCAATGATTAGGTAAGGAGCCAATGGAGGAGAGAGAGAGAGAGAGAGAGAGAGAGAGAGAGAGAGAGAGAGAGAGAGAGAGAGAGAGAGAGAGAGAGAGAGAGAGAGAGAGAGAGAGAGAGAGAGAGAGGGAAGAAAGCCAATTACCAGTGATTCTAACATCCTTTTCTCCTCTTCCTTTCCATTTCCTCCTCCTTCCTCTTCCCTCTCTTCAAGGACATGGGAAGAGGAGAAGAGGAGAAGAAGAAGAGGAGGATGAGGAGGAGTTGAATTGAATCGAATTGAATTGAGAGAGAGAGAGAGAGAGAGAGAGAGAGAGGAGAGAGAGAGAGAGAGAGAGAGAGAGAGAGAGAGAGAGAGAGAGAGAGAGAGAGAGAGAGAGAGAGAGAGAGAGTCTAAAGTTGGCCCTTACCGCACCGAATGTTACCTCCGGTGAAAATAACACGGCACAAAAAGTACACTCACGGATATATTTAACGTGACAGACGACAGCGAATCCCTCGAAACTACGCAGGAGGAGGAGGAGGAGGAGGAGGGGAAGAAGGAGGAAGAAGGAGGAAGAGGAGGAGGAGGGGAAGAATAAGGAGGAGGGGAAGAAGGAGGAAGAGGAGGAGGAGGGGAAGAAGGAGGAAGAGGAGGAGGGGAAGAAGGAGGAAGAGGGGAAGAAGAAGGAGGAGAAGGAGAGAAGGAGAAGAACGAGGAGGAGGAGGAGGAGGAGGAATACATAGGAATAACAGACACCAGGAGACCTATTGGTCCATAACGAGGGTATCTGCTGAACTACATACTACAAACTATCAAACTACATGTAAGAGAACCGTTGGTAAAGAATACCATGTCCCTAAAGAAGACATGAACATGGAAGTTTCGTAGTGAAGAATGAGAGGATAATTTTATGATTCAAGCTAACTACAACTACCACTAACACTAATCGTTCCGGGGGTCGTTATAATAAAATTCACAGGACAGTATCAAAACCCACTTTACAGTACGCGTCTATTACTGGAGGAAGACCCTAGGAGGAGGAGGAGAAGAAGGAGGAGGATTACATAGGATTACATAGGAATAACAGACACCAGGAGACCTAATGGTCCATGACGAGGGTATCTGCTGAACTACATACTACTAACTATCAACTACATGTAAGAAAACAGTTGGAAAATGATACCATGTCCCTAAAGAAGATAGGAACATGAAAGTTTCGTAGTGAAGAATGATAGAATATGAAAAATACTAACTACAACTACCACTACCACTACAACTAATCGATCCGGGAGACTATAATATGAATTCGCAGGGCACTATCAATACCCATTTACTTTACAGTGCGCGTCAAGTCTGTTTTTAAAATAGTTATTGTGTTGGCTTCGACAACATTTGCTGATAACTTGTTCCATCGATCAACGACTCTAACATTGAAATACTTTTTACGGAGATCTGTGATGCAACGTTGACCGTTTAGTTTTAAACCATTATTTCTTGTTGTCACTTGAAGAGAAAGCTCGAATAGGTTCTCTTGATTAATGACATCAAATCCTTTTAGGATCTTAAAGGTTACTATCAAGTCCCTACGGATTCTACGATCCTTTAAGGAAAACATATTAAGTTTCCGCAGTCTCTCTTCATAAGATGAATTTCGCAGAGATGGAATTTGTTTGGTTGCTCTTCTTTGCACTGATTCCAATTTGGCTTGATCTTTTACGAAACAGGGCGACCAGAATTGAACGGCATATTCTAAGTGCGGCCTAACCAAAGACGTGTATAATTGTGTCATTACTTTCGGAGTTTAATGTTCAAAGTTGCGTTTAATGAAGCCCAACATCATATTCGCCTTTTTACTGGCAGCTAGGCAATGCGGACTGGTTTTAAGATCGTTACTGATGATGACACCTAAATCCTTTTCCTGCTGTACTTCAGTTAGCGATTTATTTTGCATTTGATAGTTATATTTGAGGTTATCGTTGCCTATATGCATTACTTTACATTTATCGGAATTTAATTTTGATAGCCATTTATCACTCCAATCTGATAGTTTGTCGAGATCACGTTGTAAGAGTTCGCAGTTTTCTCTAGTATATGCTTTACCGCCTAAGTTGGTGTCATCTGCAAATTTCGATATTTTAGATACAAGTCCGCAATCCAGATCCAGTCCAGTCCAGCAAGTTGGCAACACCAAGATCACTGATCTTGTTTTTGCCGATGATGCAGTAATCTTTGCTGAGTCGCTGGAGGTCCTGGTGATGGCTCTCGAGGCGCTGCACGAGGAGGCAAAGCCTTTGGGACTTGAGGTCTCCTGGCTCAAGACCAAGGTCCAGGTGTTTGGAGACTTACTAGAAGAAGCAGTACAGTCTGTTCATGCGTGTGGCGAGGACATTGAGATCTTTGAAAGTTTTACATACCTTGGTAGCGCAGTCCATAATGACGGCGGGTCACGTCAAGAAGTCTTACGGCGGATTGGCATAGCCCACGGTGTTATGGACTCGCTCAGCGGGAGTATTTTGCGCTGTCTTCCCTGTGCGGGAGGCAAGATCCGGTCTTCAAATCGCTTGTGATCCTGTCTACTCTATGGTTTGAGACTGGACACTAAATGTGATTTTAAAGAGACGAATCAATCCTTTTGGTAATAGGGTCCGCAAAATCAGGGGTATCGCGGGGAGATTAGTGTCAAATCAGCGATTGCCCGTGGGAAAATCGAGGCCATTACCTGCATAGTTCGTCAGCCCCAACTTGGGTTTAAGGGGATGTGGCCCCGTCCCCTGAAACCGACCCTTCCCATCGGGGATCTGAAAGAGACACCGGCGTGGAGGGGCCAAGGGGGGCCCCACAAGGCCTCGTGGCGGGGCAAGTTGAGTTTCTTGTCGAGAGCTGCTTGGTAGGGAAAGGAGCCTGTAGGGGAACTCGCGCGTGGTGCCCCTGGGGGTTGGCGCCCCGTGGGTGGGCGGGGACCCCCCCCCGGGGGCCTTGCCCCAATGATTATTGTTTAAATCCAGTCATTGAATATATCAAAAAAAAGAGTGGGCCCAAAGACCGACCCTGAGGCACCCCCTAGTAAACATCAAACCCAAATCAGATCCCTTTCCCATTTATTCTACCCTTGGTTAAATTTAAAAACCAATCCCAATCCATAACCAAATTTTGCTCTCCTAGCCAGTCCCCTTAGCTGGTAAAAAGTCGTTTTGGGGGAACTTTTTCGAAGGCTTTTAAAATCAAGGTTATTTATCCGAGGAAATTTTTTAGCGCCCCAGTTTGATAAAGACATTAAAAAAAATTGAGGTTTGTTAAGCGGGATTCTTATTTCGAAACCATGCGGGATTTTAGTTTGAGTTATTTTCATCGAAAAGCATATTTTTTTCCGCAATATTTTTTTCAAAAAGTTTAACAAACCAGACTTTTGAAAAATTGGGGGATAATTACTTGTGAGGTCTTACTCCCTTTCTTAAATATCGGGGGTAACATTAGCTAATTTCCACATACAGGAACATTTTGTCCCTTGCGATTTATTAGAATAATCTTTAAAGGGACGAAAGTTTGACTGTGACATTCGGAATAGTCCGGGCGAATTTTCCCCCCCCACGGATTTTCTGGGTAAGTTTTTGAAATACTTTTTATATTTCGTCCACGTTTTTTTCTCTTATTACCCGTCTATCCCTTTTTAGTCCCCCATACTGTTTATGGTTTTTGGTAATGGATTTTGCTTCTTTAATAAATCCCCCTTAAAATTTCATTGAGTACGAACGCCCTCTCTTATTATCATTTCCCAAGGTTTATTTTTCTTCAGGGCCAATACTTGTTTTGACGTTTTTTTTTATTCGAACGTTTGAAAGAAACCTTTCGGGTTTTATTTGGATTCTTTGCAATTTTTTTTTTATACTCCCCGCTTTTTAGATTAATTGTCCTTTGCAGCGACGTTTTTTTGTCATTGTAACTCTTAATCGCAGTCGCATTTTATCGTTTGTAAACTTTTTACGCTCGGCGCTTTTGCCAAAGATTTGTTGGGGCTATTTTACCAAATGGGGCGTTTTTTTTATTCAAAAAAGTTTTCCTGGGAAAAATGTTTTTTCCCACCACATTGGGGGTTTATTTTTGAAAACATTCAAAATGTTTTTTTGGGGTTTTTTTTACCATTAGTAGGTCAAACCCTTCAATTCGCTTTTTAAACCCCCTTTATCTTCGTGAAATCCTTTATTATAATTTGGACTAAAACCGATTTTTCTGGATGTCTACATTTCAATTTTGCCGCATCTGTTAACCCGTGATCACTGTTTGCCAAATGTTCACCTAATTGCGTAATCAATCAATCAAAGTCGGTTTGGGGAAAACTA
>JACEEZ010019162.1:70000-72500 GCA_016584305.1 Chionoecetes opilio
ACTTCTTCTTCTTCTTCTTCTTCTCCTTGTGTTTATTAGTGTGTGATAAGTTACAATTTTTATTTCTTTTGTGATCCGTAGATTGTTGTACAGGTGTGTGTGTGTGTGTGTGTGTGTGTGTGTGTGGTGTGTGTCCTGTTTAGATTATGAAGTACTAGGAAAAGCAAACAGACTCTTGATATATTGCCGAAAGGAGTGACTGACTGACTGACTGACGGACTGACTGACTGACTGACTGACTGACTGACTGACTGATTCGATAACTGACTGACCGATTGACTTAGCAACTAAATGGCTGACTAAAAAAATGTGATAGATGCCTGAAATACATAGAAAATGATGATACTAATAATGATAATAATTCTAATGATGATAATGATAATAATGATGTCGGGACACTTTGACATAATAATAATAATAATGATGATGACAACAGTAATGACAATAAGCATCAAAATCCACGTTACAATGCAATACATACATACAGACAGACATGCATACACACAAAAGCGAAAGAAGAGAGAGAGAGAGAGAGAGAGAGAGAGAGAGAGAGAGAGAGAGAGAGAGAGAGAGAGAGAGAGAGAGAGAGAGAGAGAGAGAGAGAGAGAGAGAGAGTTTTTGAAACAAGAGAGAGGTGGGAGGTGTTGAAACAACTTCAACAAGTTGATCCCAAGAAAGCGCTGGGACCAGATAGTATCAGCCCTCACCTGATTAAAAGATGTGCCTCACAACTTGCTGTGCCTCTTGCTACCATCTTCCGGGAATGCCTTTCATCTCAGCAGTGGCCATCTGAGTGGAAAGTGGCGAGAATCTGTGCTATCCACAAAAAGAAGAGCAGAGGCGATACTCAGAACTACCGCCCCATCATTTCCCTCCTTTCCGTTGTTGAGAAAGTTCTTGAGTCCATCATTGCCTCCAAAATCACTACATTTTTTGACGCTCACTGCTTGCTAAATTCACGGCAATTCGGCTTCCGACAGGGGAGATCCGCAGCAGACCTTCTTCTCCTGCACTCAGCAGCATGGAACCACTCCCTAGATCGGGGCGAAGACACCTTCGTCGTCGCCCTTGACATCGCTGGTGCCTTTAATAGGGTGTGGGATCAGGGCATCACTACGAAGCTGAGAAGCCTGGGGATCTGCGGTGACCTGTTACACCTCCTGCAAGATTACCTCCACGAAAGAACTCTGCGCGTGGTGGTGAATGGTCACACCTCTGAAAATGCTATCAAAGCCAGTGTCCCTCAAGGAAGTGTACTCGGGCCATTACTATGTAACGTCTACTTCAACGACATCCTGCAGCTGATTCCTGAGGCAAGAGCGTACGCAGACGACTGTACTCTCACATTCACCTGTGAGAGGAGTGACCGCCACAACACAGTCATTCGTATCAACCAGGCACTGCAGAGCATCGCCTCCTGGGGCAAGAGATGGCAAGTCACCTTTGCACCAGACAAGACCCAAGCCGTCCTCATCTCCCGCAGGCAAGATGCAGTCAACTGGGACCAACACGCCATTCTCCTGGAAGGCAGAAAAATACACATCCAGGATTCAGTCAACATTCTAGGGGTGGAGTTCGACTCTGGCCTCACATACACCAGCCACGTCAGGAAGGTCGCCAAGGATGCTGCCTGGAAACTGAGCTGCATCCGACGCGTCGCGCACCTCCTGGACGCTCAGGGAGTCGGCACATTCTACAAGTCACAAGTCCGCTCCCTGATGGAATACTCGCCCCTCGCATGGTCCTCCTGCCCCCCGTCATACCTCGGCCTCCTTGACCGGGTTCAAGCCAGAGCCCAGCGGCTGGCCCAGCTGAAAGCCCCTGAGGCTGCTGCACAGATCATTCAACCTCTCCAGCAGCGGCGTGACGTGGCAGGCATGTGCGTCATGTACAAGGCTCACAGGATGCAACTCCTACAACTAGCAGAGCTGCGCCTCAACCCACGGGCCAGGCCCTCCCATTCTACCCGTGCGGCCCACAACATCGACCATCAGGTGACTGTGCCCTTCGCGAGAACGGAACATTACCTCCGCTCCTTCCTACCCCGCTATGGTCGACTATGGAACACCTTGGTGCGCCAGACCGACCTGCACCTCGCCACTTCCCTGCACGCCTTCAAATCGGGCGTAAATGCCTGGCTGCAAGCGGAACTAACGCAATAGAAACATGTAATAAAAATAATGACTAAACATTTGTATTATAAGATTAATGTTATACATTAGTATAATTTATTTATATATACGTGTATCAATGTATTAGTATACTTACTTTATATTATGTGTATTAGCGTATAGTTGTTAGTATAATTTATTAATCACTCGTGTATCAGTATTAGTTTATAATAGAGAATTGTTGTACTTTTTCCATATTATTTGTATAATTATTGTCATGAATAAAATATAATACTGCTACCGTAGAGTAGAGTCCTTGGCGTCCCAGTCAGGACTTTAGCACATCAACTCCCCTTCTGTTTTCAATGTATTATGTTTTTAAAAAAAAA
>JACEEZ010019162.1:85000-87500 GCA_016584305.1 Chionoecetes opilio
AATGAAACTCTAACCACAGTCAATGAAGCTCTAACCACAGTCAATGAAACTCTAACCACAGTCAATGAAGCTCTAAACACAGTCAATGAAACTAACCACAGTCAATGAAGCTCTAACCACAGTCAATGAAACTCTAACCACAGTCAATGAAGCTCTAACCACAGTCAATGAAACTCTAACCACAGTCAATGAAACTCTAACCACAGTCAATTAAACTAAACACAGTCAATGAAGCTCTAACCACAGACAATGAAACTCTAACCACAGTCAATGAAGCTCTAACCACAGTCAATGAAACTCTAACCACAGTCAATGAAACTCTAACCACAGTCAATGAAACTCTAACCACAGTCAATGAAACTAAACACAGTCAATGAAACTCTAACAACAGTCAATGAAACTCTAACCACAGTCAATGAAGCTCTAACCACAGTCAATGAAGCTCTAACTACAGTCAATGAAACTCTAACCACAGTCAATGAAACTAAACACAGTCAATGAAACTCTAACAACAGTCAATGAAACTCTAACCACAGTCAATGAAGCTCTAACCACAGTCAATGAAGCTCTAACCACAGTCAATGAAACTCTAACCACAATCAATGAAGCTCTAACCACAGTCAATGAAGCTCTAACCACAGTCAATGAAACTCTAACCACAGTCAATGAAACTCTGACCACAGTCAATGAAACTCTAACCACAGTCAATGAAGCTCTAACCACAGTCAATGAAGCTCTAACCACCGTCAATGAAGCTCTAACCACAGTCAATGAAGCTCTAACCACAGTCAATGAAACTCTAACAACAGTCAATGAAGCTCTAACCACAGTCAATGAAACTCTAACCACAGTCAATGAAGCTCTAACCACAGTCAATGAAACTCTAACCACATTCAATAAAGCTCTAACCACAGTCAATGAAACTCTAACCACAGTCAATGAAACTCTGACCACAGTCAATGAAACTCTAACCACAGTCAATGAAGCTCTAACCACAGTCAATGAAGCTCTAACCACAGTCAATGAAGCTCTAACCACAGTCAATGAAACTCTAACCACAGTCAATGAAACTCTAACCACAGTCAATGAAACTCTAACCACAGTCAATGAAACTCTAACCACAGTCAATGAAACTAACCACAGTCAATGAAACTCTAACCACAGTCAATGAAGCTCTAACCACAGTCAATGAAACTCTAACCACAGTCAATTAAGCTCTAACCACAGTCAATGAAGCTCTAACCACAGTCAATGAAACTAAACACAGTCAATGAAACTAAACACAGTCAATGAAACTCTAACCACAGTCAATGAAACTCTAACCACAGTCAATGAAACTAAACACAGTCAATGAAACTCTAACCACAGTCAATGAAACTCTAACCACAGTCAATGAAGCTCTAACCACAGTCAATGAAACTCTAACAACAGTCAATGAAACTCTAACCACAGTCAATGAAACTCTAACCACAGTCAATGAAACTCTGACCACAGTCAATGAAGCTCTAACCACAGTCAATGAAGCTCTAACTACAGTCAATGAAACTCTAACCACAGTCAATGAAGCTCTAACCACAGTCAATGAAACTCTAACCACAGTCAATGAAACTCTAACCACAGTCAATGAAGCTCTAACTACAGTCAATGAAACTCTAACCACAGTCAATGAAGCTCTAACCACAGTCAATGAAACTCTAACCACAGTCAATGAAGCTCTAACCACAGTCAATGAAACTCTAACCACAGTCAATGAAACTCTAACCACAGTCAATGAAGCTCTAACCACAGTCAATGAAGCTCTAACTACAGTCAATGAAACTCTAACCACAGTCAATGAAGCTCTAAACACAGTCAATGAAGCTCTAACCACAGTCAATGAAACTAACCACAGTCAATGAAGCTCTAACCACAGTCAATGAAGCTCTAACCACAGTCAATGAAACTCTAACAACAGTCAATGAAGCTCTAACCACAGTCAATGAAGCTCTAACCACAGTCAATGAAGCTCTAACCACAGTCAATGAAGCTCTAACCACAGTCAATGAAACTCTAACCACAGTGAATACAATTTCTGAACCCTTATAGTAGTACCCCGTAGATAAAAATACAACAGTGGAGCGTGCGTATGTAAACAAAGGCTGCTATTTTCACTAGTTATATAGCAACATGAAGGTAAGAAAAGAAGAGAAGTAGCGGAAGAAAAAAAGGGAAAGCCGAGATCACTTAACCAAAACAAAAAAAAAACGACTCCCTTAAAAAAAATTGACAAGAATAAAAGGAAGACGAGAGAGAGAGAGAGAGAGAGAGAGAGAGAGAGAGAGAGAGAGAGAGAGAGAGAGAGAGAGAGAGAGAGAGAGAGAGAGAGAGAGAGAGAGAGAGAGAGAGAGAGAGAGAGGAAAAAATGGACTTCTCTTCAGCTCGTTTCCATCAGCATCATGTCTTCACTCTTATTGAATGTTTTGATAGTGGTTTAAAAGGCATAATTATCTCTCTTTAGTGT
>JACEEZ010019162.1:90000-105000 GCA_016584305.1 Chionoecetes opilio
GGAGTTATGGTGAGGTTATGTTAGTAATTTTAGGAGTTATGGTGAGGTTATGTTAGTAATTTTAGAGGTTATAGTGAGGTTATGTTAGTAATTTTAGGAGTTATGGTGAGGTTATGTTAGTAATTTTAGGGGTTATGGTGAGGTTATGTTAGTAATTTTAGGGGCTATGGTGAGGTTATGTTAGTAATTTTAGGAGTTATAGTGAGGTTATGTTAGTAATTTTAGGGGTTATGGTGAGGTTGTGTTAGTAATTTTAGGGGTGATAGTGAGGTTATGTTAGTAATTTTAGGGGTTACAGTGAGGTTATGTTAGTAATTTTAGGGGTTATGGTGAGGTTATGTTTGTAATTTTAGGGGTTATGGTGAGGTTATGTTTGTAATTTTAGGGGTTATGGTGAGGTTATGTTTGTAAATTTAGGGGTTATGGTGAGGTTATGTTAGTAATTTTAGGGGTTATAGTGAGGTTATGTTAGTAATTTTAGGGGTTATGGTGAGGCTATGTTAGTAATTTTAGGGTTATGGTGAGGTTATGTTAGTAATTTTAGGGGTTATGGTGTGGTTATGTTTGTAATTTTAGGGGTTATAGTGAGGTTATGTTAGTAATTTTAGGGGTTATAGTGAGGTTATGTTTGTAATTTCAGGGGTTATAGTGAGGTTATGTTAGTAATTTTAGGGGTTATGGTGAAGTTAGGTTAGTTACTTTTAAGGGGTTATAGTGAGGTTAGGTTAGTAATTTTAGGGGTTATGGTGAGGTTATGTTAGTAATTTTAGGGGTTATAGTGAGGTTAGGTTAGTTACTTTTAAGGGGTTATGGTGAGCTTATGTTAGTAATTTTAGGGGTTATAGTGAGGTTAGGTTGGTAACTTTTAAAGGGTTATAGTGAGGTTAGGTTGGTAACTTTTAAGGGGTTATAGTGAGGTTAGGTTAGTAATTTTCGGGGTTATAGTGAGGTTAGGTTAGCAATTTTAGGGGTTATAGTGAGGCTATGTTAGTTACTTTTAAGGGATATAGTGAGGTGAGGTTAGTAATTTTCGGGGTTATAGTGAGGTTAGGTTAGCAATTTTAGGGGTTATAGTGAGGTTATGTTAGTTACTTTTAAGGGTTATAGTGAGGTTAGGTTAGTAATTTTAGGGGGTTATATTGAGGTTAGGTTAGTTACTTTTAAGGGGTTATAGTGAGGTTAGGTTAGTAATTTTAGGGGTTATAGTGAGGTTATGTTAGTAATTTTAGGAGTTATGGTGAGGTTATGTTAGTAATTTTAGAGGTTATAGTGAGGTTATGTTAGTAATTTTAGGAGTTATGGTGAGGTTATGTTAGTAATTTTAGGGGTTATGGTGAGGTTATGTTAGTAATTTTAGGGGCTATGGTGAGGTTATGTTAGTAATTTTAGGAGTTATAGTGAGGTTATGTTAGTAATTTTAGGGGTTATGGTGAGGTTGTGTTAGTAATTTTAGGGGTGATAGTGAGGTTATGTTAGTAATTTTAGGGGTTACAGTGAGGTTATGTTAGTAATTTTAGGGGTTATGGTGAGGTTATGTTTGTAATTTTAGGGGTTATGGTGAGGTTATGTTTGTAATTTTAGGGGTTATGGTGAGGTTATGTTTGTAAATTTAGGGGTTATGGTGAGGTTATGTTAGTAATTTTAGGGGTTATAGTGAGGTTATGTTAGTAATTTTAGGGGTTATGGTGAGGCTATGTTAGTAATTTTAGGGGTTATGGTGAGGTTATGTTAGTAATTTTAGGGGTTATGGTGTGGTTATGTTTGTAATTTTAGGGGTTATAGTGAGGTTATGTTAGTAATTTTAGGGGTTATAGTGAGGTTATGTTTGTAATTTCAGGGGTTATAGTGAGGTTATGTTAGTAATTTTAGGGGTTATGGTGAAGTTAGGTTAGTTACTTTTAAGGGGTTATAGTGAGGTTAGGTTAGTAATTTTAGGGGTTATGGTGAGGTTATGTTAGTAATTTTAGGGGTTATAGTGAGGTTGGGTTAGTTACTTTTAAGGGGTTATGGTGAGCTTATGTTAGTAATTTTAGGGGTTATAGTGAGGTTAGGTTGGTAACTTTTAAAGGGTTATAGTGAGGTTAGGTTGGTAACTTTTAAGGGGTTATAGTGAGGTTAGGTTAGTAATTTTCGGGGTTATAGTGAGGTTAGGTTAGCAATTTTAGGGGTTATAGTGAGGCTATGTTAGTTACTTTTAAGGGATATAGTGAGGTGAGGTTAGTAATTTTCGGGGTTATAGTGAGGTTAGGTTAGCAATTTTAGGGGTTATAGTGAGGTTATGTTAGTTACTTTTAAGGGTTATAGTGAGGTTAGGTTAGTAATTTTAGGGGGTTATATTGAGGTTAGGTTAGTTACTTTTAAGGGGTTATAGTGAGGTTAGGTTAGTAATTTTAGGGGTTATAGTGAGGTTAGGTTAGTAATTTTAGGGGTTATGGTGAGGTTAGGTTAGTTACTGTTAAGGGGTTATAGTGAGGCTGGGTTAGTTACTTTTAAGGGGTTATGGTGAGGTTAGGTTAGTAATTTTAGGGGTTATAGTGAGGTTAGGATGGTAACTTTTAAGGGGTTATAGTGAGGTTAGGTTGGTAACTTTTAAGGGTTATAGTGAGGTTAGGTTAGTTACTTTTAAGGGGTTAAGTGAGGTTAGGTTAGTAATTTTAGGGGTTATGGTGAGGTTAGGTTAGTTACTCTTAGGGGTTATGGTGAGGTTATGTTAGTAATTTTAGGAGTTATGGTGAGGTTAGGTTAGTTACTTTTAAGGGGTTATAGTGAGGTTAGGATGGTATCTTTTAGAGGGTTATAGTGAGGTTAGGTTAGTTACTTTTAGGGGTTATAGTGATGCTAGGTTAGTAATTTTAGGGGTTTTAGTGAGGTTGGGTTAGTTACTTTTAAGGGGTTATGGTGAGGTTATGTTAGTAATTTTAGGGGTTATAGTGAGGTTAGGTTAGTAATTTTAGGGGTTATAGTGAGGTTAGGTTAGTAATTTTAGGGGTTATAGTGAGATTATGTTGGGGAGGCTCAGAGGCGGCGGCACTAGTAGGTAAATGAAGAATAAGTGTAAGTAAGTTCAAAGGAAGGGCTGATTACCTTATGTTGACTTAACCCCTTGAGACCCAGAACGTAATTTTCATCGTAATTTGGGTACCATTATACGATTTCTAGTTAATATATGCAATAATTTATAGATATGACCTGTTTAGTATCCTTGTCCACTAACTAATTTGGTATATTTAGTTAGTTTGCGTAATTTTATGGCTAACAACAGACGATTTTATATAGCAAAGGAGAGATCTGGGCGTGAAGGGAGAGAGAGAGAGAGAGAGAGAGAGAGAGAGAGAGAGAGAGAGAGAGAGAGAGAGAGAGAGAGAGAGAGAGAGAGAGAGAGGTAAGAGGGAGGAAAAACACGCTCTCTTATTTTGTCTTTTTCTTGTTTTCTTGTCTTTTTTGTCTTACTTGTGGCAGTAGTGAATGAAGACTAAACTCTGTAAGCTCTTGTTTTTGTCTTTCTCTCCTGCTATTTTTTCTTCTCTGACGTTTTCCGCGACTCATTCAACAAAAAAATATAGTAAGAAGACAGCATGTTTTTTCCTCCACTCTGAACCCTTCACGCCCAGATCTTTCCTTTGCTATATGAAACCGTCTGTTATTAGCCATAAAGCTACGAAAAAGTAACTAACTAAACTAAATGGGCTAATGGACGAGGATATTAAACAGGTCATATCTATATAATATTGCTTATGTTCATTAAAATCGTCGAATGGTGGTTATATTACAATGGAAATACGTTCTGGGCCTCAAGGGGTTAAATCAACGTGACTTCCCTATTTCTCTTTCTCTTCCTTCTCTGACGTTTTTCGTGAGTACCTACGACAAAAAACCCATGCAAGAAAAAAAGACAGAATAAGGAAGCGTGTTTTACCTACGACAACTTACCTACCCATCAAGAAAAAAAGACGAAATAAGGAAGCGTGTTTTACCTACGACAGTACACTCTTAGAAAAAAAGGGTAGGAAAAGGGCAGAAAAAGGGTGTTTGTAGTGATGAAATACTGCTTCCCTTTTTCTACCTTTACAAATATACCCTTTTGTAACCCTAAATATACCCTTTTCCAACTGCAAATATACCCTTTTCCAACCCAAATATACCCTTTCTCAACCCTCTCGTCTGAAAAGGGTAGATAAAGGGTAGATGAAGGGTATAATTGGCAGCATCTACCCTCCAGCCTGGACATAGGGTTTTAAAAGGGTAGTGATGGTGCGATGTAACAATTCGACCCTTAATGTACCCCTTATTTCTGAGAATGTACCTACCCATCCAAGAAAAAAAGAAAAAATAAGGAAGCGTGTTTTTCCTCTACTATTAAATCAGCACGAGACTTGAAAACTCTCTTCATTTGGTCTTTCTCTCTTTCTCTTTTTCTTTCTCTGACGTTTTTGTTACTACCACAGAAACCCACCCAAGAATAAAAGACAGACAAAATAAGAAGGGGTGTTTTTCCCTCCCCTTTTAAATCAACATGAGGCCTGAAAACTTTGTAAGCTCTTTATTTTGTCTTTCCCTCTCCTCTTTCTCTGACGTTTTTCGTGTGACGCATTGCACAGAAACCCCAACCCAAAAAAGTATAACAATAAGGAAGCGTGTTTTTCCTCTACTCAATATTCCTCTACTATAATCAGCACGAGACTTGAAAACTCTCTTCTACTCTTAAACTACTCTTAAACTACTCTCTTCATTTTGTCTTTCTCTCTTTATCTTTTTCTTTCTCTGACGTTAAGTGTAAGTAAGTTCAAAGGAAGGACTGATTACCTTATGTTGATTCAAAAGTGGAGGGAAGGGGAGGGAAAAACACGCTGTCTTATTTTTTGTGATTTTTTTTTCTTGGGTGAGGTTTCTGTGGTAGGGAGTCTCGAAAAACGTCAGAGGAGGAGAAAGAGAAATAGGGGAGTTGGGTTTCTATTATTATTGTCTTTTTTTGGCGTGTTTCTGTAGAATGCGTCACGAACAGGGGAGGCGAAAGAATCAGAATCAGAATCAGAAATTTTATTTCCATTTTACAATGGTTATTCTTCTACATCTTATACGTATAATACAATAATGCGAATATCAAATCGAACATGTAACGCCATACCTGAGAGAGCTCAAGTGGCTAAAGGTAAAGGAAAGATATAAGTACGAGCTTGGCCTTACTGTTTATAATATAATCTATAAAAAATTACCATGTTGGTTGTTCCCACTACCCATGGTAAGAGAGACACATAATGTAAACACAAGACATCAGCACCAGCTGTACGTTCCCAAAACAAACACCTACACAGGAGACAGGTCAGTGCTGGTGTCTGCACCTCAACTATGGAACAGTCTTCCTACTCACATTAAGAACACCAAATGTATGTCTACTTTTAAAAAGAAGCTTACAAGCTATCTTTTAATGCATGACCATTAACTTTACTTGATTTTATGACATTTATATGATTACACACCTTTGTATAACTATTTTATCATTATACCTTTTTCTTACTTTTAAATGACAACATACTTGTGTAGGACTATTTTTACTATTTATTATTTTATTTTATTTTATTTTATTTTATTTTATTTTATTTTATTTTATTTTATTATTTACTATTCTATGATTTTACTATTTTAATGTGTGTACACACTTGCGTGTTTTATTGTATGTTTAAGATTTTACTTTGTATTTGATATTCGCATTATTGTATTATACGTATAAGATGTAGAAGAATAACCATTGTAAAATGGAAATAAAATTTCTGATTCTGATTCTGATTCTGAAAGAGACAGCATTAAAAGCTTATAGAGTTGAGAAAGACAGCATTAAAAGCTTATAGAGTTGAGAAAGACAGCATTAAAAGCTTATAGAGTTGAGAAAGACAGCATTAAAAGCTTATAGAGTTGAGAAAGAGACAGCATTAAAAGCTTATAGAGTTGAGAAAGACAGCATTAAAAGCTTATAGAGTTGAGAAAGACAGCATTAAAAGCTTATAGAGTTGAGAAAGACAGCATTAAAAGCTTATAGAGTTGAGAAAGACAGCATTAAAAGCTTATAGAGTTGAGAAAGACAGCATTAAAAGCTTATAGAGTTGAGAAAAAGACAGCATTAAAAGCTTATAGAGTGGAGAAAGACAGCATTAAAAGCTTATAGAGTTGAGAAAAAGACAGCATTAAAAGCTTATAGAGTGGAGAAAGAGACAGCATTAAAAGCTTATAGAGTGGAGAAAGAGACAGCATTAAAAGCTTATAGAGTTGAGAAAGAGACAGCATTAAAAGCTTATAGAGTTGAGAAAGAGACAGCATTAAAAGCTTATAGAGTGGAGAAAGAGACAGCATTAAAAGCTTATAGAGTGGAGAAAGACAGCATTAAAAGCTTATAGAGTTGAGAAAGACAGCATTAAAAGCTTATAGAGTGGAGAAAGAGACAGCATTAAAAGCTTATAGAGTTGAGAAAGACAGCATTAAAAGCTTATAGAGTTGAGAAAAAGAGCATTAAAAGCTTATAGAGTTGAGAAAGACAACATTAAAAGCTTATAGAGTTGAGAAGGACAGCATTAAAAGCTTATAGAGTGGAGAAAGACAGCATTAAAAGCTTATAGAGTTGAGAAAGACAGCATTAAAAGCTTATAGAGTTGAGAAAGACAACATTAAAAGCTTATAGAGTTGAGAAAGACAGCATTAAAAGCTTATAGAGTTGAGAAAGACAACATTAAAAGCTTATAGAGTTGAGAAAGACAGCATTAAAAGCTTATAGAGTTGAGAAAGACAACATTAAAAGCTTATAGAGTTGAGAAAGACAGCATTAAAAGCTTATAGAGTTGAGAAAGAGACAGCATTAAAAGCTTATAGAGTTGAGAAAGAGACAACATTAAAAGCTTATAGAGTTGAGAAAGAGACAGCATTAAAAGCTTATAGAGTTGAGAAAGACAGCATTAAAAGCTTATAGAGTTGAGAAAGAGACAGCATTAAAAGCTTATAGAGTTGAGAAAGAGACAACATTAAAAGCTTATAGAGTTGAGAAAGAGACAACATTAAAAG
This sequence comes from Chionoecetes opilio, assembly GCA_016584305.1. NCBI lineage: Eukaryota > Metazoa > Arthropoda > Malacostraca > Decapoda > Majidae > Chionoecetes > Chionoecetes opilio. The sequence continues at coordinate 97,048 of JACEEZ010019162.1, forward strand.
CTTATAGAGTTGAGAAAGAGACAACATTAAAAGCTTATAGAGTTGAGAAAGAGACAGCATTAAAAGCTTATAGAGTGGAGAAAGAGACAGCATTAAAAGCTTATAGAGTTGAGAAAGACAGCATTAAAAGCTTATAGAGTTGAGAAAGATAACATTAAAAGCTTATAGAGTTGAGAAAGAGACAGCATTAAAAGCTTATAGAGTTGAGAAAAAGACAGCATTAAAAGCTTATAGAGTGGAGAAAGAGACAGCATTAAAAGCTTATAGAGTTGAGAAAGACAGCATTAAAAGCTTATAGAGTGGAGAAAGACAGCATTAAAAGCTTATAGAGTTGAGAAAAAGACAGCATTAAAAGCTTATAGAGTTGAGAAAGAGACAGCATTAAAAGCTTATAGAGTTGAGAAAGAGACAGCATTAAAAGCTTATAGAGTTGAGAAAGAGACAGCATTAAAAGCTTATAGAGTGGAGAAAGAGACAGCATTAAAAGCTTATAGAGTTGAGAAAGACAGCATTAAAAGCTTATAGAGTTGAGAAAGAGACAGCATTAAAAGCTTATAGAGTTGAGAAAGAGACAACATTAAAAGCTTATAGAGTTGAGAAAGAGACAACATTAAAAGCTTATAGAGTTGAGAAAGAGACAACATTAAAAGCTTATAGAGTTGAGAAAGAGACAGCATTAAAAGCTTATAGAGTGGAGAAAGAGACAGCATTAAAAGCTTATAGAGTTGAGAAAGACAGCATTAAAAGCTTATAGAGTTGAGAAAGATAACATTAAAAGCTTATAGAGTTGAGAAAGAGACAGCATTAAAAGCTTATAGAGTTGAGAAAAAGACAGCATTAAAAGCTTATAGAGTGGAGAAAGAGACAGCATTAAAAGCTTATAGAGTTGAGAAAGACAGCATTAAAAGCTTATAGAGTGGAGAAAGACAGCATTAAAAGCTTATAGAGTTGAGAAAAAGACAGCATTAAAAGCTTATAGAGTTGAGAAAGAGACAGCATTAAAAGCTTATAGAGTTGAGAAAGAGACAGCATTAAAAGCTTATAGAGTTGAGAAAGAGACAGCATTAAAAGCTTATAGAGTGGAGAAAGAGACAGCATTAAAAGCTTATAGAGTTGAGAAAGACAACATTAAAAGCTTATAGAGTTGAGAAAGAGACAGCATTAAAAGCTTATAGAGTGGAGAAAGAGACAGCATTAAAAGCTTATAGAGTTGAGAAAGACAACATTAAAAGCTTATAGAGTTGAGAAAGAGACAGCATTGAAAGCTTATAGAGTTGAGAAAGAGACAGCATTAAAAGCTTATAGAGTTGAGAAAGACAGCATTAAAAGCTTATAGAGTTGAGAAAGACAGCATTAAAAGCTTATAGAGTGGAGAAAGAGACAGCATTAAAAGCTTATAGAGTGGAGAAAGAGACAGCATTAAAAGCTTATAGAGTTGAGAAAGAGACAGCATTAAAAGCTTATAGAGTTGAGAAAGAGACAGCATTAAAAGCTTATAGAGTGGAGAAAGAGACAGCATTAAAAGCTTATAGAGTGGAGAAAGACAGCATTAAAAGCTTATAGAGTTGAGAAAGAGACAGCATTAAAAGCTTATAGAGTGGAGAAAGACAACTTTAAAAGCTTATAGAGTTGAGAAAGAGACAGCATTAAAAGCTTATAGAGTTGAGAAAGACAACATTAAAAGCTTATAGAGTGGAGAAAGAGACAGCATTAAAAGCTTATAGAGTGGAGAAAGAGACAGCATTAAAAGCTTATAGAGTTGAGAAAGAGACAGCATTAAAAGCTTATAGAGTTGAGAAAGACAGCATTAAAAGCTTATAGAGTGGAGAAAGAGACAGCATTAAAAGCTTATAGAGTGGAGAAAGACAGCATTAAAAGCTTATAGAGTGGAGAAAGAGACAGCATTAAAAGCTTATAGAGCTGAGAAAGAGACAGCATTAAAAGCTTATAGAGTTGAGAAAAAGACAACATTAAAAGCTTATAGAGTTGAGAAAGAGACAGCATTAAAAGCTTATAGAGTTGAGAAAAAGACAACATTAAAAGCTTATAGAGTTGATAAAGAGACAGCATTAAAAGCTTATAGAGTTGAGAAAGACAGCATTAAAAGCTTATAGAGTTGAGAAAAAGACAACATTAAAAGCTTATAGAGTTGAGAAAGGGACAGCATTAAGAGCTTATAGAGTTTTCAAGCCTCATATTGATTTAATAGTAGAGGAAAAACACGCTCTCTTATTGTTATACTTTTTTGGGTGGGGTTTCTGTGCAATGAGTCACGAAAAACGTCAGAGAAAGAGGAGAGGGAAAGACAAAATAAAGAGCTTACAGAGTTTTCAAGCCTCATGTTGATTAAAAAGGTGGAGGAAAAAACACGCTTTCTTATTATTGTATATTCGTATATTTTTTTGGGTGGAGTTTCTTTGGAATGAGTCACGGAAAACGTCAGAGGAGGAAAAAGAGAAAAGGGCAAGACAACATAAAGAGCTAGAGTTTCAAGCCTCATGTTGATATAGTAGTAGAGGAAAAACACGCTGTCTTAATTTTTTTTTTTTTTCTTGGGTGAATTTTTGTAGAGTGCGTAACACGGAAAACGTCAGAGGAGGAGAAAGAGAAATAGGGAAGAGAGTTGGGTTTCTATTATTATTGTGATTTTTTGGCGCTTTTCTGTAAAATGCGTCACGAAAAACGTCAGAGAAAGAGAAAGGGAAGGAGAAAGAGACAACATTAAAAGCTTATAGAGTTTTCAAGCCTCGTGTTGATTTATGTTACAAATGGAGGAAAAAACACGCTTTCTTATTTTTTTTTTTTTTTTCATGGGGAGGGTTTCTGTGCAACGCGTCACACGAAAAACGTCAGAGAAAGAGGAGAGGGAAAGACAAAATAAAGAGCTTGTAGAGTTTTCAAGCCTCATGTTGATTTAAAAGGGGAGGGAAAAACACCCCTTCTTATTTGTTCTGGCTTTTATTCTTGGGTGGGTTTCTGTGGTAGTAACAAAAACGTCAGAGAAAGAATAAGAGAAAGAGAGAAAGACAAAATGAAGAGAGTTTTCAAGTCTCGTGCTGATTTAATAGTAGAGGAAAAACACGCTTCCTTATTTGATCTTTTTTTCTTGCATGGGTAGATAAGTTGTCGTAGGTAAAACACGCTTCCTTATTTTCTTTTTTTCTTGCATGGGTAGATAAGTTGTCGTAGGTCAAAACACGCTTCCTTATTTTATCTTTTTTTCTTGCATGGGTTTTTTGTCGTAGGTACTCACGAAAAACGTCAGAGAAGGAAGAGAAAGAGAAATAGGGAAGTCACGTTGATTTAACCCCTTGAGGCCCAGAACGTAATTTTCATTGTAATATAACCACCATTCGACGATTGTAATGAACATAAGCAATATTATATAGATATGACCTGTTTAATATCCTCGTCCATTAGCTAATTTAGTTTATTTAGTTACTTTTTCGTAATTTTATGGCTAATAAAGGCCGGTTTACACGGCGCTGCTTCTGACGCTAGCTGCTAGCTTCTTTTGTCGCCAACTTGTCGCTCTCCCAGAGCGAATTTCAAGCTGATAAAGACGCAAGCGGTAAGCCGTTTACACGATGCTGGTAAAAAGTATGAATTCGCTAGCGTTTTCAAGCAGTCCCAGGCGTCATGGCATCGCAGGAGGATGTGCTGCGAGCCGCTGTTGTCCTTTGTACAAGGGTGCTCCAAGCTAGAATTCGTGATTCTGTTATGAGAAAACAGCCAAGAAAAAGAAGTGTATGGGTACGAAAGTGGCTAGGCAGAAGGCAGGCTCAGGGGGCCTCAGATAATCTCCTGAAGAAACTGGCATTGGAGGACCCAACTACATGCCGGAGAGTATTGAGGCTGACGTGCGAAAAATTTGAAGAGCTGTGAATGAAGATACAAACATAATTTATTACCTTTGAACTCTTCTTCGTCCATCTTCAGGTTGCTGTCTGCAAGGTCGATGAGCATTTGTGCTATTTGTCCATCACGCATTGCCTTATTTGAATAGTCTTTCAATTTAATGTTCCATAGGATGGGATAGTTTTCCATAATCTCAAGGAGGGTGAATATTTAATTTCCTTTCAGTCGGGTTAGTTTTGGTGCCATCATAAAAAGAAAACTGGACAATGCACCCAGCAGCAAAGCACAATACACCCTCACACACTGCTGTCGTCGTCTGAACTAGTCATCTATTCCCTACTGAAACACTAGGCGCGAGCGGTAAAGTTGAACATGTTTAACTTTATCGCAGCGTCAAACAGACGCTGCGAATTCATGATTTTAGTCGCTAGCGAATAAAAGACGCCGCGTCTTTAGACGCTTTCACCAGCGAATTCGCTAGCGAATTAAGAAGCTTGTCCAAAGCGAATAAAAGCAGCTCCGTGTAAACGACGCTTAACAGACGATTTCATGTAGCAAAGGAAAGATCTGGGCGTGAAGGGTTCAGAGTGGAGGAAAAAACATGCTGTCTTCTTACTATATTTTTTTCTTGGATGGGTGTTTTGTTGAATGAGTCACGGAAAACGTCAGAGAAGGAAAAATGGCAAGAGAGAAAGACAAAAACAAGAGCTTACAGAGTTTCAAGGTGAGTTGCGTCAAGGAGTCCAGGTGTTGGTGGTACATACATGAGGAGCAGGTGGGAAGGTAAACCCGCGTTAGGAGAGAGACCTGTGCCAACACCAAGCATTAAAACCTTGAATTATCACTGCCAACCACATGATAAAGTAATACATTAACCCCTTGAGGCCCAGAACGTAATTTCAATAGTAATTTGGGTACCATTAGACGTGTTTTAGTTAATATAAGCAATATTTTATAGATATGACCTGTTTAGTATCCTTGTCCACTAACTAATTTGGTATATTCAGTGACTTTTCGTTATTTTATGGCTAACAACAGACGATTTTTTTATAGCAAAGGAAAGATCTGGGCGTGAAGGGGCTAATGTGATGAGAATAGAGTACGCTTGCTGTATTTGTGTGTGTGTGCGTGTCTGTGTGTGTGTGTGTGTGTGTGTGTGTGTGTGTGTGTGTGCGTGTGTGTGTGTGTGTGTATGTCTACTGGCAGTCTATTCTTATCAGCTGTTTGTTGCCATAATCCAGAGTTATAAATATATTGTTATAGGAAAGGAGAAAACAGAACGCATTGAATATAATAACGAAAAATGGTGAAAGATGAAATATAAGAAGATGGTGATACTAAAGGGATAGAGAGCGAAGAGAGGAAGAGTGAAGCAGGATAAAGGCGAGAAGCAGAGAGAGAGAGAGAGAGAGAGAGAGAGAGAGAGAGAGAGAGAGAGAGAGGGGGGGGAGATGAGGACAAGGAGGAGGAGGGGGAACAAACGGTGAAGAAAAGGAGGGAAAGTATAAAGTCAGGTAATGAAAATAGTGGAGAGAGAGAGAGAGAGAGAGAGAGAGAGAGAGAGAGAGAGAGAGAGAGAGAGAGAGAGAGAGAGAGAGAGAGAGAGAGAGAGAGAGAGAGAGAGAGAGAGAGGAGAGAGAAGAGAGAGAGACGAACAAGGAAGAGTAGAGAAAGAATTGCATGAAAAGTGTGACATGGAAGTGAGAGAGAGAGAGAGAGAGAGAGAGAGAGAGAGAGAGAGAGAGAGAGAGAGAGAGAGAGAGAGAGAGAGAGGTAGTTTGCCGTGATGGAGTGGCAGAGGGTTGGCGTAGGTCCACACACAATCAGTCATACCTTAAGATAGCTGACTACCCGGCCATTACACCGCCTGATACCCGTACCCCCACAGCAGACACCTTAGGGCTTGGTAACAACACCCGCTGCGCCACCACACACGCCCAAGCACCTCTGACAACTCGGACCTCCCTTTGTTGTAACCCCTTCACCCCTCTCTCAGATCTTTCCCTTGCTTTAAAAAATAGTTGTTGTTAGCCATAAAATAACGAAAAGTAACTGAATATACCAAATTAGCTAGTGGACAAGGATACTAAACAGGTCATATCTATTAAAATATTGCTTACATTCATTAAAAATCCTCTAATGGTACCCAAATTACAGTACAAGGGAAATTACGTCTGGGCCTCAAGGGATTAAGAACATAAGAACATAAGGAAGCTACAAGAGGCTGTGAGACCTACACGTGGTAGTTTCCTGCTCCTTTGTTTCATTTGGCATCAGTAAGCCTTGTGAGGTGTGTGTTTCATGGTCACAGTTTCTGGTGACGAGTTATGCATGTTATGGGGCTACACAGGAGAAGGTCGATACACAAGAGGACATACAAAAAAAATTAGGAAGAGGGAGATGCCTGAACAACATTAAGGCCCGTACCAAGAGTCATGACGGTCGAAGGTTAAGGCCTGTACCAAGAGTCATGACGGTCGAAGGTTAAGGCCCGTACCAAGAGTCATGACGGTCGAAGGTCAAGGCCCGTACCAAGAGTCATGACGGTCGAAGGTTAAGGCCCGTACCAAGAGTCATGACGGTCGAAGGTCAAGGCCTGTACCAAGAGTCATGACGGTCGAATGTTAAGGCCCGTACCAAGAGTCATGACGGTCGAAGGTCAAGGCCCGTACCAAGAGTCATGACGGTCGAAGGTCAAGGCCCGTACCAAGAGTCATGACGGTCGAAGGTTAAGGCCCGTACCAAGAGTCATGACGGTCGAAGCCTTAACCTTATCCTCGCCGCTGGGTGTTAGTTGGCCTTGAATCCCAGCCTCCCGGACCCACATAAACATAAGTAGGAATGTCTCGGCTTATCTCTAGTGGAAGCAAGTTAAGTAAATGTAGGAAGTTAAGGATGGCCATCAATTTTGAGTCGTACGAAGTTAATGAGCGTACCCATTGCGTGGTGGAAATGTTATTGCTTCTATTTTGTGTGTTTCTTCACTTCATACAATATTCATCAAAGGAGTTACGCTATATAGAAGAAATTGAAATAAGATACAGGAAAGCAAAATGTTCTTATTGCTTATATTTGTTCTGTTTCTTTACTTTAGACAATATTCATCAAAGGAGCTACGCTATATAGAAGACTAGCCGCAAAGCCGCCCTCTGGGCGGCCTTTTTGGCTAGCTCCTGCGGAGGGCTATTGGTGGGCCTTCGGCCCACCACCTGTGTTTGGTGGGCCGAAGGCCCACCAAACACAGACTCTCCAGATAGCCCCTTCTAACTTTCCTGAAATCATGGATGTAGAAATGTATGAATTAACGCCAACCAATTCACATCACCCCCAACCCATTCACTCACCCATTACCCATCACCCCCCACCCATTCACTCACCCATTACCCATCACCCCCCACCCATTCACTCACCCATTACCCATCACCCCCCACCCATTCACTCACCCATTACCCATCACCACACACCCATTCACTCACCCATTACCCCCCACCTATTCCCTCACCCATCACCCATCACCCATCACCCATCACCCATCACCCCCCACCCATTCACTCACCCATCACCCCACACCCATTACCCATCACCCCACCCATTCACTCACCCATTACCCATCACCCTACCTACATCAAGGCTTCCTCAATTCTCGCAACCCACTTTTGTTTTCACAATTCTCGCTAATAGGCTGCTAAAAAAAAAAAAAAAAAAGTGATCGGATCATCTCATAAGTGGGCTTATGACCTTCCCCTGGTCAACCTGATTCCAAAAATGTGCCATATGAGATGTTTGCGCCACGGGGGGCGGAACCTATACCACACACACACACAGACAGACAGACAGACAGACAGACAGACAGACACACTTTCGCTTATATTATTATAGAAATTGAAATAAGAAACAGGAAAGCAAAATGTTCTTATTGCTTATATTTGTGTGTTTCTTTACTTTAGACAATATTCATCAAAGGAGTTACGCTATATAGAAGAAATTAAAATAAGATACAAGAAAATCCATCTATTTTTTATTGCGCGAAGTTCTTTTATGAAACCCAATTGATATTTTGATATATATTTTCTATTATTATTAATTTATCATATT
>JACEEZ010019162.1:112500-120000 GCA_016584305.1 Chionoecetes opilio
ACCACCACCCCCACCACACCACCACCACCACACCACCACCACCACCCACCACCCACCACCACCACCACCACACCACCCCACCACCACCACACCACCCACCACCACCACCACACCACCACCACCACCACCACCACACCACCACCACCACCACCACCACCACCACACCACACCAACCACCACACCACCACCACCACCACACCACACACCACCACCACACCACCACCACCCAACCAACCACCACACCACCACACAACACACACCACCCACACGCACCACCACCACCACCGCCACCACCATTCCAGCTTAACCATAGCCAGCGCGTGTACGTTATTATCTGTATTACACTTCTATACCTCCCGAGCCAGAGTATAGAGTAGGTTAGAGATCTTAGTAGCTAACATAGGTACAGACATAAAAAACAGCAATCCAATAACAGAATTTACGTATCATCATGCCTGCTACACACTATAACACACACACACACACACACACACACACACACACATACACACACACATACCACCACACACACACACACACACACCACACACACCACACACAGTCCATGGTTGAGAACATAGAAAATGTGCACGTCACACCACAACAGCCCCCCCCCACCCTTCCCCCCCTCCCCCCCTCTCTCCCCCCCAACCCTCACTCCACCCCAACTCCTCTCCTCCATCACCACCTCCTCTACTCACCATCAACCCACTACACCAGTAATTCTCTTTCATCCTCGCTTCTATGACACACATTTTACATGACACACACACTACACACAGTAAATAACAGAACACAGTTCCACCTACATATCGAAGCTCATGCCTCTAACACTACACACCATCATTGCACACACACACGCACAATTCTGTTTTAACCATAAGCAGCGTGTACTTATTAATCTGTATTAAGTTCGTTTAATATGAGCAGTTGTTATAGAAGTAGGTTTAGAGAATTTAGTGTAAATAGTGAAGTCAGTGTTTTAAATATGCAATCCCAGTAATAGAATTTTAGTTAATTGATCATGCTTTTTAAATATAAACTACACAGTGTTAATAGCAAGCAGATTAAACATAATCAGCACAGAATCATTCAAATACAATCAGTTAAAGAAGTTCATTGTTTTAATGAAGTCATGTTAAAAGTGTGCAGACGTTATACCAACAAGTTCATTGTCTCTTACCCTGAACCTTCCATTTTTCAATACTGTTTTCTTCTTTTCATTGATTCAGTTGTTTTACTTGTAGTGTTTCATTGGTTCATGTTTTTTACTATGACGTGTTTATAGAAGTAGTTATTTGTCTTTATATGAGTTCGTTGTTTTAATATGATCAGTTTTAATATGAAGTTCAGTTGTTTTAATATGAAGTTCAGTTGTTTTAATTGAAGTTCAGTTGTTTTAATATGAAGTTCAGTTGTTTTAATATGAAGTTCAGTTGTTTTAATATGAAGTTCAGTTGTTTTAATATGAAGTTCAGTTGTTTTAATTTGAAGTTCAGTTGTTTTAATTTGAAGTTCAGTTGTTTTAATATGAAGTTCAGTTGTTTTAATATGAAGTTCAGTTGTTTTAATATGAAGTTCAGTTGTTTTAATATGAAGTTCATTGTTTTAATATGAAGTTCAGTTGTTTTAATATGAAGTTCAGTTGTTTTAATATGAAGTTCAGTTGTTTTAATATGAAGTTCAGTTGTTTTAATATGAAGTTCAGTTGTTTTAATATGAAGTTCAGTTGTTTTAATATGAAGTTCAGTTGTTTTAATATGAAGTTCAGTTGTTTTAATTTGAAGTTCAGTTGTTTTAATATGAAGTTCAGTTGTTTTAATATGAAGTCATTGTTTATTGAGTTCGTTGTTTTAATATGAAGTTCAGTTGTTTTAATATGAAGTTCAGTTGTTTTAATATGAAGTTCAGTTGTTTTAATATGAAGTTCAGTTGTTTTAATATGAAGTTCAGTTGTTTTAATATGAAGTTCAGTTGTTTTAATATGAAGTTCAGTTGTTTTAATATGAAGTTTCAGTTGTTTTAATATGAAGTTCAGTTGTTTTAATATGAAGTTCAGTTGTTTTGATATGAAGTTCAGTTGTTTTAATATGAAGTTCAGTTGTTTTAATATGAAGTTCAGTTGTTTTAATATGAAGTTCAGTTGTTTTAATATGAAGTTCAGTTGTTTTAATATGAAGTTCAGTTGTTTTAATATGAAGTTCAGTTGTTTTAATATGAAGTTCAGTTGTTTTAATATGAAGTTCAGTTGTTTCAATATGAAGTTCAGTTGTTTTAATATGAAGTTCAGTTGTTTTAATATGAAGTTCGTGTTCAAATGATCAGTTGTTTTAATATGAAGTTCAGTTGTTTTAATATGAAGTTCAGTTGTTTAATATATGCAGTTTTAATATGAGTTCAGTTTTCAATATGAAGTTCAGTTGTTTTAATATGAAGTTCAGTTGTTTTAATATGAAGTGCAGTTGTTTTAATATGAAGTTCAGTTGTTTCAATATGAAGTTCAGTTGTTTTAATTTGAAGTTCAGTTGTTTTAATTTAAAGACTGCCTTTTTTTTTTTATGACTACCCATAGACCACTGGTTTGGTAGTCCATAGGGGTCTATGGACTACCTTATCTTTCTTCTTGAGACTGCTTCTTCTTTTTTTAGGACTAGACTACCTACTAGGCCTTATTTTGATTTTTTGACTACCATATGTGGGCAATCAAAGAGAGGACAGCCCCCCCCCCCCCCCTTTTTCTCTCTCTCATATCATACAAATAGTTTTACTTATAATGCGACGACGACCGATGAAAAAAAAATCAGGAAAACGAAATGAAAGGTGAATAAAAATCTAAAATTATGATCTTATACACGTACATTAGAACGCACTAACCAAGAAGCCAGGAAAATATATTAACCCCTTGAGGCCCACAACGTAATTGCCATTGTAATTTGGGTATCATTAGACAATTTTCATGATTATAAGCAATATTTTATAGATATGACCTGTTTAGTATCCTTGTCGACTAGTTAATTTGGTATATTTAGTTACTTTTCGTTATTTTATGGCTTGACAACAGACAATTTTATATAGCCAAGGAAAGATCTGGGCATGAAGGGGTCAAGAATGGTAATGTGTAAGTCTATTAAACCTGGATAGATAACAATAAAACATCAGAAAAAAACCTCAATGAAAACAAACTCGAAGACACTTGAAAAAACTCAGTCGAGAATTTTCAAGAAACGTAAACCAGAAAGAAAGGACGAGCAAAGATGGATGTCAAAAAAGGACAAAAGCTTTACAACAAGACCTAAAAAAAGAGACATCATGAATACTAAATCAGAACAAGAATAGAGATCCCAAAATAGACTCAAAAGAAGCACTGTTAAATATTGAGCCAGAGATAGGAAACGAAATGTATGAACCTATGCAAATGAAAACCTATGAATGAAATATGAACCTAAATGAACCTATGAATGAAAACCTATGGAAATTGTACGAAAGAACACGAAACGCTGAAGAATGAAAACAAAAGAGACGAATTCACCGGGAAATTTTTTTATTAGACAAAGGAAATATCAAAGGCGAATTTTGGTGAGGAAGCCGTAAGAAGCCGGCTTCTTGCCGACTTCTCTCTCGCTTGCGTGCCTCGCCAGAACGGCTGACAGTTGCCAGCTTCTTGTCGGGGCTCGCCCGCTCGGCGATCACAGCTGATGGCTGTAAACAAAACAACCACACAATGACGATTGATTGATTGATTTAATGCCAAAAAAAGGTGAATGTGCACACAATGACGAATTGTTATCTTCAACTCATATCCAACCACATCTTCTCTCATAAACATACTGAATTAAACGCAATGCTAGTCATTTCCACAATATATACCTATCAGCTGCTCTACCGTAGATAACACTATAGTCGCCAGTCACTTGCCACTGCACTAATGTCGCCAGGCACAATATATTACGAATTTTAGCATCACTACTGATATATGTGCCACTGAAGACGCATCCACAGTAGTTTATATTATGTACACTACACTACGTACATGTCTTCAGTGGCACATAAAAGTCTGTAGGGATGCTAAAATTCGTAATATATTGTGCCTGGCGACATTAGTGCAGTGGCAATTGACTGCCGACTATATATAGTGTTATCTACGGTACCTTGTATATTTTTATACGTGGTCTTAAGGTAAGTCCATGCTTTTGAATGTACATCTGTGTGTTTACTTGTGTCCTGTTATCTGTAATTACATTATTTTTACGACGATATTCACTCTATTACTAGTTCCGCCTGTCCCGCTGTTTTGCGAAATATTGTCAAGGCGCGAAATCCTGTAAACCTCCATTCATCGCTTTTATTTCACTAGTTTTACAGGTTAACTGCTGCCCTGATACATGTTACAGGCAACATCGAGTCACTAGCTTCCCATGAGAACACGTATTATTTTATCAACTATTATTACTTGTAAGTGTTCTCATGGGAAGCTAGTGACTCGATGTTGCCTGTAACGTGTATCGGGGCAGCAGTTAAACTGTAAAATTAGTGATACGATAGATGAATGGATGAGTCTACAGGATTTTGCACTGATAAGATTTCGCGCATCACCGCCACGTGTTGTTTTTCTCTGACGTCACGTATCGTGACGTATGAAGCAGAGAGAAGCCGTGATAAGCGGGGCCCAGGGCTCGCTTCTTCCGGATTCTTACGGCTTGTCCAGCTGGGCCAATCCGTAAGAAGCCGGCTTCTTAAAAGTGCCTCGCGTTAACAGAAAACGCAAGCTGCAAGAAGCCGGCTTCTTATGGCTTCCTCACCAAAATTCGCCTCAAGAATAACGTTAAAAAATTGTATCGAACCAGAGATAGGGAAACGAAATGTATTGAAAACCTTTAGAAATACGAGAAAAAAAACGAAACACGGAAGAAAGAAAATAAATTTAGTCTAATTCTTGTTTTTTTGTTTTATGTATACTTAACACTAGTAAACAACCAAAGAACATACAAAGAACAATGTAGAGAAATTGGTGATGGCAGTGTGTTGAATGGTCGTCCTTAGTGGCATTTGGTCAGTGTAACGTAAGGCTGGTTCACACTGAGGTTTTTTCGGCATTTTTTGTAGACAGAGAAGTCGGTCTCTTGCGGGCTAATGCGGAGATTACGTTCACACACGCAATTCGTTTCGGTCGACAAATCTTCTTCTTCTTCTTCTTCTTGTGACCTTTTCTGCTTTTAGTATCGCTTTATAGGTCGTCTGTCAAGCTCGTGCTCGAGCTTGTTGTTGTTCACAGGGGCAGTGAGGGTCTCAGGCAGCAGGGTCAGGGGTCACGTCGCGCTAGGGGCTATAGGGGGCTAGTGGCTGGTTTGTGTGTACTTGGCGCGCGATAGATAAGTTTTCGCGCACTTTACCTATTATGAAGTAGTATTGATAGTTTCATTTTTTCCTTGATATCATCTACTAAATCAAACCCCACGTCTAACCTAACATAATCTGATTTAAACTAACAACCGTTTATGGCTAGCTAAAATGGAATATTTTCGGTATTATATGTATCGCCATTGGCATGGGAAATTTGGATTCAAATTAAGGATGAAAAGATCTGCACGATAATGTAAGTTAAATTTGTTAGTTTTTAGTGCCCAATACCGAAATTATACCAATAATTGGGGTGATTTGGGAGAGGGTGGTGCTGGCTTCTGCGTTTATTTGAATTTGGCGCGCGAAATTCTCGGCAAGTCGGTCGATAAAAGACCGAGAGAGCGGTGTGTGATTTTTTTAAAACCTATTGCGATCATGACACCAGCCCCAGACCCAGACCGCCTTCTCGTCGATAAAATGCCGAAAAAACCTCAGTGTGAACCACCCGTAAGTGTACTGGTGCCAAGGTTGTCTTATTTTATGTATACTCAACAATATATACCTACTAAAATAAACAAACAAAAGAAATATCAGGAATATCGTAAATATATTAGTGGTGGAAGTATGTTGAATGCTGGTCCTTGTCAATTGGGTTACTGTGGCTCTCTTAAGTGAATTGTTCCCAAGGTTAAGTCTTTTTTTTATATAGGCTACTTAACTCTATATACTTAAGTAAACAAACAAAGGAAATATCAAGAATAACCATAGAATTAGTGATGGCAGTATGTACCTAGAATGCTCGTCCTTATTGGAATGTGGTCAGTGTAACGTATGTCTTTAGTGTCGGACTGTGCCAAGGTTATTTTTTCTGCTGTATTTGTGTGTCAAGGTTGTGGAATGGGAGTTAGAGCCTAACGAGGGAGACTTGAAGCTAACGGAGGGGACTAGGGAAGAGGAAGAGGCGGGATTATCTGTGCGGAGAGTAGGCTATAGGGGCTTCCTAACTCACTTCATAATAGTGTGTGTGTGTGTGTGTGTGTGTGTGTGTGTTGTGTGTGTGTATTCATCTAGTTGTTGTTGTATTTTACAGGGCCAGAGCGACGCTCGTATGGCCCCGTCTCCATATCAACATTTTTATCATTCATCCTTAGTTCTTAGTTTTGGCCGAAGCCACCACCCCGGGAGGCGGGTCACAAACCCCCGGCTAACACCCGGTACCCATTCACTGCTGGGTGGACAGGGGCTCGGGTTTTTTAAGAAGACCGCCCGTTTGTCTTCGCTCCGCCCGGGGATCGAACCCGGGACTTCTCGGCTATGAGCCGAGCGTACTAACCCTTACACTACGTGTAAGTGTGTGTGTGTGTGTGTGTGTGTGTGTGTGTGTGTGTGTGTGTGTGTGTGTGTGTGTGTGTGTGTGTATGAAGACTCAGGTGGTGCGCTACTTAGGTGTAGAATGTAGATACTCATACTGTACTAAAAAGAAGTGACGTTGGTGTTTTTGTGTGTGTGGATGATATACTTTGATAGACGGCACCTGTGTGTGTGTGTGTGTGTGTGTGTGTGTGTGTGTGTGTTGAAAAAGGGAACTCCGTAGTGTAGCAGTAGTGTAGTGTAGGTTAGCACGCTCGGCTTACAACCGAGAAGTCCCGGGCTCGATCCCCGGGCGGAGCGAAAGATAGATGGGTGGTCTTTCTTAAATCCCTAGCCCCTGTCCACCCAGCAGTGAATGGGTACCGGGTGCCAGCCGGGGGTTTGTAACCCCCCCCCCCCCCCCCCCCCCCGGGGTGGTGGCTTCGGCCAACACTAATATGCAGCAGCGGTAGATCACTATGGCTCTGAGGCATTATCCTCTAAACAAAACAAGCAAGAGAAACAAGAGTGTGTGTGTGTGTTTACCTACCTAGTTGTATTTTTTTACAGGACCTGCCAGAGCTTTTTTTACAGGGCCTGTGTGTATTTACCTAGTTGTATTCACCTAGTTGTAACATACAGGAAAAGAGCTATACTGTCCCGTCTCCAAATCTACTATTATCCAGTTTGCCTTTGAAGTCCTGAATACTTCTTGCATTAATCACTTTTGCATCAAAATTGTTCCAGGCTTCTATGCTTCTATACGGGAAGCTGTATTTTTTTATGTCCCTCTTGCATGTTGTCCTTTTC